>OY288108.1:103045428-103629934 GCA_958431115.1 Syrphus vitripennis | reverse complement strand
CTTTCCGGGCAGTCTTGTGGTACATGTCGAGATCTAGAAGATCTTAACGAAACTCCACAGCACAGGCAAATTCTAGTGAGACCATATTCGCGTATTGGGTTAGGGTTATTTGTTGAATTGATTCTTTCCAAAATCCGAAAGCAACCACAACATATCGAGTCAGAATCAGATATCTTAAATTATAATTAAACAAAAAGAGGAGAGGGGATATAAGGATTTGGGAGATCTAAAACATTTTACACCATTTTTTTTCGTACTCATTCATTACTCGTTTTGTCAATTCAATCAATCAATTAAAAATAAAAATGAGTAGATTCTAAGCAATAGAAAAAAACAAAGCTATTCTAAATTGATCTGACGATCATTTATTCTAAGTAAATTATGTACATGCACTTATGTACAATGATTTTAGCTGAAAATAATTTCACTTTACATATATGTGCAAAAAATTATTACTTACTTGTTCTGGAGATATCCAAGTAACTAAAATTGATCGAAGAGGATTTAAAAGCGTTTCAATCCTGCGAGCTTGCAATGTATTTACATGGAAACGTATTCTGCAATTTACACAAACATTTCTTTGAACACTGTTCATTTTCACTTTTTATAACCACAGTTTAAAACACCTTGTGCTTTTAAGTTAATCATTATCAATTTTTTTCACTATTGGAAAACACTGAACAATTTAATTTGCCGGAGACTTACACGTTTAAGCGAAAGGTGCATGGGAACTCTCGATCACAAATTGTCGCCTAATAATGTCTGATAGCCATCTTCAAATCACGAACGTAATATTAAAGGTATATACCAAAGTATTTAACGGTGAAGAGTCCAGTTGCTAAGTGCAAAAACATACTATTTAAAACAATAACAACATATTTATGGAGGCTTTCAATTCCCATTGCGCTTTTTTATGGAATTCTCTTGATTGGTTAACATTTCTATAGTGAGAAGTAGGCATACTTTGTTGAAGAACATCGCATCAAAGCAAAAGTTGTTTAAGAACTTTTGGATTTTGCATCAACATTTTGAGTAGTTTGAATTTGGTCGTCATCAGGAATATTGAATATAATAACGTACCTCCAACTTGTGAATCATCAATATAAATATAATTAATCAGACAGAATTATAAAAAAAAACATAATTGGGTATAAGAATTATTAAAAAGCGCTAAACAGTTTGTTAAAAGTAAGTATTTTTTTGAGAATGAGTACTAAATTATATATTAAATTAAAGGTGAGATATAGCGCTTTAAAATAATGCAAAAAAAAATAGATGTCATTACTGATTTTCTTAAGATATCTGTGTTCAAAAGGTAAGTAAAAAAAACATAATTTTTAAGAAGTTTATACTAAATATTTGAAAAAATATTGTTGGTAGGAAAATAGTTTTTAATTCATTAAAAAGATAGAAAAAATATCTTTCATTTGATACCAATATCATTTTCTTACGTGCCTTATATCGCGCGATATAAGCAATTATTGAAAAAAAAGGAGTGAAATTCTTTTTCTGAGTTAACCAACTTCAAAAGCGAATATCTCGAAAACCCCATTGACAATTTTGGAAATATTGCACCCACATAACGTGCTAGATTTCACCTTTCATTTGATACCACTTTCATTAGTGAACGCACTGGGCCCAGGCTCCATAGAAAAATGGCGCATCTCCTTTATAGTTTATATATACAAATCTCTATCCCATCTTAATTGCGCGCATTATGAACACCATTAACTACAATTCCTTTCCAATAATTATCAGTATAAAATCTATCAATCATTATATTTCACCGCTCTAAAAGTGATGAATTAAAGGTATGTTTCAATAGATCGTTAAGATCTTTTTTCTTACATCATTGAATTCCCTCAACACTCTTTATACAAAACTAAAAAAAAGAAATTGAAATATCATGTGATAGCTTTGACAGATCAGACAACTCCGTTGACTAATTTTCTTGACACTTTCACCATAAACATTTTGTGGTGCTTGTGAAATAAACCTCACAAAACAACAAATGAAACAAATGTTGCTACATTAATTTTTCGCAGATATACAACACAACAAACATCAATTTATTGCTATCAACTAAAACCCGGAAATTGTAGAGGAAAAACTTTTCTTGCAAAAAAAAAAAAACAAAAAAAAAAATCGCAGGAAGCAAAACTTTGTGTTTTAATCAGAAGCAACAACAAAAACTCTTAATGGAATATCTTTCCTCATTTTTGATGCTTGAATGCAAAAAAGGAAGAAAAAAAAAATTACGTTCCGTCACATGCTTATTAACTACGCTCAGCTCATAGCTTCCGGTCTCCTTATCACGTCTGCTATTCACACCACGTCACAGTAACACCCCGCAACACAAAGTATGTCATGACAACAAATGTTCATTGTTAATTTTTGTGCCTTTGCAAAAAAAAAAAAAAAAAAAAAGTGTCAGAACAGATTGGCCTGTCATTGTGTCGTAAGGGGTCCTCCTCTTACTACTAGTATAGTATACTTAGGTTTCGAAGAAATGGAAATTGGGCATCAACCAGCATCCAGCAAAACCATAATAACAAAATTCTCCTAATAATATGAGGAAAAGAAAAATGTCATATTTCCTACTCCCTCATTAGTACTCTTGCGTCGTACTGACGATGACGACGCAACTGACGATGACGACGCAACTGACGACGCGACGGAATCGTGTTTGTCCATGTTTTTCAAGGGACAAATTTAAAATTAGATATTTTATGATAATTTAATGTCAAGTACCATTTATAGAGTGTATGTACACAGGAAGAGCATAACTGTTGATAGTGAACACAGAAACCCACACTGGGAGGGAGGGAAAAACTTGACAACAGAAACGAAAAATTAGAAACGTGACACAACTTAAGTCGTGTGATTTAAAGAAAATTGTTCATAATTATTATCCTTATCTCCATCACTCAGCAACACATCCGTTTTACTAGTTAATATAATAATAGTACATGGTGAGGGGGACGTGAATGTTCTTTTGATTTTTTTAAATTAACTGTTTAACTTTGTTTGGGATAAATTAACATTTTGTTTGGGTAAGCTCCCTTACGGACAAGAATGCATTTTTGAAAACTGATTGACAAAACCTATTTAAACCCCATAAACCGGAGGACATACCCGCATACCAATTCGTGTTTCTTAATATTTTCTGAAGGAAGAACTTGGTTGATCATAAAGTGTGTAATTCTTTTGAAGTGATTACTTTTTCTAAGTTTGTGTATCTATGCTCAGAAATTAGTTAGAAGAGTTTAGACCATCTAATAGGTATATCTGGAAAATCGAGATCACTAAGATTATCCACGGTATCTTGTCTAGACCTTTACTATCTATGGCCATAAATTTGGACCAACTAAAGCTAGACTGACTATCAAGTCTATCAAGATCATCTAATCTATCTAGAGTATCTACATATGTAATTTCCACCATCTCGCCTTTCTTAAACTTTCTACATCGATGAAGACCATCTAGACAATTTAGATCATATAGACCTTTTAGACCATCTATACTTCGTAGATAACCTAGACAATCTATACATGATCTTGTCTCTCTAGATCATCTTATGTAGACCATCTATTATTTTCTATATCATCTACCTAGAATGTCTCGATTATTTAGACCATCTCATCTAGATTTTTTTAGGCTATCTTCACAGTTTAGACCATTTAGGTAGTCTAGACCTTTTAGATTATCTGCACTTTCAAGATCATCTATATTATTTAAACCATTTAGACAGGTTGCATTCTCTTGAATATCTACATTATCCTAACTATCTAGACCGTATGTTGTAGGCATAGATTATTTATACTATCCAGATTACTTAGACCATTCATATTATTTAGACCATCTAGATCATTTAGACCATCTGGATATTTAGCCTATTAACACTATCGAAAGCGTCTCGATTTTCTAGGTTATACAGATCATCTAGACCATCCACAGTATTTAGATGATTTACACTATGTAGATCACTTACTTAAACCCTCCAGACTATATGTATATAGACCATCTAGAGTCAGTTTAGACAGTCTAGACTATTAAGACTCTCTATACTTTTAAGAGCATCAAGCTTACATAGATTTTCTAAAGTATCAAAACCATTTAGGTTATCGAGACCATCTGGGTTATCAAGACCATCAATTTTTTTAGACCATCTAGAATATTTAGGCCATCTAGATCACTTAGACCATCTGGATATTAAGCTTATTAACACCATCGAAAGCGTCTCGATTTTCTAGGTTATACAGATCATCTAGACCATTCACAATATTTAGACCATCTACACTATTTAGATCACTTACTTAGGCCTTCCAGAATATTTGGCGTATCATTAGTTAAGTATCATACATTAATTTTCTAAAGTATCAAAACCATTTATGTAGGTTATCGAGACCATCTGGGTTATCAAGATGCTTTTTAGACCATTTAGAATATTTAGACCATCTTTATTAGCCTATCTAGACTATCTTAACTAAATCGTCTTTCTATGAATTTCCCTATTTTGAATTGAATGGTATAAAAAAAAATCCCAACGAAGCAACCACAAATATCAATCAGAAAACAATCCACACTTAGTTAACAACTCATTATTTGCAAATCAAAGTAGATCACACCAGGAATCCATCAAACAGATATCCGCACAAGGCACCTATCCCACATCCTTTGAATCTTTTACCAACTATCATTCTAAAAGCTTCGAAATGGAAATAGGTAGGTAAGTTGGCATGTCAGTATGATTTTGTGATAATGGTTAGATATTTTTTTTTTGTGATAAAAATTAAATTTACCACACAAACCTACCTTTTTCCATTTGCCTCCATCTTTGTATAAGAAATCAAGACACAAAAGTCACGAACCTTTATATTTATACTTAGTCCCTAATTTAGCCTTTGAAAGAACCAAAACTTATTTCCACTTTTTAAGACAATTAGACCCACCGACCCATACCAACCCACCAACCGACCACCCGCAACAGCCACACATTGCATATGTATATGTATGTATGTATGTTCATTTATAGAAATTCTATTTAATTAAGTTCTATCATGTCGTTTTGAATATAATTTCTATCTGTCTAACATTCGAAAATAACATGTGTCATGATTTCCTTTTGTTTTTCCATCATAAGACGGATTTGATTTCGGTATCCAAAATCACTTAAACTCTGACCTCATTCAATTTGATGGTTTTTGTTGTAGGATATATTTAGAAGCGAGATGGGGTAATTAATTCTTAATCGAGGCCAAGTAGTAGTACATAGTATAGAGTAGTGAGTGGATGAACATTTTCATTTTCATTCATATTTTATTTTTGGTCCTTTTGTTTCCTTTTTTAGTCCACAAAATTTATCTTTATATATCTGTGATGCGGGATTAAATGGTTATTGGGTCAGACGTATTGAATGAAATAGAAGATAATACCTTTAATATATAAGGGTGGATGATGGTATTATGTTAAGATATAGATAAATTATTATTTGGTTTCGATTTCATGATGAATTTCATTTTCATTTGCATTGGATGGGAAAAAAAAATCAACTCTCTTTGTTTATCTCGATTTAAATAAATATAAAGGTAGGCTTGAAAGGATTTATGTCAATGAATATTGGTTTGAGCTTCATTGAAAATGTGAAATGTTTCGAAATGAAATAAAAGTTCATTTTTGTGGCTTATCTGATGGAGAAGAAAGTTTTAAATTATTAATAAAGATTAAGTACGAAAGATTGATGTTTTAGTTGACCTTGAAGAGTGAATAAAAAAATGTAATACTCGTTTTGAAGAGGATTCTTGTGAGCAGTGTAGACTGGGGTTAATAATTTTAATCCATTCATTTACTTTGAAGGATCTTACAACACAAGATTGCAAAGGTTGTTTTTTTTTTAACACACAAACATAATATATGCCAGTAAGACCAAGGGTCTTATAAATTAGGCACAGTTGGCACAGTGGATTGAGAAATTAGGTTTTGATTATCTCATTAAATCCCAGGAGTATGATGGCGCGGGCGTTCAGTTCAGGGAATATAGAATAAATTGCTGCCTAGACTACGGTTCGAAGATCGAACCATAACATCCCAACAAAAAGCCAGACGCACCCCCCCTGCCATTATCTATGAGTGGCACTTGCATCGAAGAAACTAATCACCTTGCGATTCTAGGTATGTGTACACAAACCATCTTTTGTGGAATGATCACATATACTTAACTTCGCCAAAAATGCCGCAAGATGTTTAGGTTTCCATTGGAGAAGCAAGCAATTTTATTCCCCTTCTGAACTGCCATCTCTGGGCTGGTGCTCCAGCAACTTACTTAAGTCTCTTGAATACAGAGACGAGCCTTCAAAATGATCGGAGACAGGAACATCATCGATACTTTTAACCGACATAACGTTTCCTGTCTCTCACTATTTTATCGTTACTTTTGCGGTAAGTGCTCTTATGAAATAGCCACTTGCATTCCTCCCCTCAAACGATTCAACCGTAATACTCGCGCTTCCAGGAATGCTCTTCAGTTTACTTTTGAACCCCGTTTCGGTCGTACTGTCAAGTACAGGGATTCGTTTTTTAGCTGTACTACGCGAATGTGGAACACCCTTCCACCCTCTGTCTTTCCCTCTCATTGTGATATACTGAAATTCAAGACTAATGTTCACCTACATCTCCTTTCATATCCCTTCCTACTTACCTAAAGCTCGCACTATGTCTCTGACGTATAAAGGGTACATAAAATCTCCTTTAGTGAGGGCTAAATTTAAAAAAAAAATCCCGGGTAGCATTAAAGCACTACCTCCACTGCACCGGGGCCACCCGTTAGGTATAGCATTATCTTAAGGACCAAGATCTCATCTGGGAAACAAAATAAGACTTGAGCACGTTTGAAAAATAAACTCCGAAAAAAAGATTAATCAATAATTTCGAAGAAATATTTCGCAAAAGAAATTAGGAAATAATTTAAGTTCAAAATATTAATAGCTGACAAAATTTCCGATGTGCCTCCTGATCATTGTATAGATTGATGATCCGTTTAGTATTCAAATTTTATTTAAAGAAAAAATTTGCTTCTGCTCAGTGTATCACAGAAGTTTATTTGCCATAAAACTTAATTTTATAAACACACCCTAAAGCTTAACCATCTTTTTTCGTTTCGCTTTTTTGTTGTTGTTTTGTTTATTTTAATAAAAATTCGCAACCGAACTATCATCTATCTTGCCTGCAATTTCGACGATTTGCAAACTTTCATCTTGATAGTAAAGTCCTTAGCATGTTTGTTTATCCATCCAGCTTGATGGATTACCAAACTTATTTACATCACATCTTGCCATCCATCGTATACCCCCACTGCGTACCGCAGCAGCTCCGCTGCTGCTGCTGCTACAATACTCTTGCTGATGCATTGAAAGGACTCTGTCTCTCTGTACTGCAGCCATAATGCATTCTCTATGCACTTAGAGAATAATTTTTCATCCGTCTTATAGATAGATCCAGCGATTCCGTTTTTTTCCCCTTGTCATGCTCTCTATTCTAAATACCATCGAATCTTATATGAGAGTTGAGAAAAGAGGATGATGGGTGGAAAAATAAAAATCAACAACAATTACAACAAACGAGTATCTATCATATTATAATATATCTTTTCACTCAATCTGTAACGTTCTATAACTCCCACTTGACGAATTACAATACTTTATCAGACATTTTCTGTTTGAATAAGAAAATACAACAAAACACAAAAAAAAAAACAAGACCTCTTGTCTTTCAACTGCACGTAAAATGACGGTGGCCATATTTTTTTTTGTAGTGTGTGCAATTCAGTTTTTTTTTTGTTAAATAATTTTTGATTTAATTTTATCGAAATACAATGAGTACGAAAATAATGCAAAGGAACGCAGAAGAATGCAAATCAAGCAAAGAATTTTAAAAGAACAAAAGAAAAAAAGGAAATTAATACAAAAAAATACAAGAAATCCAAATGAATGCTAAAAATGCAAATGAATGAAAAAAACTGGGAATGAGTTCAAGGAAGGCTCAATGCAAAGAGCGCAAACAATGCTAACACTGCAAAGATGATACCTATACTTTTAATAAGAGAAGCAAATTTAATGAAATTGTTCCGCATAAAATAAGGAAAAACTAACTGCTTGCAATTATTACTCATTTCTGTCACTAATTTTGGTAATTTACTTCTGCCGTTCTATTACATAGAGACCCCACTGTGCAAAGTTTTAATTCTTCAAAATTTAAATAATCTGGTCACCATAAACCTATAATATGTAACAACTAGGTTCATCCTTTACCAAGAGCAATTCTCAAAACCCTTCAACTTCTTTAAGTGTATCTGAATCACTGATCATATTCTTTCAAGAAAATGTTCCTAAAAAAATAAATTCTTTTGATAAAAATCAGAAAATTCTCAAAAACATCTATTACAAGAGTTGTTGCTATAATCATTGCTGCAACAACAACATCTTATATACATCCGTTTGTTTTCTAAGAAACATACATTTTATCATCCTTCGCAGCTTATAGATGATATCAAGGAAAGAACTCATCTGCTGCAATGTGAATCTTTTAAGTCGCCACTTTTAATGATGATACGAGGGATGAGATGATAACGTTTTTTTTTTTTGTTTTTTTTGCTATTGCTCTCAACGCCAACACGATATAGTAGAGAGAGTAGGTAGGATGAACTCCTCCCAACTAGTTTTAAGAAGAAATTATATGCATGCGTGTTTGTGTGTGTATGTATATATAAAAGCTTTTAAAAGCATTTAGCATTCCGGGATTATACTAGATGCCAACAGTAGAATCCCTTTGCATTATACATATTCATATGTTTGAACATTCATAAATTTAGATGAAGGACAAGTTGGAAAATGTGTGATGTGAGACAAGAAATTTATGAAACTTTATTTGAGGAATAAATAAAAAAATAAAGAAAGTATCTAAAGTAGCTAGCTATTAAATATTAATAGAATCACTAGACTGTAATAAGTTATCTTTTTGTTTTGGAGTGTATTCATCAGTTGTGTGGGAAGGTTGGTAGAATATACTTTAGAAAATGTGTAAGGTGAAAAAATTCTGTCTCGACACCATGAATCAAAGAACAGACGATAAACAAAATTAAAAACAACGAATGCAATAAAAACAAGAAATGGTAAAAAAAAATGAAGTAGGTTTTTAAAATTGAAAAAGAAAGAAGAGTTTCAATTTTATGTATCCAATCAAATGTTCTCGCCAGGGAGTCTCTTTTATGCACTCATTTTATTGCTATGGGTTTTAAAGACCTGAGTCCATAACATTGTGAAAAACCTCAATTTAGTTTTATCTTATCTGTATTTTACTTTTCTGCCAAAAAAAAAATTTTAGACTATGCGTTTTTCAAGGTCGCCTATCAGGTACCTACATACATACGTTCAAATATAGCATTACCGATGACAATGGCGATTTCTGATGATTATGATCATTAAGATTGCGATAACGCTGAAAATTACGATAACGATACACATAAAGATGGTTGCTTAGTTACAAATGCCGATAACAATAACTATACTGAAACCGATAACGATAACGACACTGATACCGATAACGATTGCAGTGAAGATAACAAAACTAATGATGATGATTACTAGACGATAACGATTCAGATTTTCTATTATGTAATACGGTATTCACACCATTTCGATGAAAACCTAATAGAAAACACAAGTTTTCGCATACATTTTTTGTAGCTTCAAGTTTTCATAAACTACATGTTTTATATAAAACCGGTCGAAAACGTGTGGAAACTCATAGATGAACTAAATCAAACACACCTATGGAATGTTCAGCGCCCAAAAATCGATAAGAAAGAAATTGATGGAATGCTTTCAAAAGAAATTAAAAACAGCTGACTGTCATAATATTTGAGTTTTTAATTTGTTTTGTTGATAAACTTATTGTGGTAAGTAATTTCTTTCTTCTGATTCTCATGTAAGAGTTTTCAGATAAGAAAAAGAAGTTTAACAAAATATTCATGTTTTCTTCAATTTTCTTTTTGTGTATATAAATTAGTTTAATTTGTTTAGCATTCATTTATTGTTGCAAATATGTAAACACAAATAAGTTTTTAATTTTTCAATACAAAATTTAAAAGTAGTTTTGTCAAAAAATTGAAATGTCAAACGAAAACACGTAATATGCAGTGTGAACGCATTTCGTGTTTTCGAAAACTTTTAGCTGAAAACCGCGTTTTGAGTTTGGTGTGAAAAGGCTATAAAGGACATATATCGTCAACGATCATTATAATTGCGATAACGATATCCATAACGATGATTACTATAAAGAAGAAATATAATATTTGACTGTTAACAGTCAAATTTTTTTTCCAGAACTCGATTGTTTAAATAAATATGAATTAAAATCATGAATAAAATGTAAATATATATATATGTATGTACATATAAACCAACTTAAAGTGTGCATATACGCGTTTCGCACCGATGTAATGGCTGGGCTCATCAGATGTAACCATTACACCTTTTTTTGACGCATATTTATTCGAATAAATCGAGATTATATCGATATCGATAATTACTATAGAGTTAAAGCATTACCGATGTCATTACGATAAGTATGATAGCGATTACGATAACGATATCCACGAGGATGATTACTATAATGTTAAAAATGCCCACACATATGACAACAGTGATACCGATAACGATACCGATGACGATGACGATTGCAGTAAAGATAACAATACCTACTGATGGCGATGATTACTATGACGATAACGACTATGACTTTCTATGATGATAACGATGTCATATACATCTATATCGTCAACAAAAGTAATAACGATGGCATTACTGATGACAATGTCGATTACTGTAACTATAACGCTGAAAATTACTGTAACGATACACATTAAAGTTAAAGATGCAGACAACGGTAACGATGACTGAATACTGGTACCGATACCGATAACCGTGAAAATATAACGATGATAAAATTAAAAATATCGACAAGATGACGATGATGAAATCGATATCGATACTTTTACTGATATCGGTGCTGATTCCGATAACAATGATGATAACGATCGCAGTAACGATAACAATAATATCAATGAAGATGACTACTTCGATAGCAATGCCATTCCTGAAACTGATAACGATAATGATATCCATAGTAATAGTTATACCAATCGCTAAACAAAAACCCTTACCTAATTTTTCAAAACAACTTTTTTTTTTGTTAATTTTGTTGCAATTCTCTAAACAACTTTCTAAAAAGCTATAAATCTTAAGTTAATCCTCCTTTGGATAAAATGCACAAAAAAAAAAACAGAAAAAAACAAGCATCGTTTTAACTTTATAAAGATGTCTTCACTATCAAAAGGTTCTATGCCAAAGACAAAATTTCATATAAAAGCAAAAGAAAACCATGCTCATTACAGTTTCATGGATTTTTTTTTTCTTCATCTTCTTCTTCTTCTTCTCCAATTTGCCTTACAGTTTTGTTCTTTGAAACACCAAATGATAGAAATGATAAGGATTATGGTGAAAAATACTTCCCTTTGGAAAAATAATAATAATAAAAAAAAAAAAAAAAAATGAAGAAAATACGGAAGGCTACAACAAGACAAACTCAGTGTTCAACCTTCGTGTTAATTATCCTGAATATTAAATTCAAAAGGCAACCAGGCAGGGATCCTTAATTATAGAATTATTTAAGAACTGAAGATGATACAACTTGCTCGTTTAACGTTTCTCCATCGTCATCCTGTATATATAGTCATCGGCATCGCCATCGTCATCGGCATCGTTGGTCGTCATCATCATCATCATCATCATCATCGTCATTGGTTGTTCCGTTTCACCGTCCTGTAGTATACTACAATCTCGTCGTCCATCCAAACCAACTAACATAGAGCTTAGACATAGAAAATTTTCCTTATAAAAAGTTTGTAATATTTTCTTTTTTTTTCTCTATCACCATTTCCGTTTCCTTTTTAGCTATTTTTTTTTTCTTTAGCAACACGAACAAAAAATGCTGTTGTTGCAGGATTTAACTTTATAATTAGCATTTTAAAGGATCTTTTCTCCTCGAAAAAGAATGAAAAGTAGAGGTCTTCTTCACTTCACTCGGCAATGACTTTTGTTCCACATCACTGTTATACCTATACAGAGGTGATGGGAACCCTTGATTGTTCCTTTTTTATTTTTATACCAGTCCCTATACTCAAGTTGGTAGGTAAGGTAGGTGGCTATGAGTTTTTTGCCTTTTTGACTTCTTGTGTTTCTCACACCAATTTAAAAAGGTGTATTTTTGAATGGAGAGACCTTGGGATGCTCTCGAGAATAAATTATAAAATTCTGAAGGACTTTTAGTATATCTACTCTTGTAGGTAGGTTAGGTACCCTTCTAACTATCGCGCGAGGATCTTTTGTAAACGATGATGGTTGCTTTTTTTTTTGTGTTCATTTGCCGAAATGTTTTAAATTTAGAAACAAAAAAAAAATAGCTCATAAATATTGTTTGGTTCTTGGTTGTACATAATTCTGAAGAAATACCAATTAGTTACACCCGATGGAAACGAAACAAAAAAAAAAATGAAGGAATCAAGGAAAATATGCACAATTTGTGTTTTGTGTAGACTTTTTTTTGGGAGCCCGGGATTAATTTATTCAAATTTATGTCATTTTTGCCTGTCTTAATGCAGTTAATTTCATATTCAGGATATTTAAGTGGTATATGGGGGCTGAAGAAAATTTTATTAAAATAGATTCGAACTCAAGAATTTTGTTATGTTTGCGTAAACATAAGGACGAGGATGGCAAAAATGACTGAAGTTAAAGACTTGGCGAGGATATTATGCGAAATTAAGGCGCTGTCAACGCCAAAAGTCCCAACACAGAGTATTAAAATGTGTGTGTGTGTTTTTTTTTAATTCTATTTTGCGGGTGCTTTTTTTTATATGAGTGTGTCATAATAAAATGTCTGCTGTTGTTTTGAATTTCACTATGGCAGCATAGCTTAATATGAATAAATCACTCAACAAATGGAAATGAAGTATCTAGGCGACAGCACAGCATATTTTTGAAAGAGATTAACATAATTTTTTGGATATTGAATTATCCACCTTAACAAGGAAGAATTGTGTTTTAATGTTTTTGTTATTTAATTTGTTTGCTTAGAAATATCTGCATCAGCTGCTGATGTCATAATAAATTCTTATGCTCTTAAGAAAGAAGGAAAAATGCTCTTCGTTCGTTGTAAGTAACAACAAAGCAATCACCGAAAAGTTCCCAATTAGAGTATGTGTGCACCAGGGAAGAGTCTTGAGTCCTTTATTTTTTATTACGTTATTAAGTTCTAGAGGGAAATGGATACCGCGTTGGTGATAATAAGACCGAACTTAACTCTATCTCTTTTCTGATCCACACAGACTTCTTCTGGAAACCTATTTGAATGACTAAGTGTTTTCCAAGTGCGAAAAGTTATTAATAGCGAATAAGTACTTTATCATCAAATACACCATGACCAAAACACATTTTAGAAGGATATTATGTAGCTCGTGAAGACGTTCCAACACTATTGCGGAAGAAATGCAAGCGCAAGAAATCATGCAACGAAACTTACATTTCGTTGGCCTCAGACAAGGAACAATATAAAACCGCCTGTTCACGTTTTCTAAGGTCAACCTGGCGAATACATCAAGTGGGACCTTAGAGTGAAGCAGTGATGGCAGAGTTTTGGTAATAGATCATGACAATCGATACTTCAAAATTTGGTTTTAAGCTTCTTCAATCCAAAGGAATTCAAAGAAACAATGTTTTCCATATTTCCATAGTACCTACCTACAAAAAAGAAACCTTAATTTCCTGGACTAGTAACGCCTTCTTGAATTTTTTTAATAAAAATTGATGACTTTTGTATTAAAAGTTTATTTTTAATAAATAATAAAAATTATGTTCGACAAATTAAAAAAAAATAATAATCAAAGTTTGTAATTATTGTGCTGGCCTGACAAGGATTAAACCTTCAAGATTCTTTATTTCAAGGTTCGGCATCTGCTTAATTCTATATTTCGAAATTCAAAAAATTCTCTAAATTTTCAAATACATAGCTACATTTGGACTATTTTCATTGTTTTAGCATTAAATTATGTTTCTTTCTCAATAACAAACAACAAAGACCAAGTTTACTAAATTTTGTGTGACTGGGATAAGCGAATATATGAGTAATGCCATACGGCACCGCTGGGCAGTTATAGTGATGATGTCTTCTATTACTGTTTATGTAGTGCATAAGGCTCCATATGATGCGAATATTTTTTTTCAGAACTGGTTTTTCAATGCAGGATGCACTTGATATTCTTTTTCCGATACACCTGAGGGTAATGCTCCTGTTGATATCTACATCGAACCTCCCGTGCCTTGTATTCTTACTGACGAGGGGGGTCTAGTAACGAGAAGATTAAGTTCAAGATATTCGTCATTTGCCTGGTAAACAATTATTGGCCCCAGCGGAAATACTTGTTGGGAATCAAAGAGTTGGTGATAGGGATGGAACATGGAAACGACCAATTAGAACCTGGACCATCTACATCAGGTCACCCTGATCCCTCTGATCCAATTGCATTGTGTTTGCAAACACGATTGAAGAAAAAGGAAATGGGACAGACTTCTTCTTGGAGTACAGGTGATTTTAAAAATGCAGAAGATGTAGAATTTCCACAGCCAGATTACTCAAGTATTAAAGATAAAACTCCAACTGAACTTTTTAAGGAGTTTTTCAATGAAAAAGTATGGGAGTATTTACGAAATGAAACTCAAAAATACATGGGCCAAAAAAATGTAACTGATGTGACTCCAATTACGGTGGAAGAACTCAAATGCTTTGTGGGGATTCTTGTCCTAAGCGGCTATAATGTTCTACCTTCTTCTCGGAATTATTGGGATCAGAAGGCTGACATGACATTCATAAGAGGGAAACCCATTAGATTTGGCTTCAAAGCCTGGTGAATAAATTCTCCTGATGGATACCTCATCAATTTTGATATTGTACATAAATATCAAGGAAAATTGCAGAAAGTTGAACCAGTGCATGCAACCTTATTTGGAAAAGGAGCAGCACCTCTTACTAAGATGCTAATAGAACTTCCTATCAATGTTAGGGATCCTCCTTTCAACATTTTTCTGGACAACTTGCTTTGTGTGCCAAGTCTTTTATGTTTCTGCGAAAACGGAAACTTTTCGCGAAAATAGAATTTATAAAGTGGCTCACGCATATTATCTAAAAAAATCGTCATGGATAAAAACCCAAGACCAATCGTTCCAAGCTTTCCAACAAGAAAATAAAGCAAGCCCCAAAAGAAAAACAAAAGAGACAACTTATTTTGTACAGCAAAACTTCATAAATTATCTTCCCCAGATTTTTGAGAAGTAGCCATGGTACTTTGCTAGTGCCATGGAGAAATGATGGGATTTTGTATGTCCGTTGGAGAGATAATGGATCTACAAAATTTGGAGTGAATTCAACTGTGCCAGTAAAACGCTACTCCCTCGATAGCAAAAAAAAAAAAAACGTTATAGTTCAAATGCCCTCAATGGGGAACAGATCGTATGGATCAAAATATAAACGTTTACCGGATCAGCATACGTAACAAAAAATGGTGGTATGGGATTTTCTCTTGGATGATCGATGAAGTGATACAAAATTCATGAATACTTTCAAAAAAAAACCAACAAACTAACGCAACTAAATTTCAGGCGCGCAACCGTAGAGATTTTGGAGTACCTTACAAAATATGCAGTTTCGAAGAAAAATACCGGACCTTCTGGAAGGTATATCTAATATCTCTTCGATCAGAGTGCTGGACGCAGGGCCGTAGAGAGGAATTCCGGGCCCCGGAAGGAAAAATCTCGCCCTACCATATTTACCATTTTTTTCAAAGTTCATGTCTACTGATATGGTACGTTCTAATTTCAATTACGAATAGCAAATTGAAATTGGTTGGAATTAACGGAAATAATAATTTTTTGTTTGCAAAGTGAACCGAAAAAAAGTATTAATCATCAAATCAATCTCCCGGGTATCGTCCAGTTTAGTTGAAATGGAGGATGGATAGAAAATAATTCTACATGCGAATAGATCAGATTCCGATCATAATCATACATTCAATTCGATATTGCCAACGATAAACCACAATTGAAAAACGTTTGCGTGGGATTTTCCGGTCCCCCGAATTCGAGTCAAAAATTTCGTTCCCAGCAGAATCAATAATAGAAGAGAAGAAACTTTATAAAAACAGAAACCGAAATAAATATTTGTGTTTTGTTTTTAGTTGCCAGGCCCCTTATTTTGACTTTAAAAATGTCAAATGTCAAAAATGTACGCCAATAATAATCAGGGGCCCAGATCGGCAAGCTTGTGACTTATAGATTGGTAGATAACATGCAAACTGGGACCCGATTGCGAAAGCATGAATGATTTTAAATTTTCGGGCCCCTAAAAATAAGTGGGAATAGGTATGTTGAAAAGATGCGCTGAGCCAAATTGCAAACCTCAAACAAGAACAATGTACCATATATGCAAAGTAGGCTTATGTGTTGATTGTTTTATGGGTTTTCTTTTGAAAATAAACTTTATTGTGCTTAAAAATTCTTCCAGTGGATTTTTTCTATCCATTTTTTTTGGTAGCTAAAACCCATATGGGGTAGGTATTTAGGTCAAACGTCAGCGATGCCAAATGGCATCGGGTAGTTCCAAGAAATTGGGGAATATCAACATTTTTTTTATATTTTTCCTACGTCCTAGAAGTCATAAGGAACAATCATTAAAATTTTTGAGCAAAAAAAGATACGGGCGTTAATGGGTTAAATAACTTCTATTTAAAACTTCCTCTATAGTTATTATCCTTTCGGTTTGTCTTCAATTCATTTTATTAACCCAAATACATAAATGGGGGATTCTTCTTTACAAAAATCAATAAAAAAAAATAACCGCGGTGCATGGATAGATAATAACCATGTCATTGATATTATGGTTTCCCCTTTCCCATTTTCGAAAATTTTTGTGCATCAAAATAAACAATATTATCCACCCTCATTCTGTATGAAAAACCAAATTATTTGATATCCCCACTATAGTAAAACAAATACTTAAAATGGTTCAATTTTATGAGAAATGCATTTAATTACCCGTTTCTCAGAAATATAGAATTTCCAATCAACAACACACCCGCTATGTTTTCTTTTTTTTTTTGCTCTTCTAAAAATAAATACAAAACTGCAGATACAGCTGGAAAAAAATAAATAAATCAAGAAATTATGTTGCTCGTTTAGTGTTTCAGTCTCAAGTGTATAGTCTCACTCGGACTCATTAACGTTTAAATTTCACATTTTCATTAAAAACAAAAAAGGGGTAAAAGACACTCCGAATGCACCAGTGGAGCTAATAATATGATGAATGGCCATATGGTGTACTTTGCTTGTGTAGTTTGTAAGTGGATAGCTGCTGGAAAGGAATTAAAGAACTGTTCTACTTTTAGTCGTATATTCCCAACCATAATCATACACCACACTCATTGTCATTATGCACAATAATAGATTTCCTATTTTATCAGCTTTAAGGATTTTTTTTTAAATAGAAACAATTTATAATCCTGAAACAAAAATTATAAATTATCTCATGTTTAAATATTTTTGTTAAATTTAATCAGTATAGAAATTTTAAACAAAATGTTAAATATTAAAATTTAACAAAAGCACAAAATCACAAAATATAATCCGAAATTTTAATTAAAGACCAAAAGTTATCGGGGATTACCATAGGTATAGAATTTATTTTATTGTAATTTTTTTTTTTGGCGTATTTATGGAGACAAAAAATAATCTGGAACAAAACATTCACATCGCTATTTAATCCAAAACATAATTCAATTAAGTTGAAATTTATTCAGAATTTGTGTTTTGATTTAGGGAAATCCTCCTTCATATGGAACAAAAAAAAAAAAAAACTAGACAACAACATGTTCCTCCCCAAATAAAATTATAATAAATATCTGCAAAGGCAATTTTAATTTTTTAATATGAAATGTGTATGAGGAATATGAAAACATGGAAATGTTTTACAGAACACAAAACAACAGGAATAATTTAGGAATAAATTAAAACACAAACAAAAAAAAAGATTATAATAGAATAGATACATTGTTCCTGTATAAGCAAGTCTACAGTGGACCATCATTCTTAAAAATTTTGGATTTATTCCGGATCGCTTAGACTACATACATCACACCTCAATTCGTGTTCGAAATTAATTTCCAGAACTGTATGGGAGGACCGGAACATTCTGGACAATGAATCTTTACACTTCTACACTGATGGTTCAAAAACCTACGATGGTGTAGGAAGTGGCATATTTTCGGAAAAACTGAATCTCAGTCTTTTCTTCCGCCTACCAGACCATTGTAGCGTGTTCCAAGTGGAAATTCCGGCGATTAAGAAAGTTCTCTCTTGGCTCAGAGAAAACGTAATATCCAAAACGGTTATTCGGATCTTTCTCAGATAGCCAAGCTTCTATTAAATTTCTTGTCTCTGTTTCTACGAAATCAATCACCGTGCGTCGTAGACTGCCAAACATCTCTGAGGAAGATGTCTAAACAGTTTGACATTCACCTCATATGGGTGCCGGGACATTCCGGGCAATTGTAGGGCGGACGAACTCACCAAACAAGGAACAATCACTCCTCTACAAACAGAAAGAAACAACATAGGTACACCTATCGCTGCATGTAAACTCATGCTAAAGCAGGAAGCTTTAAAGCAAACCAACCTCAGATGGACTCAGAGTAATACCTGCCTGGCAACCACATAAATATGGCCTAGTAAAGACTTGAAACGTTGAAAGGGGTTGTTAAATTTAAATCGACTGCATATTAGTTCCACCATAGGTGTTCTTACAGGACACTGTTTAATAGGTAGACACGCAATACGAATGGGCGTGTTCTTTAACGATTTCTGCAGGAGCTGCATGGACGAAGAAGAAGAGGAAACAGTTCAACATCTTCTGGGCACCTTCTCAGCTAGAAGGAGAATTCTTCTATGAGGACAGTAGTTATATATTGAAAACGGACGTTAAAAGTCTATCCCTATTCATTAGAAGCTCCAAGTGGTTCGGCTAGTGAGATCCTATCTGGCTAGTTTCATGGACCCATAAGGGTCTAAGTGTGTTGGATTTCTTGCCCGACAGCCATTTTAACCTAACCTAACCTGTATAAGCATATTTATGGTGACAATACGAGTTTTTTTTTATGCTACCAAATTAGATAAGATTGAATTGGATAGGTGAAACGAAAAATTGGTATACCTACTGATGATGATTAAAGCTCTAAACAACACCTGGTAAAGGACATACACGGATCACTGCTAGTTTCGGATGAGGACCAGCTCTAAAGGTGGAAGGAGCACTTCTCTGCGGTTTAAATCGCGTTTTCACCAGTGAAGTCAACCTTTCACCCGATGAACCGTCCGTAGTAACAAATTCCCGAATTCGCACTGTATCCCCCAGTAGAGAAGAAATCTTAACCGCAATCAGAGCACTGAAGAACAACAAAGCGGTTGGACTTGACGGCATTCCGGCAAAGCTCTTACGAGCAGCGCCAACAACTTCGTCTGAGCTCCTGCACCCACTCATAGAAAGAGCCTGGGAAACAGAAAATTTTCATGAGGAGTAGAAAAAGAGGATGATCGTCAAGCTCCCAAAGAAAGGAGACCTAACTCAATTCGAAAACTGGAGAAGAATTTGCGTGCTGCCTGCTGTAGCGAAGGTTATAGCAAAAATCGTCCTAGAGCGAATAAAAGACCACCTAGGAGACACCTTGACGCCGAACAAGCGGGTTTCCGCACTGGATCTTCCTGTGTGGACTACATTAACACCTTGAGGATCATCATCGAACAGTGCGTCGAATATCGTTCACCACTTCACCTGCTGTTCATCGATTTCGAAAAGTTCTTCGATTTTGCTACGGGTATAGTCTTTCGAGTACATGGTGGCGTCGAATGCGAGAAGAACAGTTGGTCAAACAATCAAGGTAGGGGAGCACGAATTTGAAGTGGTGCAATCCTTCAAATACCTTGGGTAAACAGTAGCAGCTGATAATAATTTAGAAGAAGAAATACGCGGGCGGCTGCTCAATTCCAACAGAGCCTACTACAGTCTGTCAAAGCTCTTCAAATTCAGAAATCTCACCATTACTTCAAAACTGCTGATGTACGTCCTTCCAGTACTCACGTATGGATCCTAGACTTCGGTACTTAGCAAAAGACACTCCGACCTCTTAGCCGCGTTCGAGAGAAAAGTCTTAAGGAGAATTGTTGGCCCCATATGTGAGGAAGGACGATTCCGGAGACGGTACAATCATGAATTGTACGCAATCTACCTTGAAGCAGACATAGTGACAAAAATTAAGCTCGGTAGCTCGCATGAGTGAAGAGGAACCTGCTCGGAAAGGCTTTTGTGGTACATTCTATGGTAGACGGCAGCGTGGTAGACCATGCTTGCGCTGGAGAGATGGCGTAGACCAGCACGCCCGAAGCCTTGGGGTGCGCAACTGGATGGCGTTGGCTCAAGACCGGGATAGGTGGAGAGACTTGTTGAAGGAGGCCAGGACCGGACCCCGGTTGTCGAGCCGATGATGATGATGATGATAGTCTTTCGAGAGCGCTGTTTAGCACTATGATCAATGCATGTCAGTAACGATATTTCTGTTGGAAAAATTCTTAAAACCTTTAGGGCGACACAAAACCTAACAATTTTCTCTTTAAAAAAATGACTCCATTTTTTATTTTTTTTATTTTAAATAATAATATAAGACCAAATAGAAATATCTCCCCTTTAACTAAAATATCACTTAGATAGCAACGAAAACAAAAAAAAAATATTCTTTGAGGTTAAGAAAATAAAAGCAAAATTATTTCCTCAAGTATCTCCATCTAAATAAATTTTTCTTAAGATAAAAGCCGGATACAAAATAAATTATGTAAAATTTTTATAAAAGAATAAAAATCAAAGAAGTATACATATATACAAAACTTTGATTTAGAATTAGGTACCTATAACCTTAAAACTTTCTAAAGATATTTATCACCCATCAGTTCATATAGCAACGCAATCTAATAAATTCCTTTTCTCTCTCCATCCTTTTATATCTTATATCTTCTTGAAACACAAAAAAAAAAAAAGAATGTTGACTGAGGAAATACCTATTCAGAGAATTCTTCTTATCGAACTTTTGCAAAGAATATCTATATATACTACAAAGTAGATTCACAGACAGAAACAATTGAGTTTAAAAGCAACAAGGCCATATAATATTCAACAACGACCGCAATGTGTTTTTTCCTTTCATTTCATTTGAGATTGATATGATTAAGCACGATATAGCAACAATCTTGACAACGAAGACGAATCCTTCAAAAACGACCGACGACGACGCACGGTTATCATACTGAGGAAGAGCGAGTGTCACAAATTTTTTTGTTGGATGGTATGAAGAAGAGATGTAGAAACTATGGCGTATAGAATATAGAAGTCTAACCCCAATGATCTCATTTAGCCATAAAACATTTTTGACCTCCGATGAAGATTAAATTTATAAATAAAAATGTCCTTAAAAAAGCACTACTAAGCTTTTTTTTTTTAATTTTTCAAATGCAGCTGTGATTTTCTAACTTTTAGAACACGACCAACAAACTCGGTTTACTGCGACTCTGATACCTTCCTTTCTTTCTACCTACTGTTGTGTCATCTCGTTTTTGTAACTGTATCATAAATTGTTGGCCATAAATAGGGGAAAGTGGGGCATATCGGGCACCCGGGATATAATGGGCCGCCATCGTATTTCTTGTTTGTATAAAGTGGGAGCTCCGAATTTGCATCTATCATTTTCAAATTATCCCTAACAACACAAGGGAATACCTTTTTTAAGCGAAAGTGACACTTGTGAAGAGTAGTAAATAAAAAAATATTAAATAAAACATAAATTTGCAATTGGTTTTATAAAATAGCACATGGGGCATAATGGGCATGGGTGCCCTAGGCGCAGCGAAAAAACAGCTGTCATAAGGAATCGCCGTACAAGGCTCACCTTGAGGCTGAAGCTCCAAGCCTCAAGCCTCAAATCTGCAAAGAGGAAATAGAATTTTCTGAAAGTGAAGTTGACGAGAAATGCCTTTATTGTGGGCATTTATATTTACAATCAAAAGAAGGGTGGGTTTCCTGCAGAGCCTGCGAAAAGTGTGACCATTGAAGAATCAAGCCACATTTGAGCACGCTGTGCTAAAGAGCATAAAACAATTCCCACAGTTCTTTTACTGTGTGCATGCCCCAAGCACTGGGCAAAATGGGCAAATGAAGCAATTTTTTTGTTTTATCACAAATTGAAGAATTTTTAATTTCATTAATTTTTTATCTTTTTATGTTATATTATTAATATTTGTTTAAATAAATATTTTTTTTTGAACATGAGAACTAAGTTCTTGGTGTTTAAAAAAAAACCTTAAGGTCCAGATAAGCCCCGCTTTCCCCTACGGAAACTTAGACCTTCTAAATGATACTTGTTGTCAATGTGTTTCTGGTTTCTTTCTTAAACCATAATGTCCTTGTCCAGTTCAACAAAAGTCAATTGATAGTCAATTCCACTTAAATCATTCTTTAAAAAAGAAACAAAAAAAAAATGCTGAAATAAAATAAAAAATAAATTCAGGCATTCTTTCGGCTAAGATAGAAAAACATACTTTAAAAGAAAAAGAAAAACCAAAAAAAAGAGGATTATTCACTATACTAAAGGATTTTCTTAAAAGCTTAGTGCTAAAATAACTCGGAAATATAAAAGAAGATGAACAAATTCCAAACAACATTGGATTATTTTTTGAAAAAAAAAAACAACCCAAAAGAAAGAGAAAACTATGCACATAGGTACATGAACATACCTCTCTACCTTTTCACTTGATATATAAAAGAAAACTAAAGCTTTGGTGGAAGGATTAAACTGCCCTAATATAGCATTCGAGAGAGCGGTTTACTCTTTCTAGGGTGCACTATACCATAGAGTAAAAGACATTGACGGCACGGTGATGATGATGATGATGATGAAAGAAAAATCCAAGAACAATGACTCATCTAAAATAATAAAAAAAAAAACAAAAGCATCATCAGCATCGTTCTGAAAATTCATTGTCATCGTCATCACGGCGCGCACGTTGCATTGGTGCGGTCTTGACGATTCTCGAGGGCAATGTGGTCTTCTTAGGGGACAAGAAACAAAAAATACTTCCATTTTGGATTTTAATATCAAGAGTGTCCTTTTGCAGTTTATTTTTTTTTTGTTTTCTTTACTGTTGATGGTCGTGCGTTTTTTTTTTTCTTAGTACATAAATCATCCTGTTGTTCTTCTATGTTGATGGTTTTACATTCCTGTTGAAGCAACTTATTCAATTCGTGTCGAATTAAATGAAAATAGAAATACGAATACTACATTTTTTTTTGTTGCAGCATTGTCAGCAATGCCAGGTTAAATAATTCTTAATATTAAAATGACAATTATGTCGCAGACAAAGCCCATCAGTCAGGACAGAACAACTCTACGTTAAAGTTGTGATCGAAAACTCCAAAGAAAAAGTCAAAGATTGAAACTTTTTCCGAAGCATTGTCTTCCGAATGAATGACTTTGTGAAGCTTTAGCAATACAGTAATAAGTCGAACTCAACAAAAAGACGCTTAGTGGAGAGCAGTGGAGTTGGGTTGTGGTCCCAGTCTCCCAGACTGGTCACTCTGGACCATGACCATCGTCGATTAAATTAGATGAAGAAGGAAAAAATCAGAACTTGACTGGCAGAGGCCCACATGGAGAAGCCTAGAGTTGTGAGAGTTTACCGAGAGCACGCTATAACTTACCCGGTGTGCATTCACCAACCAGAGACGGTAAATTGAATAATGATCGATCATTGGGATCACCTCGGAAAAAGATAAGGAAGTTGCAGGCGCAAAAATGAACAAGAAAAAGAAAAGCATTGAAGGAAACAGAGTACGTCAAGATTAAATTGAATTGAGAGTTAAAAAATTGATCCCGATCGTACTGATTTATTTTACATGAGACTAACCATAATTAATTAATAGATACAACAAAATACATAAATAAGTAATCAAACAAACCACTTACCGCTCATCCATTATCAATAATAAAAACACTTCGAGCAAATTGCAAATAGAATTCTAGTTCCCTCAATGCGTGGTAGGTAATTAACCACGTTCATATTTTAAACTAAAAATGAAAGGAAAACAATTAATAAATAAACCAATATTCTATTTTGGAGTAGTTACGAGAAGTTATTTTTTAACCATAAATTCTAGAGTTTTGAAATTCTATTAACAAACATACATAACAAAAATAAAAGAAGAAATTTAATTTGAAACTTGTTGTCGAATTTGAGTTTTAAAGATAATGAAACTTTTTTAACGGCAAGAGCGAAGAAAAACGATTACCCCTACTTCAACAACGGCGAATAAACAAATATTCTTCACATATTCACAACTGATTTAATAATAATTTTACGACCGAATATTAAGAATTTCGTGAGGAAAATAAATATTTTAATTTATCCGGTCGCGGACGCGGAAACATTTTTGAATGCCCAATTTGATTTACACAAACTCAAACTGAGAGAAACTGAATTTGCAGCGAAAAAAAAGAAAGAGATGTTGAACATCGATATTCGATGTCGATAGGTAAAACTTAGGTAACTGTTAATTGGTTGAGGTTTAAGGTAGAACTATAATTGTCGAACGTCAGCTGATGTGCTCCTAAGAAACGATACGAATACGAGGAATTTATAAGAAGCGCTTATTTTTGCGATTGCCTTTCGTTAGGCTTCGATAACTTTCGCTATCGATAGCAACAGCGCTCATCGAACGCTCCTGCAAAATTGAATTGACAGATAGATACAAAAATCAAAATGGTGGAAGCACATAATATGGCTGACTTCTCCATTTGAGTGTTCGGAAAGCTAATTTTCGTTCGGTTTGCGAAGAGGAGAAAGTGAGCTAATTTATGTAAATGTTATTTATTATTGGCGAATTAAATAAAAGAGAAGATTATATAATATTATGTTAGAAACGGATTGTTGTTTGTTGAATTGAGGCATGGTTTGTTTGATATCGTTTTGCAAAGAGAAAAATGTGTTTCCTAAAATGTTGTCGAATTAAATAAGAAAAGGAATGTGCATATTACGTAGTTAAATGTAGCATGTACAATATGTGAGTTGGGTACATTAGATTGCAAATAATTGGCACTAGCTGAAGCAAAAGTTTTCGAACGCTTTTTGACAAAATATGTCAATTACCCAGAAAATCAAAATTAAGTCAACCAAAAAACAAGCTGGTAATTGAAGATACCTAATTACCAAGAAATTACAGGGAATGCAGAAAAATATTTTGTGCCCTCGTGAAATTTTTTGAATTCTCATATACACCACTCAGAGGACGTCAATTTGATTTGTATTCAAATTTGGAAATGAAAGCCCACCAATGATTTTTGTTTTCTTTTTTTAAAACATGGCAACGCTTCTTCTAATGTTCTCCCATACACCCCATTCCATTGCAATCTCTACTTACATGTCACATTTATCCATTGGGATATTTGTTTCTCAGCCCGGTTTCTACCTTTTTCTTTTTTGTTTTTTTTTTTTTGTTTCTTTGTTGTTTCTATTTGGCCTGGTTCCTGTGTGTTAATCCTTTTCACAGCTTCATTTTTATCTCCCAGTCGAAGCCGAAGGATTAAATTACGTATGCTGAACAGGATTCTGTTTTGCTGCATTAATTATGCTAATGCATTTAGTGAGGGAGAAAGCATGACTATACGAGAACGAACATACATACACTCGTGGCCTGGTTGATTGTGTTTCTCTAAAAATGGTTAACTGTGCGATGAGATAGATGTGTGTAGAGTGAGTAAGTCTGTATATGGACACGGATGGAGGACGAGGACTAGGACGAGGTTGCTCAGGATCATCAACACAGAGACTCCTTCGGTTCAGTGGCATTGTCATTTGGATGCATAATGTCAGAGAGATATATAGGTATACCTACCTACAAAACATATACTTATATACAACAAACGCTGTGCTGAAGGATAATTAGCACTGAAGTCAATTAAAGACGTTAGAGAGTATTTTATGGGAGTACGTGAACGGGCGACGAAGACTCGCGACGAGTGCGGTGGTTTTGTTTTTTTTTTTGTTCTGGTACACGACTTGAAATGACATGCAATGGCTGACAGATCAAAGGAACGAATAGAATTATTTACTTAATGAGAGCTAATGGAATGCGGAAGAAATTGGGCATTGTTGGTTAGACTGGATGGCCGGTTCAATGGTAGATATAACGAAAATGTCTTAGGGTGGTTAAGATTACAAGTTTGAAGTAAATTAAGGATTAAATGAAACAAGAATATCCTCTTTTTTTTTTGTTGTTGTTGACCTTTTCAGCTTCGTAAAGAGTGGTGGAAATGGTGATGGGTGTTTTATTTATCACGTCTTTTGTAGAAAAGGTTTGTGGCCCATGGGTTTTTGAGTTGGTTCTTTTTTTTTTTTAATTTTGATTTGTTTTAGCAAAGTAATTCATTCTCGATAACATTCTTTAATGAAGATAAGAAGACATCGTTGTAGGAAACCATTTCCTACTTATCTACACTTTGACATAATTTGTAAATGTCAATAAACCTTTAAAAATATGAATGAAATTTGAAATGAAAACATTTCTGAACTTCACCAATGCATCGATTTAAGAAAATTCTGTCTCAAAAATTCTATAGCCCGCACTCAAGGGAATTTTATGTACCCTTTACATGTCAGAGACACAGTGCGAGCGTTAGGTAAGTAGGAGGGGATTTGAAAAGAGATTCGGTGAAAAAGTTCAGTATATCACAATGAGAGGGAAAGACAGAGCGTGGAAGGGTATTCCACATTCGCGTAGTACGGCTTAAAAACGAATCCCTTTACTTGAGAGTACGACCGAAATTGGGTTCAAGAGTAAACTGATGAGCATTCCTGGAAGCGCGAGTATTACGGTTGAATCATTTAAGGGGAGGAATGCAACTGGCTATTTAATTTGAGCACTTACCGTAAGAGTAACGATAAAAGAGTGGGAGACAGGAAACGTTACGCCGGTGTTCGAGTGACGTAAAAGTATCGATGATGTTCCTGTCTCCGATCATTTTGAAGGCTCGTCTTTGTATATTGTCCAAAAGGTTCAAGTAAGCTGCTGGAGCACCAGCCCGGAGATGGCAGTTTAGAAGGGAAATAAAATTTCTTGCATCTCCAAAGGAAACCTTAACATCTTGCGGCATTTTTGGCGACGTTAAGTATGTGATCCTTCCACAAAAGATGATTTGTGATACACATACCTAAAATCGCAAGCTGATTAGTTTCTTCGATGCAAGTGCAACACATAGCTAAGGGTGCTATCGTCGGCGAAACAAAATAATGAATTAGTAGTTGCAGACAGGAGATCACTATTATAAAAATGAAAAAGAAGGTCGGAGACAAAACAGAACCCTGTGCACACCAGCATTTATGTTGTGAGTTTCAGACTTGAATCCGTCTATTATTTCTTGTATAGAGCGATTCGAAAGAAAGTTACTAATCCAACGAAGAAGGGTTTCATCGATAATCCTGCAACTGCCAATGCAAATAACCATCAATAGTGAAGTATGTAATGATTGCATACATATTTAAAATCCGCCATTTTCATCGAAATAAGAAATTGAAGTTATCACAGCAGTAACTACGTGCACTTAGTCAAAATTAATTTATTGAATACAAGGCGAAATGATGGGAATATATATTCGTAAGTTATTTAAACCCCAAAACTGTCAGGTTTTATATTTGATAAACATATGTATTGAATGCAGAACTCAACGCATTATTTTAAACTCATCAGAGATTTCTCACACAAAGTTAAATATATGCAAATTATGTAATGAGTCCACATATTCATTGTCAAGTCAATAACTACAGAATTAGTTTTTAGTCAGTAAAGATTTCAAAATGTAATGATTACAAAATGAATATGCGCAGATATAAATTATGTTGATGCGATGAGTAAACGCATTTTTTAGATGATTGGATACATTTTAGAGCTGTAAAAGATTGCAAAAATTTTGGGAATGCAATCTTTATTGACTTCAATGAAAAGATTGCATTCATTCATTCATGCAATCGCCAATTCTCTTAGCAAAAAAAAAATTTGGAAAAATATTCTAAGAGACACCGCCAATAAGAAAAGTACGATTTAAAACAAAAAAAAAACAGGTTTCGACAGTCTAACTACTAACAGTGAATACAAATTTGTTTCCAAAGGAAGTGTCCACATAAACGTCAGCATAACCTTCCAGTGTCCAAATCTATCAGTCTTCAGTTGTTTTTATTCCATTCCTATACCTACTCACAACCATCGATCCATTGACAACAACAACTCAACAGTAGTTCAAACTCTCTTTTTTTTTGTAAAAAAAGAAAATTTCCATCAGATTGCAACAAAACCCATAAATGACTGTCCTGTCAATTACAGACATCACCACTTTCCAACCCAAACCAAACCACAACTCTGATGTGTGAGTTGCTGCTGCTACTATAGATGTGCAGCAGTCTGGAACTCTCTTGATAATGGAAAGTTATGTCGAGAGTAGTTTCAACACTTTATCCATGCGGAAGTACAAAAATCTTTTCGCTCCATTTAAAATCATTATACGATATAAGCAACTATGAACATTCCTGCTCGTATGTAGGTACATATTTTATAGAAGGTACAGAAGGAAATATGTACGCATAGAGAAAAGTTTGAGTTCGTGGTATACCTTCCTAGAAAAAAAAAATAAAAAATAAAATAATAATAATAAACTCGGGACATTTTCCTCAGCGACCAACATATTTTCTAAGTGGGTATAAACTACTCTGCCAAACAAACAATCATCTTCTTTATATTCCTCTACTTTAAGGTATGGAACTTTTTCTAGGAACGAGTAGGCAGAAGGTGCTCATAGGTACATACTTTTAAACACAAGCCACAGGATTCTAAAGTTTAACATGCAAAAATAAAATAACATAATATAACAATGGGTATAAACTTTAACGTTCTGATTCCTACCTTCATGAGCTGTATAGAGTTTAATGTGTCTAGCTTTACAGGGTGGTTCATTTTAAAATAAACTTTACTCTCGACTGAGAGTAGGTACTTTGAGTTAGTTTAAGTGAGAAAAAATTGATATAGTTCCACTGATGTAAGAGGTATAGTTTATGTACTCATCAGTCATCACATAAATGAGTGTCCTCATCGCACATATTAACTTTGTAATCATTACATGTTGTAGCTAATATTTATGGACCACAAAAGTTTATTGTGCAGTTATGAACCTCTAGAGTCGTCACAATAAAAATAGTTATGTGGATCAATTACATAATACTGTATCAGATATCTGCGATGAGTTCAGAATTATGTATTCAATACATGTCAATCATATAATCAGGACAAGTTGCCTTTAATAACTACATACTTTCCACTTGCCACTACAGGAAAAATTCCTGTTTGTCTTCAACAAAAACAACAAATCCTAAATCAGTTTCTTTAATCTGGGAAATGAGTACAAACAGAGAACCATACAAAACTCCTTAAAAATCTCTGTTGAATGTGGCACCTTTTCAGAAAGGGCTCTGTGAGATAACTCCCCAAACAAAAAAATTGAATAACTCCCCAAAAACTGTATACTGATAACATCATCATCATCGGCTGACAAGCGGGGTCCGGTCCTGGCCTCCTTCAACAAGTCTCTCCACCTATCCCGGTCTTGAGCCGACGCCATCCAGTTGCGCTCCCCAAGTCTTCGGGGATGCTGGTTTACCACGCTGCCGTCTACCATAGAATGTACTACAAAAGACTTTCCGAGCCGGTTCCTCTTCACTCACGCAAGCAGCCCTGCCCACCGGAGTTCACCGAGCTTAATTTTTGTCATTTTGTCTGCTTCAAGGTTGATTGCGTAGAATTCATGATTGTACCGTCTCCGGAATCGTCCTTCCTTACATATGGGGCCAACAATTCTCCTTAAGACTTTTCTCTCGAACGCGGCTAAGAGGTCGGAGTGTCTTTTGCTAAGCACCCAAGTCTCGGACGTATGTGAGTGCAGGCAGGACCATGGTCCTGTACAGCAGCAGTTTTGAAGTTATAGTGAAATTTCTGGATTTGAAGAACTTTGATAGACAGAGCCTACTATACCTCTGTTGGAATACTGATAACGCTGTTTTTTAAAAAAGGAAATAACTCCACAAAACTGGGGAGTTATTTCGGAGACATAAAATTCGTTCATTGCTTGTTGGGGTTTTATTTCATATTTGAATTTTGGGATTTCCCCAATTTGTAGAGTTAATAAACGGAGACAAAGTTTATATATGTGTAAGAAAGTAGCTGTTACAGATTCCTTTCTGAAGCACCTTGTTTCAAACCCACCTGCATACGGTGGGTTACACAAAAAACACCCTTTTGTCTATTACTACAGCAGCTACAACCACACACAATATTACTATATACGCACACGACTTTAAGAGCTTTGGATTCCGTTTTTACCCTGTAGGCTTAGCTAAGAGGTTCATAACACACAAAAATAACGGTATTTGTAATCCTTGTTTATTGTCATTCTTGTCACGCACAAGGGGTGGGCTAATCTACATAGATGGCTACAAAGTTGGGTATGGGTATGGGTAGGCTATAGCTTGGTTTCGTTTGTTTATTTTTTTTTTGTTGTTGTTCGTTCTGTTCTGTTCCCAATAGCTTTTGATATATTCGGATTCTTTTTTTAAGAGCCCATGGGCTGGTATGCAGGAAGAATAAGGGAACTAGTGTCAGTCGAAATGTCACTTGATGCCTTTGACAAACACAAAAAAATGTATCTCAAAAAGAAAAGGGGAAAGGAAGTTCTAATTTTTCATTCCACTATATCTCACTATCTTTATTATATTTTGTGGGTGGTTGTTTTATTTTGTATATACTTGTATCCTAGGTAGTGTTGTATTTTTTTTGTTTTTGTTTTTCTTATTTCACTTTGTTCCGGTCTCCTGGTTTTGGTTACGTTCAATTGCTTTTTTGTGTGCAAAAATTCCCTCCAATAAGAGACCTTAGCATAACTTAAACCCACTTGTAAATGTTAATTTCCATATGCGTAATCAAATATGTAAGAATTATATAGGGACTAAGACCTTAAAGATATCTTCAGCCGTAGACGATGCGATGTGTCCCGTCGTTTTCATTTTTAAGGGTAATTGCAAAGAAAGTTGGCAGTTGTCACGGAACGGGCATGAAATTGCAAATTATAAATATTTGACACCTTTACGAGTTATGTGTGCGAAGGGTAAGTTTAAGTTATCATCCTCTTCGTTTTATTTTTTTGATGTTAGGTTGATGGTGATGTGCGGGATCGGATATAAAAAAAGGGCAAAAAAGATAAAGTTACAGAATAAAACTCAACAGTGAGTTTTTGTTAATAAAAGTTGGTGGGTATATTCTTAAGGGACAGGACATTTGTACCTATAGTAAACACAGGTTGATTGACAAGCATGAAAATTTCATTTAGCATTATATGTGAGGGTTGGTTTTTGTGTATTAAGCTTCTTTCAAGAGACTATAAGGAATGTAGGATACATTGTAAGACATATTTTTTTTAAGCACACATTATTGCGTTTTATGTTAACCTTCTATCGACGCTATGGGGGGTATAAACGTGTAACATAGGTTTTTAAGGATTTATTGAAGAAAGTGTTTATCAGATTTACTGCATCTTAGGAATACTGACGCTACTGAGTTACTAGTTTAAATAAAAGCAAAAATGTTTCAAAAAAAATTTTTGAGTACAAGCAAGCACATACAGTTCCTTTGTACTTTTTCTTAAAAATTTCAAATACATACATATGTATCAGCAAATACCATTACAAGTATGTACTTTTAGTAGTATCGGGTTTTCAATAGGAGCGCTAAAAAAGTTTTTTTTTTTAAATAAAACAAAAACGGTTTTGGATATCAATGAAATTCTTTATTCCTGTGCAAGTACGTTTGATGCCATTATGTATGAAACTCCATTTCTTTTGCATGGCTACCACGGGCACGCTTGCAGAAGTCCAGACGCTGAACCCAATTTTCGACGGTTTTCAAGCATAAATCGGCCGATGCTAATGCAATTTCAAGTTCGGTATTTCAGTTCATCAATCGTCGCTGGCTTGTTGGCATAGACCATAGACTTGACGTAGCCCCACAGGAAACAGTCTAATCGCGTCAAATCGCACGACCGAGGTGGCCAAGCGACTGGACCATTTCGTGAGATAAAACGTTCTCCAAACTTGGTTTCCAATAAATTGATGGTGACATTTGCTGTGTGGCTTGTGGCACCGTCCTGTTGGAACCATATGTCCTACAAGTCCACATCATCCAATTGGGGCCATTAAAAATATTCGGTTATCTTTGACCAGTAGCGATTTCCATTCACAGTAACGTGCCAGTCTTGATCATCACCGAAGAAGTTCGACCCAATGACGCCGCCGCCGACCCGTTAACCGCACCAAAACGTTATTTTTTCGGGATGCAATGATGACTCATGGAGTACGTGTGGATTGCTGTCCGCATATTTTGTTTATTGACGAAGCCATTCAGCCAGAAATGAGCCTCATCACTGAAGATGATTTTTCGATGAAAACCCGCTCTTATAAAGTTGAGACCACTGACTCCGAAATTCGGTAGTAAATTTTAATAATTTCCACTCGTTGTTGGATCGTTTATCTTTCCATGATGAAATGGCTAACGTTATTTGAGAGAAATGTCAAGAGAGCGGGAAAAAATATGGCGTCGTTTGCTCTCCCTATCGCTCTACTTTTATAGCGTACCTATTGAAAAAGCCGTTACTTATAATTCCCGAGAGAAATTTATTAAAATGAACTCATAGTTTTAGCACTTTTGCAAATCACTCCAATACGTTTTTTAATTCCTTAGGTAAATTTTAATTTCAAAATTTAACTTAATTTCTTAAAAACTCATATAATACCCGTTTAATTTTTTAAATACTTTAAACTAAATTAAGAAAGTATTTAAAATTAATTATAAATACTTGCGAATTAAGTACTTAAGTAATTCAAAAGTACTTGGGAATTATGAATATTAAAGAGATTAAAATAGTACTTTCCAAAGTAATCGAAATGTAAGTACTTTTTTTTTATTGAATATAAGGAATTACAAAAGTACAAGCACTAATACCGGTAATTGACAATTTTTCAAGTACATGGTATATGTGCTTGTACTTAAGTACCGAAATATTTATATATTTTCCAGCTCTGGTTTCATCAAATTGTTGAAGGTGCCCATGATTTTGTTTACCAGAATTATAAATTTATTTTATTAAGCTTTTATCAATATTCCGTGCAATTAAATATGTTGATATCCAATCGAAAAAAAGAAATGTATAATTCATAAAACATATAAACAAATACCCAGGTATATAAATTTAAATTTTTACAATCCATCCAAGCGATGACAAAACACCAGTCACTCAGTTTCAAATAAACTCGCCCAGTAATCAAAATATAAATAAATTAAATTGTTTTCAAGTTAAAAATATGATATAGCTGTATAAATAAAATGTTAAAAAACATGTAAATGTAAAACTGTAAAAAAATAAAAATAAATAAATAATCCAATTTACTGGCCCATCTCATCACCAGAAAAAAAAATAATCAAATAAATCTTCACTATTTTAAAAAAAAAATATTCAAAAATAAAAACAAACAATAAAACAAAGTTGCCTTATTCCAACCTCCCTGAACGCCCATTAAGCCACCCATCCGCTGCCGATGTTTCTACCTAAATGTAGGTGTGCTCTAGCCCTATCCATACGCAACATTTATGAAACATTAATTTTAATCTACCGTGACCAACATTTAATATTCAGACAATTTGCCTATTAAAAATGTTCATTTTCGACGGCACCAACAAATACAAATGGTGGGATTAATTGAAAAATAGAACAAGCATAAAAATAAAAACCAATACCACATGCCATCCCATCATAATGGTGGTGTCACCGCCGCGCCGCTTTGAAAACTTCCATCACTAAAACGAAGGGTTAAAGTTATGTCTATTCCCCTGACGAGCAGCCCCCCAATGCATTCCTCGTCACACAGAAATTCATGACTAATTTATTTATGAAATAAAAATTGTAAGTTGCTGTCACCAAACCGAAAGTAAAAACAAATTAGGAGGATGGTGAATTATTATATTTTAAGTTGTTCAGGCTGTGGAAATTGAGTGAAAAGTATGTATATTGGAGACAGACATTAAAATGAAAAAAAAAAAAAATAAATAAACCAGCAACGGATATGTTTGTGTCTAAAGCAAGCAAGTGAGGGATCTAAAAGATTTCATTATAATGATGGCTTTTTTAGAAGAGTTTTATGACATGATGACAATTTGGTTTCCTGTTGGGAATCAAGGATTATAGCACATTAGAAACATGTGGAATGTGCATGTCTTTTAGTATTAGACGACCATCAAAGCGAAGCAGCAAAGTGAATGGAATTTTTAGTTATGGAATTGATTTAATAGCCTGTGACAGAAGGGTTTGGTGCAGCGATTGTAAATAATGTCTATATCACGGATAAAACTAACAAAACTGTTCCCTGGAACTGCAGCTGTTCTAAATTGTAAAGGAAATGTTAAAAATTGAATGCTTATAGCTTATGAGCTGAAATTCTATAGAACTATCTTTTGTTAAGACCAGCGTTTGATGGAACTAAATTTTAGGGAATGGGAACAATAATTTACAAATAATCAAACATTTGTTATCCAACTGAAATTTCAATTTATTTTAGCATAGAAGTAGTGATAACGGCGGCGGGTTTCAATTTGTATAAGGATTCTATAAGGTTTGTCTATTTTTATGGAAGTTATAGCTTCCTTAAAGCTTCCTAAAAGTAATAAGAGACAGAAATATGAAAGAGTTATTAACTTCTTCTTAATTAAACTTAAATGAAGCTTTATTTTGACAGATAGCTTTATAAAATCTTCTTTCAAAGTAATCCAACCAGCAACTCTTTTGTAAATTTTCCAACTTCGATCAGAGTTGTATAAATATGATGTTTTCTGTAAGAATTTGAACTTTATAATGCCTTCTATTAGTGCTCTAATCACCATCATCATCGGCTGGACAACCGGGGTCTGGTCCTGGCCTCCTTCAACAAGTCTCTCCACCTAACCCGGTCTCGAGCCGACGTCATCCAGTTGCGCACCCCAAGGCTTCGGACGTCCTGGTCTACGCCATCTCTCCAGCGCAAGCATGTTCTACCACGCTGTACCACAAAAGACTCTTTAAGCCTCTTCGCTCATGCGACCTAGGTGCCCTGTCCACTGGAGTCTACCGAGCTTGATTTTTGTCACTATGTCTGCTCCAAGGTAGATTGCGTAACTCATGATTGCGCCGTCTCATACATGGAATCGGATCCATTCCATACGTGAGTAGTGGCAGGACCATGGTCCTATACAGCAGCAGTTTTGACAGACTATAGTAGGCTTTGTTGGAATTGAGCAGCCGCCCGCGTATTTCTTCTTCTATATTATTATCGGCTGCTACTATTGACCCAAGGTATTTTAAGGATTGCACTACTTTAAATTCGTGCTCAGCTACCTTGATTGTTTGACCAACTGTTCTTCTCGCATTCGACGCCACCATGTACTTTGTTTTACCCTCACTCATGTGCAGCCCCAGATTTTGTGCCGCCTGCTCAATCTGGATTAAGGAATCTTGTACAGCTTGTTCGGTCCTTCCGATGATGTCAATGTCGTCTGCGTAAGCCAATATCTGGCTGGACCTGTTGGCGATGGTCCTTCTTGTTGCCGTATCAGAGTCACGAATTGCTTTTCAAACCATCCCCTTGTCGGAGTCCATTAAAGATGTTGGCTTATTACGTTGGTCATGGTCAACCTACAGAGTCGCGTCAATTTATTTGGGATGCCGAATTCTCTCATGGCTTTGTAAGGTTCTACCCTGGCTATGCTATCATAGGCGACCTCAAAGTCTATAAACAGATGGTATGTTGCAATGTTAAAGGTTGAAGATCTGATCAATTGTTGATTTGCCTGGAATGAAACCACGCAAATATTGTCCGATGATGGTTTTAGCGTGTGGAGTTTCTAGTAGGATAGAGGAGAGTATCTTATCAACAACGTGATGCCTCTATAATAATTGCTGCACGTTGTGATATCTCCCTTCTTATGTATTGAGCAAATTATACCTTTACGCCAGTCTTCTGGCATTTCTTCCTGCTCTTAACCTGCACTAAAATATCATGAATTGGCTGACCCGCCTTGATGGAATAATTCGGCTAGTATGCCATCGGCTCCCAGGGCTTTGGTTTTCTTAAGCCGGCCTATAGCCTTCTCAACCTCTTTTATGATTGGACCCGGTGACATAGGGTATTCTTCTTGAAGTAGTGGAGCCTTTACTTCTGCAGTGAAATGACTATTTACCATTGAAGTACATTTCCCGTCGCTAATCGTTTTTCCGTTTTCGTCCCATAGTTTGTTGGCCTGAGATCAGTCCGTTTCCGAGGCTTGTTGAGGGTTTACAGAACAGGGAATTAACCTGTTGCCAACCTGTGGAACCAGCCTGATCATATTACCCAAACCTTTTAAAGGCTTGTTTCTAGAGGCCGCCGATAGTATAGTTGCGGCACCTGCATGTTTTCGTAGGCTACATGTTATTCCCCCTATTCGGCTGATGGCTGACCGCCATTAGTGCTCTAATGGAAGTTTTTAATAGAAGCTTCTATAATGTTCTCCTTTTGATGGTTAACAAAAGCTTTAAAGAAATAAGAAACTTTATTCTAAAATGCTGATTCGAAGTAGAAATGTATTTCTGAATTTCTAGAATTTTCATATTTCGAGTTCTTACAGCAACATATTATGTTGTTATAGATCAACTTAAAGTCAAGATTCATCCGGATATTGCCTACAGCTGGTGTCTCTACTCTTTCACACCCTTTGGCGAGTGATTGCACACAACAACAACAAAAAAAAATAACACTCCATTGTGTGCAATAGAGTGCCATGGCCAAATTGGAACTGTCACTTGCAGCAATGAGAAGAGAAGAATGAGGCGCATTTTATCCGCAAGAAAACTGGCCAGAGATATCACACAAAATCACACTTTTTCTGGTGCTCCAAATTCGCAACCCCCGAAACCCTCTAGGTAAAGTGGAATAAGCCAAGCCATCAGACATCAGCTATGGGGTGGAATTTATTGACACGATTCCAAGAGTTCTTTTTGTTATACAACAAAGTTCAACTCTATGTAGGTAGGCATGTTTATACGATTTGGTTAGCAGCTGTGAGTTTTGTCGCTTTCGCAAGTGATAAAGCGCATTGATTGAAAAATACGTAACCACTGAAGTGTGACATTGTTTTATATCTACATATATATAAATTGTAGATATGTATGTATGTGTATAGCATTTGTATAAAAAGAACCCATTTACGGAAACAGGGGTAAACAAACACAAAAAGGTGGTCAACCAAATGGCACACTTCCGGTGTCAAGCATTGATTTCTCTTGATTTGCATTTTCGAATTGGAATTTTTTTTTTTTATTGTTGGACTATAGAAGTTAAAGAAAAAAAAATATATAAAAATCATTTTCACAACAAAACAAACACTTATTGGTGTCCCTCTTCTGAAAACAGGCTTTTGGCAGTCTGATTGGTTAATTGTTTAAAATATGTTTTGGGCTTCTTCTGAAAATTGGTATTCGACGTTAATGAAAACTTCAATCAAATATTGAATTTTTATAGAATCTTAATGTTTCAAAAACTTTCAGTTAACTTCTTTAATTTAAGGAATTCAAAAATAACTTCCCATTAGTAGCCCGTAGGGTAATGGTTACTGTGTAGGGCTGTCGTACCGGAGTTTTTGGTTCGAATCCTAGACGAGCTATCTTGCGAAAAATCGGACAAAAAAGTATGAAAGAACAGAGTGCTAGCCCTACCCGTCCAGATTCGGCTTAGAATTGTTGTAGGTCCCTTCTATTCCAGCAATAATACGCACACGGGAATGATTGAGAGTTGTGAGTCTCAGCCGCCGAACTGTCTGTAAATGATAGAAGTATTTCGGTTTTGGTTTGTGTTTTGATTTTTACATGCTTATCTTATTCCCAGCAATTCAGTTTGAAAAACGCTAAGGATTTAGCGACATTTAAGGACTCGGAAAAGATCCCTGAACACCACACTCCATCTGTGAGCCGTCAGTAAAGATGGTTGTGTCGAAGCCTATCGTTACTATGTCATCCTTTCAATCTTTTCTGGATGGGAGAATAACCTTAAAATCCTTACTGAGGCTAAAGGTAGGAGTGCAGTAGTCAGTGCTTGCTGAGATAATATCCGATGGAATCAATTCTGTTATGTTGCTATGGCCGTATAGTTTTGAAAACCAACTATTAGATTCTTTTAGCCTAATCGCGCTGCAAGAGAATAGATACTTAACAAAGAGGTCGATGGGTAAAAAATGCTGAAAATTGGTATTCGACGTTAATGAAAACTTCAATCAAATATTGAATTTTTATAGAATCTTAATGTTTCAAAAACTTTCAGTTAACTTCTTTAATTTAAGGAATTCAAAAATAACTTCCCATTAGTAGCCCGTAGGGTAATGGTTACTGTGTAGGGCTGTCGTACCGGAGTTTTTGGTTCGAATCCTAGACGAGCTATCTTGCGAAAAATCGGACAAAAAAGTATGAAAGAACAGAGTGCTAGCCCTACCCGTCCAGATTCGGCTTAGAATTGTTGTAGGTCCCTTCTATTCCAGCAATAATACGCACACGGGAATGATTGAGAGTTGTGAGTCTCAGCCGCCGAACTGTCTGTAAATGATAGAAGTATTTCGGTTTTGGTTTGTGTTTTGATTTTTACATGCTTATCTTATTCCCAGCAATTCAGTTTGAAAAACGCTAAGGATTTAGCGACATTTAAGGACTCGGAAAAGATCCCTGAACACCACACTCCATCTGTGAGCCGTCAGTAAAGATGGTTGTGTCGAAGCCTATCGTTACTATGTCATCCTTTCAATCTTTTCTGGATGGGAGAATAACCTTAAAATCCTTACTGAGGCTAAAGGTAGGAGTGCAGTAGTCAGTGCTTGCTGAGATAATATCCGATGGAATCAATTCTGTTATGTTGCTATGGCCGTATAGTTTTGAAAACCAACTATTAGATTCTTTTAGCCTAATCGCGCTGCAAGAGAATAGATACTTAACAAAGAGGTCGATTGGTAAAAAATGCTGAATAACACTTAAGGCATCCGTTGGGCAGGTTCGTAGAGCCCCTGTGGTACCAACGCTAGCTGTTATCTGAACCTTCTTTAGCTTATCAATATTATAAGCTTTGTTAAGAGCAAGCCACCACACAATCGAACCATATGTTAAAATTGGAGTCCACACTTTTGCCAAATATTTTGCGCTGGAAGACAATGACAGATTTTGGCCGTTAAGTCGAGGTAGCGTAAAGGGGGGTACTTTAGTTTTGGCAGTTAAGAGCATCAGTTCAGTTTTACTTTGGTTAACCCCTAGTCGACAATTCGTGGCCCAGTTGCTAACTTTCTTCAAAGCCATCTCCGTGATTTCACTAGTTACAGAAGTGAACTTTCCTGACACCATAGTGCCAAATCATCCGCATAAGCAACCGCCTTCACGCCACATCGCTCTAATTTAACGAGAATAGTTTTCATAATTAAAAGCCATAGAAGAGGTGAAAGAACACCACCCTGGGGTGTTACTCTACTCACCCTTTTGATTGAGATTGTATTGCCTAAAGTGGTTCGAATCTTTCTATAACACATTTTATATTTCATTGGCCTTGAGTAATAGAAGAGCTTAGATTCGACTTTCAAACAAATTTCTTTCGAAGGGGAATTTTCAATTTGAGTGATTTCAGGTCAAATCTTCAGATCTTCCCAAAGAAAGTTTTGTGGTGGTTCTTAAATCTCTATTTCTATGAGGCACATTGATTTCGACTCAAATCTTCTTCTCAATAGATTTTGAAGATTTCTAAATGCGAAATTTTTTCAAGCAAATTTTTTCTAATGACAGTTTTCGACGTTTGGTTGAATTTTTTTTATCAGATCGAGAATCTGTCGAAACGTGGAAATATAAAAAAATATTTTCGATGCATTTTTTCACAGATCCAAAGATAGATATGTATGTATCTGCAGAATCAAAATGTTATTATTAGATGTTTTTTTTGTGCAATTAGGTCTGAAGCATACACTGCGTATCTACTGCATATGTCATTTGCCCCAAATATTTTACCAAACTTAAATTTTGGGGCGTATGCTCACTTTAAAAACAAATTATTTTATTATTATTGGCAGATGTTCCGGTTATTATAGTTTTTTCTACAGTTATATTTTTTTAGTTAAATATTTTCTAATATGAAATACCTTTTTTTTTATAAAATTTTCACTTTCTATATTTATAAAATTGAACAAATACACAAAACTCTTCCAAAGATGAAACAACTCGAAATGTCTTTCTTGGTAGGTGTATTAAAAATTCAAATTAAATGAAAACCCTTTAGCCTATGGGCGTCGCATATTTAGATATTTTACACACAATAAAAAATAAACCAGAGACAATTTAATTTTTTGTTTTAACAAATGTTGATTGTCCACCCAGAGGCTTATGAGTAATTTTTTTCTTTAGTGTTTCGACGATAACATTATATTTACTATACTCTTTACTGTATATTACTTTTATCAGTTTAACCAAATCTTCCTCATAAGAAATGTTGCTTTATTAAGTTCAAATCTCAAACCAGTTGTTATCAGGTTTATCTTCATTGAAAATCTAAATCCTATAAGAAAAAAAGAAAGCAAAAATTCCTCTGGCACATATAAATAGATGTACAAACATATTGTGCGCCTATCTAAAAACCTATTTCCTTTTTTTTTATTATAGGTATGTATGTATATTTGCCTACCCTTGGCAATACTCACAATTCACACACATCTTAAAAATACTGTATAGTTATTTTCATGTGCCGAGAGCTGCTGTACGCATCATAAATAATATGAGCTATATCAACATTATTGACCATGAACTTATGTATTATCTTTAATTTCACATGATCATACGCATGAAGAATTTGAACACACGCGTCTGCACGCTATCAGCCATAACGAAGCCACCGTCTTTATAAAACAAAAAAAAAAAAATTGAGGTGGTATCAACCCCTTTTTTTCCGGTGACATGAATTTGAAAAGGTTATTTTATCAGTGACTTTTTTTTTGCTTGCTATAAATAATATAGGATATGTTTTGGAAACAATAATAACTTAACATTAGGAATATTAAATATGATGGGGAGAAAGCTTTCCGGCCTAACTGCACGTTTGTTATCGAACGAAAACACCTTTGAACTTGACATTATCTATAGATTAAAGATACATCTGATATAAACCAGATCCTTCGGTTACCAAATCGATAATCCAGAATTCAAAAAATTAATAATCTAAGACTATAGCAGTTGATATCAGTTAGGCGCAAGGCCGTATTCAAACCCCTGTGAACCCCCCCCCCCCCCCAAATCCTTTATCAATTTTGTTTTTTAAATATCGAAAAATATTAAATCATTCACTATCCACACCATAATTGAATTTGAATTTTTCAACACTTTAATCTAGGTGAAATATGAAATTTCTAGGAATTCATGTTGAATTTTCTGACACCTCGACCCTTCAAATTATAATAGTGATTGTTTTTTATCAAAAAACAATAACTATAATGTTCACATCAAAAGACAACCAAATACATATTTTTTTTTTAAATTGAAAAGAATAAAAAGCAAACTTCAGATTCTGCTCTAATTACAAAGCGAAAAGCCTCTATCAGAGAAGCAGCTTGGAAAGTGGGCGGCAGAAAAACGTTGACGTTCTTCAAGAAGAAAGTGACTTACAATCCGATAATTTATTCTTTTGGTTTAACCAAAAACTTTGATTCGGACTGCAAGCCTTTCCGACAGGAGTAAAGACCAATTCTAAAGAAAATAATAGAAGCAAACATATTCGAGAAAATGTTGTTGCTGAATTCAAAGATATCTTTGACGCTGCGCAAGGCCTTCTAAATATTGTGGATGAAAATGAAACTTTAAAAACTCCACGAACAGCATTGAGGCAGCAACACCGAGCCAATGTAAACTACTAGATAATTTCATAACATAGCTTAAAATGCGGTTTGAGAACCATAAGTCTGTCCTATCATCACTGTATATTTTGATACCTTCAGTACTTGGGAAAAGTGAAGAAAAATTTAACGCAGAAAACTTCCAATTTTATAAAAGATTTTTGGATTGGGACCCGTTTAAGGCTGAGTTTATGATGTGGAAGATAAAATGTCATGAACAGGAAGAAAGCCAACGTTCAAAGAAAGCTATAACAGCTCTTGGAGACTGCAGTAAGAATATTTTTCCCAATATACATAAACTTTTAAAAATCTTGGCAACTTTACCAGTATCAACATGCTCTCCTGAAAGAACGTTTTCGACGCTGAAACGACTGAAAACATTTTTAAAAAATTCCACGGGTGAAGAACGGTTTACTGGATTAGCGTTAATGTCAATTCATTGACATATCGAAATCAATACCGATTGATGTTTTTGGAGTAAAAAAGGCCAGGCGATTAGATATACTTATGTAAAATAATGTTAATTTTTGCTTACTCTTTGTTGTTCCTTCTTTAACCTATTTTACCTTTCTCCGTTATATGTTCATACATATAAATACTACTCATTAAATATAACTGAAATTTGAAATTTAAGATTTTTTATTACCCTCAATATCTTACAACATAAAAGGTGAAAAGATATTTTTCAGAAAACATAACCCCCCCCGAAATATTTGTCTGACTACCGCCTTGGTTAGGCGAAATGTTGAAGTCCATAAATTTAAGCCTGAGTAAAATTTGGAATTGAGTTAAGAAAAATCCGGTTCTATGGTAGGTTTACGGTACCTAAGGTTAAGGGTTTTTGGAAAATATTTTTGACCAAATATTTTAAATTACTTGCAAAAACTCACTGAAAAAAAATTTCATTAAATCTTTAGAGCCGTTTTGGGAACAAAGATGAAAACCCGAAATGGAGTTCACAAAAATACATGAACCGTGAACATGGACCACAGTTATTTGTGGACAAGAGAACATGGACAAAAAATTGTAAGTTTTTTTATATTTTGATAAGAATTGGGCTTAAATTTAAATTTTAAATTTACGAAAACTAAAAATTCAGAAATTTAAAAACTAAAAAAAAAAAAAAAAAAAATTAAGGCTGATATTAAAATTAAATTTAGGTTTTAAAAATAAAAATGCAAAGTTTTGAAGTGTTTAGAGATTTTTTTTTACATTTTTCGAACTAAAAAATCTTGAAAATTTCTGAAAGCCTAATTTCCATTGCATTTTGTTTTTTCGTTTTCGGAATTATTTGACGTTGTTACAAAATTTCAGATTTTCGAATGTGTATTAGGTTTTCGGAATTTTAAATTCGGTATTTCAAATTTGTATTAATTTTTCATTCGAAGAACTTGAAATTTATGATTTTCTTATATAGCTATGTATGTAGAAAATAAATCACTTTCAGAGTTTGAACAGCACCGTATACAAAGTTACATTAAAGATGCGTTGAGATAACGGACCACCACTATATCCTGGCATAAACGATTTATATCCCACTTCACCTTTAAGCTAAGAATAATGTGCCAAAGTATTGATAATGGACTTTTCTCATGGATCTCCTCTATATGTGGAAGTTTTTTTTTTATCGACTTTGTGGTGGCAAAACAATCACAATATTTTTTTTCTGCTCATCTCGAATCACACTTTTCGAATGAAAAAGGATTACGAAGCAACCCTAGTGGACTACTTTTTAAGGATAAGGATAAAATACCTAAAATAACCTAAAGGATGAAAAGGGTGAGTGATCTCTCTTTCTCTCTCCCTCCCGAAAAGAGGCAAAAAAAATATCGAAATAATGGTGCATAGCATGACTGGCTGTGTCTGGTGGTGTTCCTGGTTATCGTTTTAAGGAAAAACCAAAACAAAAATAAGGCTTTAGAAGGTAAGTGTAAGGAAACCATATTTTTTTTTTGTTACTTTTCTCTTGGGAACCGTGTCCGACGTATAGCTTCATAAAGCAGCCAGCATAGGGATAAATACAACTATCTATATCTAGTAAATTTTATTAAAGCTTAAACGAGATATTAGCTCAGACAAACAAAAGAAAAAAAAAATATCTTCCTCAATGTACCTTTTAATGTATCGTATATTATAGATACGGTACTTTTTTGTGTTGGCGTAAGTACTTGTAATATAGCTTATGAGATAAATGCAGCATTGTGTGGTGTGTCGTGCCTATAAATCTATTGAGCTTATTTTCTGATTTGTTTTGTTTACTTTTTTTCTTCAAGTTTAATCTTATTTAAGAATGAGTCAACGTTCAAGGGAAAAACTGATGATTTAGCTTTAAGAACATTAATTGGCTGACCTTGAGGCACAGTGGTGGAAAATATTAATAAAAGGAACATAGGGAATGGAAGTACGGCAGTAGAAGAGAATCCCAAAATCCAAAATCCAGAAAATCAAAACCCATAATCTTGAACACTCAAAATCCCAAGAACTGCAAAAACCCAAAAATTGAAAATATTTTGATTTGTGTACATAAATATAAATTATCAGGACTTTATCTTTGACGAACTCACATTTTTGTAATTTTAAGTTTTTGCGATCTTGGTTAAGATTATTTTTTGAGTTTCTGAAATTTTTCAGAATTTTTATTTTGTGATTTTGGGTTTTACGCAGATCCTGGGTTTTTAAAAATAGATAAAATCTAAAATAGAGAAAACCATATAGCCCCAAAAACTAAAACTTGAGAACATTTAATACCTATCCTGATGACTCAAAATTATCATTCCAAAAACCCTAAGCTCGTAAAAATCAAAACCTTGCCAACAGATGTCCCCAAAAAAATCTCTCGGTTTCTATCTTGTTTTTAAATTTTGGGTTTTTTGGATCAAAGATTTTGGGGGTTTTATGGGGATTTTGGGTTTTCACAGATAAACCTTTTTGAAATCTAGAGTTATCATGATCTCGGAATTTTTGTATTTTTAGATTTTGGGTTTTTGAAATCTTCGGTTTTTGGTTGTTTGCAGTTCAATGTTTTGCTTTGCGATTTTGATTGCAAATCACTTCTGGATTCTATTCCAAATCTCTAAAGACCCTCTCTTCAGTGTAGAAAGCTTTAATCTAATATACCTATCTCTCAACCGCCGCGACTTCGAATATGCCTTTAGCTGTATGCCTACATAATTTTCTATAAATAATGAACAAACAAATAAAGATTGTTCATTTGATTTCAAAGCAAAAGGCAAAAATATTCCCTGAACTTTAACATTTACATTATAGTTACCATCAGAATCCACTTGGCTTCGTCGTCTTTTCCTTCTTCCAACACCTACCTACTTGTTGTTTTGTGTGTCAAAAACACATTTCTTCTAATATTTGTCTTACTGATTAAATTTACTTTCATTTGTTCTCCCCTCTGGGAGACAAACAACAACAAAGACCATCATGATGGTTGAACACCTGTATCTCGTCTTACCTATACTAACTCAATTCCATTCGTAATTAATTTATTGTCAGAATCTTCATTTACCCACGATACTACCGATGACGCGGTGACGTTGAGACATAAACTTCATTTATATATACTTATAGCTATAATCAAACATGCGCTGAAATTAAAAAAAAAAAAAAAAAAAAAAACAACTTTATACACCACCAACCACGCTCTGTCACCAGTAAGGCTACATAATTATTTGCGCTATATTTAAGTGTTAGCATCCCAAAGGCGCAATTTCCTGAAACGCAAATCTTTTCCGTTTTCAGTTAGTCTGTCAAAAAAAAAAAAAATCCATGTTCATTAATAAATGTATTTGTTTGCTGCTCCATAGAAGAAGTCTTGCAGCTGTCACTTATTTTCTTCCTGCCAGCTTATTATATCAAATTTGATGAATAAAAATGATGATTCCAAACGAAACCGAAACTCCCGACACATAATTGTATGTATATTGGTAAACAAGTGCTGTAGGTATTTTGTACTCTCAATATAGCAACGTCTAAACGTCAAAAAGGATGAAAGGCATATATTCACTTAACACACTTGCCTTGATGTTGGCTGTGTTGTGTATATTGCTCCTTTTTAATTTCATAAAAGTTAAATGAAATTTTTATGAGTTTCATCAATCGTTCCACCTGCTTTCTATAAATCAAAAAAAAAAAAAAAAAAAAAAATAGCAACACAAAAAATTGATAAAGTCAATACGATGGCAAATGAAAAGACCCCCGCTTCTTTGCCATTAAAACCGCACAAAAGTTTTTGTAAGTATCTATGTACATGAGTTGCGAATATGTACATAGGTAGATTTATTTCAGAGAGAGAGGGTAAATCGAGGACGTTCATATTTTTGTTTTGTGTTTTCTATATCTATAAATTTTTGTATTTCATATGATTTGTCCCGTTCTTTATGATGCTGTGGCCAGAGTCGGATTTACAAAGTAATCAAGTATGGGACAGAAGGCCTGCGGGATAAATGTTGTGGTTCAACAATCCAGTGCAACGCAAACCAATCCAATATAAATCAAATCCCATTCAGTCCAGTTCAATCCATTCAAATCAATCCAATAAAATACAATACAATAGAAAACACTCCAATACAATCCAATTCAATTTAATTCAACTCAATTCAGTTATATTCAATTCAATTCAATTCTATTAAATATGGTCATAGTCCAGAGTCTCCTGTATACAAGACTGGGAACACAAACCCTCCCACTCAGCTGCTACACACTAAGACCCAACTTGAAGGCTTCGTGGGTCTGACCTCAGGAAACGTCGACGATCGTGTTTGAGATCAACCAATTCTACTTGTATCCAGTCTAATCCACTCCAATGCACTGCAATCCAATCCAATACAATCAAATGCAACGCAATACAATACAATTACATTCAATTCGATTCAATTCAACTCAATTCAAAGCAATTAACTGGAATTCAATTCAAAACAACACAACAAAACACAACACAACTCAACTTTACTCAAATCAATGGAGTTCAACTCAATTCAATTTAATTTAGTTCGATCCACTCCTCTTCTATTTTTACCTTTCGCGTTGTGACGGTGCGGTGGTCATAGTTCAGAGTGTCCTGTATAGAAGACTGGGAACAGAAACCCTCCCACTCAGCTGCTACACACTAAGACCCAACTTGAAGGTTTCGTGGGTCTGACCTCAGGAAACGTCGACGATCGTGTTTGAGACCAACCAATTCTACTCGTATCCAGTCTAATCCACTCCAATGCACTGCAATCCAATCCAATACAATCTAATGCAACGCAATGCAATCAAATTCCATTCAATTCGATTCAATTCAACTCAATTCAAAGCAATTAAATGGAATTCAATTCAAAACAACACAACAAAACACAACACAACTCAACTTTACTCAAATCAATGGAGTTCAACTCAATTCAATTTAATTTAGTTCGATCCACTCCTCTTCTATTTTTACCTTTCGCGTTGTGACGGTGCGGTGGTCATAGTTCAGAGTGTCCTGTATAGAAGACTGGGAACAGAAACCCTCCCACTCAGCTGCTACACACTAAGACCCAACTTGAAGGTTTCGTGGGTCTGACCTCAGGAAACGTCGACGATCGTGTTTGAGACCAACCAATTCTACTCGTATCCAGTCTAATCCACTCCAATGCACTGCAATCCAATCCAATACAATCTAATGCAACGCAATGCAATACAATTACATTCAATTCGATTCAATTCAACTCAAGGCAATTAAATGGAATTCAATTCAATTCAACACAACACAACTTTACTCAAATCAATAGAATTCAACTCAATTCAATTTAATTTAGTTCGATCCACTCCTCTTCTATTTTTACCGAAGCGTTGTGACGGTGCAGTGGTCATAGTTCAGAGTCCCCTGTATAGAATACTGGGGAAACAACTCTCCCACTCAACTATTTCGCAATAAGGCTCAACTTGTACGGTTAACCAGCCTAACCTCAGGAAACGTTGACACCTCCGGTATTTGATTGTTTCATGTCTGAGGCCACCGAATTCAACTCTTATCCACTCTAATATCCACTTCAAAGCACTGCAATCCAGTTCAATACAATCAAATGCAACGCAACAAAACTGAATCCAATTGAATTGAATTCAGTTCAATTTAACTCAACACACAATACAATTCAACTTTACTCAAATCAATGGAATTCAACTCAATTCAATTTAATTCAATTTAGTAAACACGTTAAAGAATTTCTCTGCACCTCGTAACCTTTTAGATCCGGCACTGTCCGTTTGTAAATTGGGAAACATATTTTTTTCTTCATTGTGGGTGAATATATTCCTCAGACCCATCAATATTATTGGAATGTGATGTTTTTTTTTTGTTCTTGGCCAATAAATAAACTTGAAAGGAAATGAGTCCTCCCCAAAATGGTTAAATATAGAATGAAGCATATTTGCCATATGGGGATCGAATCCAATTTGTTTTTCTCTTGTGGATTTGAACCAAAGCAATATTAAATTAAGAAAACAAATATCTAATAATAATAATAATAGAGTTTGTTGCGATGTATCGACTGAATAAAATTAAAAATGAAATTAGAAATCAGAAATGAATTTATAGCGGAAGGAGTAAATTCAGGTGTCTACTTTCTACAAACGACAAAACTATAAACTACTTAAATTTTTTTTAATTGAACATTTTGAAGGTCAATTCAGTCAAAACAAAAAAACTGTAGGAAATGATTTTGTTAAATCTGATGAGGTCTTCGAGAAATTTGCAAGGCTTATTGTATTTAAAATATAACTTAAAAAAAAATCTACACTTTGAGTTACTTCCTCTTCTGTACAACTCTTAAGTCGTTTCAATGCTTTTGTTTAACCTCTCTCTTTATGGCCGCATTATCTGCAAAAAGATTTTTATAGACATTTGCAGGGATTTGAAAATCTCCTTAACAACATTGATGTTCAAGTTTATAAGGATTTAGAAAACCGTTTAAATATCTTACCCCCTCAAAGCGAATAAATTCTCAATCGATTTTGAAGATCCGCGTCGAGAAGTCTGTAAAAAAAAAACTTTCTTCAATTTCCTTTTTCTTTCTGGTGGATTTAGTGTTCTTTTTTTTTACTGCTGTTGCTGCTGCTGCTGCTTCTGTTACTGCTACTGCTCCCTTTTTGTGGTAATTGAATTTTGGAAGAATTAAGACTGGTTACATATTCTTATAGGACCTCTATAGGAAATGCAAGCTTAAGGCAGAAGCATCACGAGACAAGAAGAGAGAGAGCCGCCGCCGCCGCCGCCGTCTTCCATGCCACATTGTAGAGGCTATGTTTTACGAGTTTCCTTTATATTTTTGGTAATTTAATATAAGGACGTCACCACCATCGTTGTCGTTGTTGTATTATTATCATCACTTCCTTTTATTTTGGTGGTTGCAATTTATTTTGCCATTTTGTGGGAAATTTCAAATTAACAACGTTATTTCAATTTTGTAAATTTTTGTTCCTCGCACAAAGGGCCGTAGTAGAGATGCGAGTGGAGAATCACCCCCATCTCCCCCCACCCCTCACTTAAAAAAAAAAGAGAAACTGCGTAGCGTGGTTATTTTTGCATAATTTTATAGCATCCACATACCAGCTATATACGCAACAGCTCAAGGACTTTTCAAGGCAATGAAATTCAATTTACGTTCAATGCTTTTGCGGAGTGCGATGAGTCGGTCGTGCTGACAATATTGGGGAATTTTATTTCACAAAAAAATATTTATTTCTGGTTTATTTGTTTTGTTGGTTTTTTTTTAAATATATTTTATCTAACAGGATTTTTTTTTGTGGGTGTCTATAGTGATTCTTAGAGAGATAAAACGGAAATAGCATTTGAACTTATTTCTAACGGAAATTATTTTTGTTTGTTTTTTTTTTCGATTTTAGGTAGATGTGTTAAAGAGATGTATTGAAAAGTGTTTGTATAAGTTATGTCAATAATTTAAAAATAAATTTAATTTCTATTTAAAATTGTATATTTTAGGATTCGGGATCTGGTATGGGCAACAAGGTGTTTCTTAAGCCTACGCACAGATGATCACATGGACGCATGTACGAGCAAATTTAAACAATGGTAAGATGGCAGGAACCACCGATGAGTTTCCAATTAGAGTAAGCGGCACCAGGGAAGTGAACTCAGTCCTTTGCTCTTTTTTTTATTCAGGTTTACAGTGACGGATCCTAAAGTGAATCATTAATTCTTTGTTGTCTTGCAACCAGCAAGACAACCAGATCTTTATTCTTGCAACCAGCACTTGATGTTTGGTTTGATTTTCCGAAGAGTAACGGTGGTATTGCTGAACAGAGCGGAGCGGAGCAGAGGTGAGCTGAGCTGGGCAGAGCTGAGCGGAGCGGAGCAGAGCTGAACGGAGCAGTGCTGAGCAGAGCTGAGCGGAGCAGTGCTGAGCAGAGCTGAGCGGAGCAGAGCTGAGCGGAGCAGTGCTGAGCAGAGCTGAGCGGAACAGAGCTGAGCTGAGCAGTGCTGAGCAGAGCTGAGCGTAGCAGTGCTGAGCAGTGCTGAGCAGAGCTGAGCGGAGCAGTGCGGAGCAGAGTTGAGCGGAGCAGTGCTGAGCAGAGCTGAGTGGAGCAGAGCTGAGCTGAACAGTGTTGAGCAGTGCTGAGCAGAGCTGAGCGGAGCAGTGCTGAGCAGAGCTGAGCGGAGCAATGCTGAGCAGAGCTGAGCGGAGCAGAGCTGAGCGGAGCAGTGCTGAGCAGAGCTGAGCGGAGCAGTGCTGAGCAGAGCTGAGCAGAGCTGAGCGGAGCAGTGCTGAGCAGAGCTGAGCGGAGCAGTGCTGAGCAGAGTTGAGCGGAGCAGTGCTGAGCAGAGTTGAGCGGAGCAGTGCTGAGCAGAGCTGAGTGGAGCAGAGCTGAGCTGAACAGTGTTGAGCAGTGCTGAGCAGAGCTGAGCGGAGCAGTGCTGAGCAGAGCTGAGCGGAGCAATGCTGAGCAGAGCTGAGCGGAGCAGAGCTGAGCGGAGCAGTGCTGAGCAGAGCTGAGCGGAGCAGTGCTGAGCAGAGCTGAGCAGAGCTGAGCGGAGCAGTGCTGATGAGCGGAGCAGTGCTGAGCAGAGCTGAGCGAAGCAGTGCTGAGCAGAGCTGAGCGGAGCGGAGCAGTGATGAGCAGAGCTGAGCGGAGCAGTGCTGAGCAGAGTTGAGCGGAGCAGTGCTGAACAGAGCTGAGTGGAGCAGAGCTGAGCGGAGCAGTGCTGAGCAGAGTTGAGCGGAGCAGTGCTGAGCAGAGTTGAGCGGAGCAGTGCTGAGCAGAGCTGAGCTGAACAGTGTTGAGCAGTGCTGAGCAGAGCTGAGCGGAGCAGTGCTGAGCAGAGCTGAGCGGAGCAATGCTGAGCAGAGCTGAGCGGAGCAGAGCTGAGCGGAGCAGTGCTGAGCAGAGCTGAGCGGAGCAGAGCTGAGCGGAGCAGTGCTGAGCAGAGCTGAGCGGAACAGAGCTGAGCTGAGCAGTGCTGAGCAGTGCTGAGCAGAGCTGAGCGAAGCAGTGCTGAGCAGAGCTGAGCGGAGCGGAGCAGTGCTGAGCAGAGCTGAGCGGAGCAGTGCTGAGCAGAGTTGAGCGGAGCAGTGCTGAGCAGAGCTGAGTGGAGCAGAGCTGAGCTGAACAGTGTTGAGCAGTGCTGAGCAGAGCTGAGCAGTGCTGAGCAGAGCTGAGCGGAGCAATGCTGAGCAGAGCTGAGCGGAGCAGAGCTGAGCGGAGCAGTGCTGAGCAGAGCTGAGCGGAGCAGAGCTGAGCGGAGCAGTGCTGAGCAGAGCTGAGCGGAACAGAGCTGAGCGGAGCAGTGCTGAGCAGAGCTGAGCAGAGCTGAGCAGAGCTGAGCGGAGCAGTGCTGATGAGCGGAGCAGTGCTGAGCAGTGCTGAGCAGAGCTGAGCGAAGCAGTGCTGAGCAGAGCTGAGCGGAGCGGAGCAGTGATGAGCAGAGCTGAGCGGAGCAGTGCTGAGCAGAGTTGAGCGGAGCAGTGCTGAGCAGAGCTGAGTGGAGCAGAGCTGAGCGGAGCAGTGCTGAGCAGAGTTGAGCGGAGCAGTGCTGAGCAGAGTTGAGCGGAGCAGTGCTGAGCAGAGCTGAGCTGAACAGTGTTGAGCAGTGCTGAGCAGAGCTGAGCGGAGCAGTGCTGAGCAGAGCTGAGCGGAGCAATGCTGAGCAGAGCTGAGCGGAGCAGAGCTGAGCGGAGCAGTGCTGAGCAGAGCTGAGCGGAGCAGAGCTGAGCGGAGCAGTGCTGAGCAGAGCTGAGCGGAACAGAGCTGAGCTGAGCAGTGCTGAGCAGTGCTGAGCAGAGCTGAGCGAAGCAGTGCTGAGCAGAGCTGAGCGGAGCGGAGCAGTGCTGAGCAGAGCTGAGCGGAGCAGTGCTGAGCAGAGTTGAGCGGAGCAGTGCTGAGCAGAGCTGAGTGGAGCAGAGCTGAGCTGAACAGTGTTGAGCAGTGCTGAGCAGAGCTGAGCAGTGCTGAGCAGAGCTGAGCGGAGCAATGCTGAGCAGAGCTGAGCGGAGCAGAGCTGAGCGGAGCAGTGCTGAGCAGAGCTGAGCAGAGCTGAGCGGAGCAGTGCTGAGCAGAGCTGGGCAGAGCTGAGCGGAGCAGTGCTGAGCAGAGCTGAGCGGAGCAGTGCTGAGCAGAGCTGAGCGGAGCACTGCTGAGCAGAGCTAAGCGGAGCAGAGCTGAGCTGAGCAGATTTGAGCGGAGCACTGCTGAGCAGAGCTGAGCGGAGCAGTGCTGAGCGGAGTAGTGCTGAGCAGAGCTGAGCGGAGCAGAGCTGAGCTGAGCAGTGCTGAGCAGTGCTGAGCAGAGCTGAGCGGAGCAGTGCTGAGCAGAGCTGAGCGGAACAGAGCTGAGCTGAGCAGTGCTGAGCAGTGCTGAGCAGAGCTGAGCGAAGCAGTGCTGAACAGTGCTGAGCAGAGCTGAGCGAAGCAGTGCTGAGCAGAGCTGAGCGGAGCGGAGCAGTGCTGAGCAGAGCTGAGCGGAGCAGTGCTGAGCAGAGTTGAGCGGAGCAGTGCTGAGCAGAGCTGAGTGGAGCAGAGCTGAGCTGAACAGTGTTGAGCAGTGCTGAGCAGAGCTGAGCGGAGCAGTGCTGAGCAGAGCTGAGCGGAGCAATGCTGAGCAGAGCTGAGCGGAGCAGAGCTGAGCGGAGCAGTGCTGAGCAGAGCTGAGCAGAGCTGAGCGGAGCAGTGCTGAGCAGAGCTGAGCAGAGCTGAGCGGAGCAGTGCTGAGCAGAGCTGAGCGGAGCAGTGCTGAGCAGAGCTGAGCGGAGCACTGCTGAGCAGAGCTAAGCGGAGCAGTGCTGAGCAGAGCTGAGCGGAGCACTGCTGAGCAGAGCTGAGCGGAGCACTGCTGAGCAGAGCTAAGCGGAGCAGAGCTGAGCTGAGCAGATTTGAGCGGAGCACTGCTGAGCAGAGCTGAGCGGAGCAGTGCTGAGCGGAGTAGTGCTGAGCAGAGCTGAGCGGAGCAGAGCTGAGCGGAGCAGTGCTGAGCAGAGCTGAGCGGAGCAGAGCTGAGCGGAGCAGTGCTGAGCAGAGCTGAGCGGAACAGAGCTGAGCTGAGCAGTGCTGAGCAGTGCTGAGCAGAGCTGAGCGAAGCAGTGCTGAGCAGAGCTGAGCGGAGCGGAGCAGTGCTGAGCAGAGCTGAGCGGAGCAGTGCTGAGCAGAGTTGAGCGGAGCAGTGCTGAGCAGAGCTGAGTGGAGCAGAGCTGAGCTGAACAGTGTTGAGCAGTGCTGAGCAGAGCTAAGCTGAGCAGTGCTGAGCAGAGCTGAGCGGAGCAGTGCTGAGCAGAGCTGAGCGGAGCAGTGCTGAGCAGAGCTGAGCGGAGCAGTGCTGAGCAGAGCTGAGCAGAGCAGAGCTGAGCGGAGCAGAGCTGAGCGGAGCAGAGCTGAGCTGAGCAGTGCTGAGCAGAGCTGAGCAGTGCTGAGCAGAGCTGAGCGGAGCAGTGCTGAGCAGAGCTGAGCGGAGCAGAGCTGAGCGGAGCAGTGCTGAGCAGAGCTGAGCGGAGCAGAGCTGAGCGGAGCAGTGCTGAGCAGAGCTGAGCGGAGCAGAGCTGAGCGGAGCAGAGCTGAGCTGAGCAGTGCTGAGCGGAGCAGAGCGGAGCAGTGCTGAGCAGAGCTGAGCGGAGCAGTGCTGAGCAGAGCTGAGCGGAGCAGAGCTGAGCGGAGCAGAGCTGAGCGGAGCAGAGCTGAGCTGAGCAGTGCTGAGCAGTGCTGAGCAGAGCTGAGCGGAGCAGTGCTGAGCAGAGCTGAGCGGAGCAGAGCTGAGTTGAGCAGTGCTGAGCAGAGCTGAGCGGAGTAGAGCAGTGCTGAGCAGAGCTGAGCGGAACAGTGCTGAGCAGAGCTGAGCGGAGCAGTGCTGAGCAGAGCTGAGCGGAGCAGTGCTGAGCAGATTTGAGCGGAGCAGAGCTGAGCGGAGCTGAGCTGAGCGGAGCAGAGCTGAGCTGAGCAGTGCTGAGCAGTGCTGAGCAGAGCTGAGCGGAGCAGTGCTGAGCAGAGCTGAGCGGAGCAGAGCTGAGCGGAGCAGTGCTGAGCAGAGCTGAGCGGAGCAGAGCTGAGCTAAGCGGAGCAGAGCTAAGCTGAGCAGTGCTGAGCAGAGCTGAGCGGAGCAGTGCTGAGCAGAGCTGAGCGGAGCAGTGCTGAGCAGTGGTGAGCGGAGCAGAGCTGAACTGAGCAGAGCTGAGCGGTGCAATGCTGAGCAGTTGAATTTTAGCAAATGAATGCACCTAGAGGGCTGAAAATAGCATTTCTGTAATCTAGGGACTCAAGTCTAAAGGCTCAGCTCAGCTCAGCTCTGCACTGCTCGACTCGGATCGGCTCAGTTCAGCTCAGAAAAAGAAGAGGAAGAAGAAGAAGAAGAAGAAGAAGAAGAAGAAGAAGAAGAAGAAGAAGAAGAAGAAGAAGAAGAAGAAGAAGAAGAAGAAGAAGAAGAAGAAGAAGAAGAAGAAGAAGAAGAAGAAGAAGAAGAAGAAGAAGAAGAAGAAGAAGAAGAAAAAGAGTTTTCGCAATAATTTCAAACAAGATTAAACAATTTATATAGATTTTATTTATTTTAAAAAGAAGACTAACTTTTCTATCTTCACAATTAGTTTATACCTTCAATAAAGATACATGGCACCTCAATTTATCCTTTTTTTCAAAGAACAGTCTGCTGTCGAACACAATCCAACCGAACAACCTATATTCGTTCTTTAATACTATTTTATGTTTCTAAGGCATAACAGAAATAAGAGAATAAATAGAGTTACCAATTCACATTTTTTAAAAAGAAATCTGCTTTACATGATCTGTGTTTTTTTTATATATGTACATAATATGTGAAAGAATCTAACTCTCAAAGTAAGTGAAATATTTTCCTAAAATTCAAACTTAATAAAAGCTCCCAACAGTCCAAAAAGTAACTTGCCTAAAGCCCTTCAAAAAAATCTTTAAATCACCCCGACTTTAAATTTTAAATCATCCAATATTTAAATGGTAAATACGTTTTATATTGTTTTTAGCTATTAGATCTGAAAAAAAACCTTTCTAAATTTTTCTGTTTTGATAAAAAAAAAAAAAACAACGAATGGTCACCGAAGAAGCGCAAAGGATAATGTTAATCCAATCGATATCATTCCCCCACACAGCGCATAAAGCTATAGCTACCTTCTACGTCAAAGAATACCAAAATGTGTTACTGTTGAAGACAACATCCCACCTTTGGGAAATTCGATAAAGATTTATTTTTTTCATAAAATCTTCTTCATTCCACAACCATGCCATATAGTGTAGATAGGTAGGTTAAATTGCAAAAGATAAGAGTTGGGGTCTATTAGCCTTAACCCCTAAAGTCTTATATGTGACAAAGTGCAAGCCACCAGACTTGACAGAGACATTTCACACCCAACACGAAAATGTATGGGGTGGTGACGAGCCAGGGAAGACTATTGTAGCCGTTGTCCAAAGTCCAAATTTATTTGACGACCACAGGAATGATGAAGAGATTTCCAATACTCCTTATACACTGTCAGTATTTACACGACACGGCTTTTCTGTATGATGCCTTTTTACCCATTCTAAGAATACATGCATCGAATGGGTTTCTGCAAACCAAACCAAATCCAGGAAGGGTGGAAAAATAAAAACACGCTCTATTAATTACCCGCAAGAGAGATTGAAGAATTTGCCTTTGAAACTAGAAAATAAGACTATACCCTACAAAACCTACATGGCAATGGCAATTCTATGAACAGAGAGCGAGAGCCGATGTGCTGAGCAATAAATTGCAAAAGGTGGCACAGATAATAATGGCGTTGATGGTGATGCTGGTGAATGAGGTCTTCATCTACAACAATCAAATTTATTAGTCTGTTGACACAGTGAATTAATTTAGTTCACTTGGGGGTGTTTTTCTGGTGCGAATGTTGTTGGCGCTGAGTAGGTAGTTATATTGGCCCCAACACACAATTTGTGATATGTCGTAGCTATGTAGGTATGGAAACAGGGAGCTAGAGATTTAATGGAAGCTATTCCTACTTTTGGCACACTATATAAAGCACATTTGATTTTATTTACTACCTACCAGGTTTTTTTTTTAATTTTGGGAGAGATTCCATTTGATGATGGGTGGGTTTACGCCCACACCCGTCAAAGCATCATTAAATCTTAGAGTGAGATATGGTTGTTAGAAGATTGAATTGTCTTCATAAACCACCAAGAATTCGCATTAACGCACGTACATAGCTCGATCTAATTATATTGTGCGTGCTTAAATCTTTTAGTGCTTTTAATTCAATTTAATACGGTGGGAATTTAATTGGTATGGTATACAATGAACTCACAATGAGAAAATCTAGTAAATTAAAAAAAAAAAAACATAAAAAGCGATAAGGAAATTAGTATCCAATCTAAGGATTCTAAAACTTAATGAAGAAATGAAAATTCTCAAAAAATTAAATTAGTTTAAAACCTCATCATGAAATTTTATTTTCCTAACACCTATAATTTTGACACAATTTCTAACCAGTCAAAATATTTTTGTACCATTTAACTTAATACTCCAAAAATCATAATTTCTAACATTATCGTTCAAGATTCGGATTTAAAATTCAGTTTCAAGACTCTAGATTCAAGATTGAGATACAAGATAAAAGATTTAAGATTCACATTCAAGATTCAAGAGTCATGATTCGGATTCAAGATTCCAGGATTAAGACTTATATTCTGATTCAAGACTCAAGATTGAAGTTCCATTTTTAATATTCAGTTTCAATATTTAAATTAAATATTCAAGATGCAAACTCAAGTTGCAAGACAAAAGGTTCAAGATTCAAGATGCAAGAATCAGATTCAAAATTCTAGATCCAAGATTCGGATCAGATTCAAAATTCAGAACCAAAATTCACATTCATGGCTCGTATTCAGATTCAATATTCAAATTCATGATTCAGATTCAAGATTGAAGATTTAAGGTTCAAGATGTAAGATTTAAGATGCTAGGTTAAAAGTTCAAGAACTAGATTTATTGATTCAAGATGCAAGATTCAGACTCAAAATTCAGATTCAAGATTTCGGTTCATGCTTAGGCTTGGTTAGACTGGGATACGGTAAGACGGATCATCAAACTCGAATCCTATAGGGGATCCATTGTGATCCCCCCACCCCTTCCCGAAATAATCTTGTCATAGATTAAGAATGGCTTAAGATAAGGAATACGCTTTCCAGTTCAAAATTCGAAGTTGCACTCGAGCCTTGCCTAAATTCATATTATTACATTTTTTCCGTGTTTTGATGAGAATGTTATTTTGTACGCATTCAGTGGATCAATTAAAAAAAGAAAGCCGTTTATTGAACAAATGTTTATTAATTATTAAAGTTCACAACTTGGAAATTTATTTCTTAAAAAAATATCTTCCAAATGTTTAATCGAACAATTTACTAATGACGCTGCCGAATTGAAAACTTCGGTTCGTCACGAACAAATTGATTAACACTCTACACGTTTTCTATCGATTTTGTTTTTCCCAGCGTTGTATCGGTCTCTTCAAACTTTTTGAATTATTTTCGAATAAGATGAATTCGTTAGCGCATCATTAAAGTGACAAAAATCTCGAATACAGCAGAATCTTCTACGAGCTACAGTCACCGAACCAAAGTTTTTATAAAAATCCCGCACGCACAACGCGCAGTCTGCTCCCGAAAACGCTCCATAGCGATTAAATTCCCGAGAGCCAGGCTACCGATTGTCATAACTCCCGCGCCCCTAGCATTTGTTGCGTTCACGCAGTAATCCAAAAAAATATAAACTTTCTTTTGAAACACTTTACACAATACACCAATTAATTCCTTAAATAAGCCAATTGCTTATTTCTAACAAATAAAAAAGGTGTATCATGCATCATTCCTTGCAAAAAAAAAAATAAGAAATTATTTTTCTTCTTTTCCAAAAAAAAAAAGATCGTATGAAATCATGACATCGACATTAAACGTGACTCCAGAAATTACGTGACTTAAACTCTTGCAGTTCTATGAATATATGGTAGGTACATAATATTTTACCTTCAGCGAAAATGATATCGAAAAACAGCTAAAATTTCGCCACACCATTCTACGAATAAAAAAAGGGGGATAAGAGGGGGTATGGGATTCAAGCAAACCATCAAATCGCTTTGTATCTACCTGTAGAAAAAGTCACTAGAATTCCCTCCCCCTTCGAATTTTTCGGACTTAACGATGAAAAACCTTTTTCATGAATCGAAACGAAGTCAATTCTGTGAGGACAATAAAGGGACTGAACCTGGAAAATAAAGCTGCGCGTTTTAATAAAAGATGTTCCGTACATGACTCCATGTAATAATGGTCTGCTTTTATTATAGAGTTTCCATGATGATGGTTATCAAGACAGAATTTCACGATTTATAGGTTGCTAAATTAAATGCATCCCATTCATGTTCTTTTCAATATTAGGTATAGGTATTTGCCAAAAACCCTTTGTGAGTTATTTTTAGTTATAAAACTGATATATTATGTATACCCAACCAGTTGAACTGTTAATTTTAATCCTCTTATTTGAAACGTCAGATCCCAAACCTTTTTGCGCGCCGCGCTGTAAACCCCTTTTTTGCGTGAGTTCGATGTGCTGACGGTGTGTAAGGTCAGGCCAAAGAACGTCCTTAAATTTTACAGCCCCCTCCCACATACATATATGTATAAGGTTAAAAGTACTTTAAAATTCATAAGGAAAACGTATGAATGTTTGGTTTTGTTAAACGCTGAATGCTTTCATTATTCATGAATCCTGAATAGAAAATAACAAGCATAAGAGAGATAGAGAGGGATAAGAGATTATAAAAAATAAGACAGGAAGGAAATAAGTGCAAAAAGGAAATGCTTTTGTATTTTGTGCTGAAAATTTGTCGCTTTATTTTGTCTCGTCTTTTCATTTACAGCGACTTAGTAAAAGCTAAATCCAGAATTCCAGGGAAGGCTATGAGAATATAAGGGGAAGACAGGAGCAACAAAATACAGAAAAAAAAAACCAAAAGAGACGTCTTTCAAACTGCGTGATATATTAATCCAGACTACAAGAGAAATGGATTAAGTTGAATGTCTTTTGTTTTGAATTTGAGTTTTCATTTTACTTTCTTTTTTTTTTCTTACTTTCTTTCTCTTGTTGTGCCCTTTATTTTAAACCATCTCTCCCCCTGTATACTGTTTTAATGCTGGAATAAAATATTATGAAGAAATACTACCCTAGGTGCGGTAGGTAACAGCTTACCTACTGATGGTGAAAAGTGTGTTTTTTTTTTGTTTAAATTGAAGTCATCGCAAATGGATTTTGTTTTTCTACTTCTGTTTCTTTTCAGAATTTTTTATTTTTTTTTCGTATTTCTTGTTAAAAAAAAACCTTGAAATTAAATGTTAGTGTAATTAATTGCAGAGAGGGAGTTAAGTGTTAAAATCTTTCTTGAAAACGAAACTACTTGCAAACGTTGTTTTATGCATTGAAGCATTTTTTTAAGGGAAGAAAAGAGTTAATAAAAGAACAAATTACAGTAAAAAAAAGATCTGGTGGGGTTCCGCACTGAATCTTCTGTGAGGACAGTACGTTGAATATCGAATATCGATCACGACTTCACTTGCTGTTCATCGACTTCGAGAAGGCGTTTGACAGTGCTAATAGAAGATTTTTCTGGATTTCAGATAAATTAATTGCATATGGATCCAAATGCCATTTTCTGCATAAAAGGAGGAGTTTGAAATTCAAAGTGGGGTAAGGCAAGGCTGTATATTGTCACCAATAATGTTTCTGTTTACTTTTTAGATTGGAAACGGAGGTATTATGTGGACATGGACTACGTAGTAGACGTATGCTTATTCTTTCATAGGATCATCGATTTCCATCATATACCAACAAGGATGGAGAGAGAGAGAGAGAGAGACGACGACAGGGTGGTAGAACATGCTTGCGCTGAAGAGATGGCTCCGACCAGGACGCCCAAAGCCTTGAGGTGCGAAATTGGATGGCGTCATCGTCGGCTCAAGATCGGGATAGTTGAAGTAAATTGTTGAAAGGGGCCCGGACCGGACCCTGGTTGTCGAGCCCTTGATGATGATGATAGAGAGAGAAGCCAAAGTCATTGAAAAAAAAACAAGAAATTATTTATTCATTCAAGCAAATTTTACTAGTTGAGATGGTTGAACATTTTCAATAGCTGCCTTTATGCTGATGAACCGAACAAGATATTAATAGTCGAATCAGGAAAGTTATCCAAAATATGGAGGAATAGGTCTTGAGTGCGAGAACAGGATAGGAAACCATTGACTCTATCATACAATTACGTAAGTGACAGTGGAAAACGTAACGAGCCAACGTTGCAAGCCAACTGATCAATGGAACCATTTTATGAAGGCAGGCAGACGACCGGGACGGCCTTGAAGCACTTGGCGAAGAACTCTCGAAGAGCAACAGTGAAAAAGTTGGAGTAAGCTGGAATCAGCTGGAATAGTAAACAATAGCGCTTAGGAGTATTGACGGGTCTATGTGACCCTCGAACACAGGGCTGGGGCCCTTGGGCACACAAGAATTTGGGGTCCTTTTGGAAAGCGAAAAAACCAATTATAATAACATTTTACATATTGGTTACGATTACGATATCGTTTATTTTAGGGATTTCTGTTGAGCAAAATCTTCTATTATATCCTTGGTTTTACCATTTGCATCTGAAAAACTTGTAGAAGTTTCCAAGAAGTCACTATTTAAATTTTGGAAAAACTCTGGCCCTTTTCGAATCCAAATATCGCGGACTTCTTCCGGTAAAATGTCGTCACAGTTAGTACCAGGGTCAGGAGACACAGATACATTTTCTTGCTGTTATTATTTCGCAGTAGCTTGAAGTCGATGGTTCAGCATTTATTGTGTGTTTGTCATTTTCTTTACTTTTGATCTCTTTTTCTTGGTGACATTCAGAGGTACTTTTGCGGGAATGAAAATGCATAATCCCTCGGCTTATTTGTTTATTCTTTGTTTCAAATTGTTGTTTCCATTTTTCTTTGTCTAAAACGAGAGTGACTTCTGTACCTCGTAGTAAAATGGCGTCCTTGTAGTCCTCAGCAAAAATGAAATTAATAATAATAATAAAACTATTCCTTGTACAGTGTCTAAGCTCTCATTTGTCGACGTTTAATATACTTTTCTATTGAAAGGACAAAATTCAAAACGCAATATCTTGGAAACTATTTCCTTTTAATAAATACCCTTCTCATCAAGTGCCCAGGAGAAAATAGAAAAGTCAGTTTTTTTGAACAGAAGAATACCTGGCATAAATAAAATTCCACAGCACAGAGAATATATCGTACTCTCTCTCTCTTTCTATATAGTAATTGTCTCAGTCCAGATATTGCTTTTTCCTTTGTTTATGTCATGTTGGTGGGTTAGGATTTAGGTTAGATAGTTTCGAACTTATGTAACATACTCTTGGGGGTAAAAGCAGGAATTTAATGAAATACATTTATCTTTTGTTTTGTAAGCGCATGGTGATGCATCTTTTAAGAAACCACATGCAACTGTGGCTATAATTTTTTTATAGAATTCATATTCCCGCTTGGATTTTTGATTTGTTAATTTTGAAAAGTCCCATGACGCCTCATTTGAGCTGATGCTTTTGTGCTCGAAGAACTCTGTTGCTATTCATCTGCATCAATCTCACAAATTTCCTGAAATTATTTTAAAACTTCTTTTTCAATTAGCCAAGAGCTCGATTCGCCCGCTTGTATGTGATGTGACGGGTGTGTAATTTAAAGAGGTGAAATGCTTATCCCGAGATAAATCCCCCTTTTGCTGGGTAGCTATGTATATTGAAATGAAAATCCAGATGCATGTACCATGTGCCATCAGTCAGCCCCCAGCCAAAATCAACCTGGGACGCCTCCACGTCCACATGTTGTCATCTGAATAGAGTCGCATGCATCAGCAGTAGAGGCAGCACAAGCAATGTGATGTTTCTGCGGGTTCCAGTTTTCACCGCTGGAATTTCAATTAAACCACCTTTTACACATTCCCGCTTGTTCGCTTCGGAATCCCAATCCTGATGGAGAGCCAGGCAAGCGTTGACAGGGGCGCGTTTTCATTGCTTTGGCGTCATCCTCATCATCATCGTTACAGAGCGCGCGGTGGTAGAAGTCAGGGTGGTATACGGTGCGTTCGTTCGCTTTGTTAAGTGTCAGTGATTATAAACAAATTAACATGGCAATCGTGCCCGCAAGGTGTACGTGCGTATACCAGCCACCGCGTACACACAGTACATGCGTTTTGCTTCGAAATGACATATAAACGAACACACACGCTGTTTGGATGTTGGTGACGGTCTCCGCCTCGGTCTCGGTCTTTTGTTTTTTGTTTTTGTTGGGGTCGGGTATTGGAATTTGTATTACATTTTTTTGTTGTTGTCTTTTTTTTTAAGAATTTTAATAAATTGTTTGTTCTTTCTTGTCTGAAAGGAAAACAAAGATAAGCCTACTCAAGATTTATTTAAGATTTTGTCTGAGGTTCTTTTTTTTTGTAAGCTGTTTAAAAATGTGGCATATTTGAGTGTTTTTCAAAATCTTAATTTTTGTGGTATGTATATGGAAATACTTGGAAAGATGAAAGAAAATTGTGAGGGGAGGGGGAAGGTGGAAGACTCTAATGGAGTGGCTGCTTATCAAAATAAGTACCTATACCTTACGCGTACCATACGTACTCTAAAATTAATTGAGCAGTCGTAAAAAAAGTGTTTTTTTTTGTTTTGTTTTAATGTTCGTTTTAAACAAGGTCAAAGACAGATAATATTAACATTAACAAAATTAATTCTAAGATGAAATGAGAAATGTTTAAAATTATAACGAGAAGTTTATATATAATGGTTTTTAAGTGTTGGTGGGAGAAAAATCTAATTAGGTATGTATATCAGATGAGCAAGTCAATGGGTTTTTTAACCTGTCTTGTCTGCAGTGCCTATGAAAATGGTTTGTTTAAGTTCTAAGTGATGAAAAATATATCTTTCATTTCGTTTGTTCCACTTGATTTCAAAATATGAACATTGACGAAATTAATTTAAAATTTAAATTTAAAATTTGTAATTTTGTGATTGAACTTTCTGGAGTTTAAATTGAATTTTAATCCGTTAAAAAGTTAAATCTTGGAAACGTTTTATTTCTTAAAGCCAAGGGAGGGCAACTGACCCTCTTTGCCACCTTCCGGAGGCCTATGCTTTGAACTCCTTGACATGCAGTTAGCAAATCTATTTACCATTTTCAAAACAAAAAATTGGTGGGATGTCCTTCACAAGTTTGGATATTTTACCAAATTCACTATTTTATTGGAATCATTAATTTTTAAATTCTGCTTTTAATTTTTTCCAGAAAAAAAAACTTATTTCAAATCGCAAAATGGCGGTGATCTTCACGTGCAAACAAACATAAGATTTGTTGAAGTATTAGAAGTTTTCAATTAAAATTATGCGATAAATTTTCAAAATTGCTTGTTGTTCGCTAGCTGCGTGAGCCCCCCGGCTCAGTTTGAATCCTGATGACGGTAAACAGTTATTCAATTAATATGAATACAAAAGAGACTATATCTAGCTGTTGTACAGATGACTGATGACAGGTGATATGTTCCAGGTGACAGATAAAAGATGATTGATGGCAGACGATTGAAGAGACATATTTTATACACATTTAGCAATAGTGGAAAACCCCATTTTCAAAAAAAACTAGGCTTCTGCTTATCTGGAACTAAAGGACTAACGTAAGCAAGGTATAGCTGAGTAAAAACCAAATATAATGCAATTTGAAAAGTGGTTCATATTTCTTCAAAACATTATACTCTATTGTTGGATTGTATACTTTTTGGAAAGCTTTTTATGATTAAATTTTATTAATACTTATTTTTTTCGAAAAAAAGAAATCAAAAAAATTGTTTCAAGTTTAACCAACCCACGACAAACTATTTTAGAATGCTTGGGTGTGTGGTGTGTTACTGTAAAAACCCAAAATAAAAAAATTCTAGAACTTCACCATAAATTTTAGAATTTTTCATTGGTAAACGTTTCTAGTGTTCCAAGGGTTTGAGCTCTCTCTCTATTTTAGGGAGTACTGTCCGCTTGCGCAACTTTGAGGACTTTGGGTATGAAAATTCCTTGTCTGGCACTCTTCCTCAACATTACTGAAAAATTCTAGAAAATTCTTTTTCATTTACCGATGATTGTCACGATCTCGAGAGGAACCACAACTCTCCACTGCTTCATCCTGTTCTACTTGTTCATTGGGTAAATTCAAGAATTTTCATATTTTCAGTCCTTACAGTAACATTCACACAAAAGGAATTATTGAGATAACTTAATCCTAACGAGCGACAAAACCTTTTATATCCCTAGCGCAAAAGTGTGTTTTATCGATGATACTTGGAAATGTGGGAGCCCAGAGTGTCATCATCCTGCAAGCTATATCTTCCATAGAGTCAAAGTCATCTTTATATAAAAACACACGACTACGAGAAACGTTGCAACGGATAAACATATAGAATTTTCAACAATCTATATTATGAAGAGTGCAATATACCCTACAGTAGTGTGTATACAAACAGATATCATATTCAAAGGATAAGAAGAATCTTGACTGTGTGGATGCGGTGCATCTAGTATGGTGGAATCTATATTTTCATTACTTTCTGTGCGAGTTCAAGGGCTTCAGCTATATCTAGCAACCGACGACGACGACGATGTTGTAACCTACCAGCCAGCAGCGCCAGCACAGCGGTACTCAACTCAAGTTAAGTGAAGACAACCCATCATATCCAGAGTGAAGTCAATGTACTCGAATGTTGCCTTTGGAAATTTTAGAATTTTTCCAATTAAATTGGTGGAAATTTATTTTAATGAACACAAGGGTATAGCCGCAATAAAAAAAGATGTGTAGATAGAAGGTATGGAGGTAGGTACGAAGTTAATTTTGTTTACTTGCGGCTGTATATAATTAGGATTGATGCAATGCGAGAGTGATGGAAAGGATACGAAAGTATTTTAATTTGTTTATTATTATTGGAGAGTTTTCGGTGAAGGTTTGTTAAAAGAATGTTGAACGAGTGGCGGCGTACTTTACTTGGGACAGACAGCGAAAGTGTCTTTGGGTCTGGGAGATTGTCTGTCGAACAAACATTTTATATGAAGTCATTAACACTTGGTTTAAAATGCATACTTCTTACAGAAACAACTGGAAGGGGTGGATGATACAAAACACTTAATTTGAATCCCAAGGAATCTATTGTGGTTCAAGGAATTGAAGAAACGTAGGTTTAGGAACTTTTGGGAACAAAAACAATTTAGAAGATGTCCCGAGAACCCAGTTCCAACACTTTCGCGGAAGAAAATACTCCTGGATCAAACAAATGCAACGCCACCTGCATTTAAATAACCTTCATCATCATCATCGACTCGACAACCGGGGTCCGGTCCTGGCCTCCTTCAACAAGTCTCTCCACCTATCCCGGTCTTGAGCTGACGCCATCCAGTTGCGCACCCCAAGGCTTTTGGCGTCCTGGTCTACGCCAGTTCTCCAGCGCAAGCATGGTCTACCACGCTGCCATCTACCATAGAATGTACCACAAAGGACTTTCGGAGCCGGTTCCTCTTCGCTCCTGCGAGCTAGGTGCCCTGTCCACCGGAGTCTACCGAGCTTAATTTTTGTCACTATGTCTGCTTCAAGGTAGATTGCGTACAATTCATGATTGTACCGTCTCCGGAATCGTCCTTCCTCACATATGGGGCCAACAATTCTCCTTAAGACTTTTCTCTCGAACGCGTGTACGTGTACGTGAGTACTCGCAGGACCTTGGTCCTGTACAGAAGCAGTTTTGCAGTTATGGTGAGATTTCTGGATTTGAAGAGCTTTGACAGACTATAGTAGGCTCTGTTGGAACTGCGCAGTCGCCCGCCTATTTCTTCTTCTATAATATTTTCAACTTCAAATTCGTGCTCCGCTACCTTGATTGTTTGACCAACTGTTCTTCTCGCATTCGACGCCACCATGTATGTACTTTGTTTTACCTTCAGTAATGTGCAGCCCCAGATTTTGTACCGCCTGCTCGATCTGAATGAAGGAATCGTGTACAGCTTGTTCGGTTTAAACAACCTTAGACCGGGAAGCCTGTAGACTTCCTTAAACACCAATAGATGGTTGGGTTTAATACCACAAATTTTTCCCAGAAATGCTTGGCAATGATAAAACAACAAAACAATACAATTTTATACCAACTGTATGCACAAATGTCAGATTTATTATGACAGTATACAGGAAATGGTTTTTAAAAGTTCTTGGAATGGCCATTAGATACAAATCTTAAATATTTAAATATCCTTTTTTTGATTAGGATATCTATTCTATTTAAAATTACAAATTGAATATATCACGCTATAATGTTTAGTTTCCTTAACAATATTTTGCCTTCTCATTTCGGTCGGTAAACAAAGGTGAAACATGAAATTTCGTTGTATCATCAATCGATTTTAAACACACGTTTTTGGTGTATCATTTTATATACATATCTTTTCAATGACACTGACCCATATTAAGAAGGATCAACATAATAACCCTAAATATATCCAAAGAGCGACGGACGACGAACGGACAAAAGAGACATCCGTCAGTCAACGAGTCAACTGTTTATAAGCTTGTATCCAAAAATCCTTTCTGGTCACAAAAACACGTCCTTTTAGGTAGGTTTATGTTTTATGATGAGCAAAGTTCTGGTTCACATATCTCTCACGTCATCTAATCGTTTTTAGGGTAAACGACAACGACGACAACGACGACGATGGATATTATATTCATGTTCCGTGTAACATGATACGAAAACAAGGTGAACAATATTCATTATATTAATCTCTAACACTATCCTTTGCAGTGGTCTTAACGGTTTTACTAACAAAAAAAAGGAAAAGAAAACAACTAACTGTATAGGTATAATTATAGGAGAACGTTATTTTGATACGAAGACCATCATAACCACAAAGTCAAACGAGTATGTTCGCGAAGTATGGTTTAAAATTCGGCGAAATAAAAACAACATCAAGGAGAGTGGACAAAACTTTTAGTTCAGTTCTATCTGTAGTACTTAATTACTGAAACTCAGTTCTCTTTTAAATATGAGAAATGTTAAGTAATTTGTTAGAAAGAGAGAAGTGCGGTTAGCACCTGTTTTCATTAGTTTGTTCAATTCCAGCTATAGGGTGTTTTTTTTTTAATGTAGATATCTAGATATATATGCTAGTTTTACTTGTATTTTCTTACTTGTATTTGATTTAGGACAGTTTACAACAAATCTTCGAATATAAGATTTATTGGTGAGAAGATACTCCGAAAGTTTGTCCAACTTCATGAAGGACCATCGATGCATGAAATCAACTAATTAGAACTAAGACAGTTTAGCGAGGCAAATTCAAGAAAAGATTATGGTACTCCGAAAAATTAATCAAAGTTAGCAGGTGATCTTCAGTATTCGTAATCAATAAAATAGGGTCCCTTAAAATGTTTAATCGAGGTCGTTCTTGAGTCAAGTAAGTTTTATATTAAGATTTTATGATAAGTTCAAACAATGATAGTGGACTCCGAAAAAATTAGATAGCGTGGCAGTGGGTTTTCTATTCATGAAATTAACATAATGAAGCTTATAAACTTATATTAAATACGGAGAAGAAGACGCCAAGAAAAGATCAAGCAGCGATAAGGTACTCCGAAAAGTCAATATAACGTAGCAGGGGGGCCTTCGGTACACGAAATCAACTAAATGGAGAAAGTTTAAAGGTAACCAAGGGTATCATATTTAGGAAAGGAGATTTAAAAGTAAGATCGAACAACAATAGGAGACTCCGAAAAAAATCAATAGCTTAGCAGGGTACCTTTGATTGATACATGCAATCAACTTATTGATGCTTAAAAAGTAAAAACAAAGTATTAGAACGAGGCGAGTTACAACAATCCACCAAGAATAGTTTATGAAAAGTTATTATAACATAGCACGGAACCTCGGTACACGAAGTTTATAATCAACTAAATAGCGCTTAAATGAAACAAAAAATGCGTTTTAGAGTTTAGACAGTTTACCAAGAGATTTAAACATAAAAGCAAACAATAAAGAAGTGCTCAGAAGTTTTAATTCCATAATAAATTAAGAACAGACTAAAGGGGGCTCGTTATAGGGTTATGAAATTTTACTCCGAAAAATTATATTTTGTTTTTTATAAAATAAAATGAAGTGAGATTTAAGAATATTTAACAATATTTACCATTAATTATCTAAAATAAGACAAATTAGGTTACTCCGAAAAGTTTATAATGGACGATTGATACATTGCTCAATAAAATGGCGCGTCATTATATAATGTAAACAAAGGAAATACGGCAGTTAAGAGTTGATACAGTTTACCAAGAAGTGTTAAAGATAAGAATTTACAGTATTAAGGTACCTACTCCGAAAAGTTAAAATAAAATTGACATTACAAATCCGAAACACCCTTTAGTGTTACAGGTACGTATACGAACTAAGCTTTTACATAAAATGCGGGCAGTTTTGGTCATCACAAAAATGCCACACCGAGTACCTGAAAACTGCATCCATGACACATCACACAATAAGCGTGAGGGCTCCGAAATATTTTGAAACATGATAACGGCTTCAGTCCTTTGTTTCGAGAACAACACTAGTATACTCGCTGGCTGAGACTGCCAAGGACACGAGAGACGTGCGACAATTGTCGGCTTTTAAACAAATTATCTGCCATTTCGTATAGTGACTTTGGTCTAAAACACAGTCATATCCTTTGTTCAAGAGACGACCCAAACCACCCTGAAACCCATAGGTTCTATAGTACTCGTATATTATACATTCCATTGAGGATGGAAAGCTATTCTGAAAGCGGTTGTTTGGGGGAGGGGAGGAAAAATGTAGCGCTTTTGTGGTCGGAAGTGCTTTCACCTTCACTCGCGACATAAACCCCCATCGTCATGACAAGCACCTCTATTTTCAAAATTAATATTAATCGAACCGAAAGTAACTGAGCTCTGGTTTTATTTTATGTATATATGCGAATTGCGAATGTGTCGCGTCGCGGGTGGTTTTTACTATCAAAACCACATTTTGTGCTATCGCGAAATATTTTCCGACGTGGTGATGGCCCTATACCGATGAATCTCTATACGTGGTGATTTCGTGTATTCTATATGTTATGCAGGCAGATATTTATAACAACTACCTAGCGTTTTTTTTTTTTTTATTTCCTGGAAATGGGCTTTTTGGTGTCGGTCGAGTTTGGTTAGGACAATGCCAGTTTGCCTTTGGACAGCCTATTATTCCGGAAACAGCATCAGACACAGAGAACGACCCGCATTGCAGTCCTTATCGAGACATTGGATTTGACAGTTGCGATGGCAGCAACAGCAGCAGCAGAGAATTCATCATCATCACCGGTGTCCCAACCGAATTGGCAGTGCGCTACATAGAGGCTTAGTCCCTTGTCATTGACGACCAGAGATATTCAATGTGATGGTCTTTGGGATGATAGGTGAACCTATCTATATAATGGCTATACCTCCCTACGAGCAGCATTGAACTGAGTGTGTTTTCAAGCATGTGTGTGCAGGTTTTATCAACAAATTTTAAAAGGGACCGGAAGTCATGGTAAAAATTGAAGAAAAACAAAAAAAAAAAAAAAACCTACTGAAAATATAATATGTGAAAACGTGAAATGAATCATGTGTCCAGTCTAGGGGTAGATGAACTTTATCCGGTGAATATGATTTTTAAAGAAGTGATGGATGGAAGTCACATATTTGGACATGACGAGAATAATAATGGAGTTGGCTTGGGCTTCAGGAACCAAAGAGATATTAACATTTTAATTATTTCATATTTGAAGTGACTGATGTCGTTTTAAAGATGTCCTTACCATTCACTTAATTACAAAATTGATGTAGAATTCTCAGTGTGGGGAGGAAAATCAATGGAAGTAATTCCATCCAATTCTGTCTTTACTTTTTTACTTATGGGGTCGAAAGCTTGATAAAGAAAAAATATCCGTTATTTAGCTCTTGACCAACGTACTTCCTCAACCAGCTTAATTCCTGCTGGCTTTAACTGTCCTAAAATTCTTTGCAATCCTCTTCCACTTCTATTCGAAACCTAGATCGTGGTATTTCTCCAATCCTAGCTATCGAACTTTGAGCCATCATGTTTCCTCAATCAACTCCATTCCTGGATTTAGCTGTCTGCTATTCCAAAATTGTTTGACATCAGTTTCCATTTCTTTTCCACACTTGAAGCATGGTATTTCACCAATCCTACCGGGTACAGTTCCAGGATGGACTCAAAGATTTTTTTGAGACAGCTTGGTATAGCCTATCAAGCTTTGACACATCATGTTTCCTCAACCAGCTCAATTCCTGGCTTTAACTGTCTCCTGTCCTACAATTGTTTGCAATACTCTTCCACTTCTGTTCGACACCTAGATCGTGGTATTTCTCCAGTCCTAACTACCGGATGTATACCCTACCAAGCCTTGACAACTTTATGCTTCCTCAACCAGCTCAATTCCTGGCTTAAGATGTCTCCTGTTCTGAAATTGTTTGAAATTCATTCCACTTCCGTTCGGAAACAGAATAGTGATATTTCATCACTGTTTTTTAGCCAGCTTGGTACGAAGTCGAAGTACTGCAGGTCACCTCCTCAAAATCTTGAAAGTTATCGATGAGATTTTAGCTGACTGTGGGACATTCTCTATCATCGTTAAGTTCAAAAACGATACCAAAAAATGTTAACATGACTCCTTTCTATAGAAACTGAAATATCCATGGCTGACATTTTGAAGTTCATGGATTTCTTTCAAGATCTGCCAAATGTGAATATTTCACCATTCTTTAAAAGGGGCATCTTTTAGCTTTCCAAATTTTCTCATTTTTTTCAGAATGGAAATCTAACAAAGAATACCCATCCTTGTTTTACGGTTGTATTGTGTTGGTCCCTTAATAACAACGAACCCACCAAATTCTCTAAGGCCATAAATTTAGCTTACTCCCTCTGCTTTTATGACCAACACTTTCCTAATAGGCCCCTTCTCAATTTCAAAGCAAATCCATCTCCACATCCTTCATTCCAATTATAACTCACCCATATAGTAAACTAAAGAAAGTCTGCATCACACTCCCAAATGTAAATGTCCCAATCAAAATTCATTCAACCAATAAATTAGTTTTCCCCAAAAAAAAAAAGAAAGACGAAGCTATCTATAGCAAGCTCTGTATATAACTTCTCTCTTTAGGAGCTAGCTATTCCATCTTTCTCTCTATGGATAACACAAATTTATGACCAAACTACTGACATTATACGAGCAAATTCTATTCATATCCTGAAAATTGAACCTCAATTTCAGTGACGAGCCTATAAAATTGAGAAACTCTTTTACATAGGGGCACCATATCCGGTCTGCATATATACTTATCCATATTCCACACTGCTCATTTTATCGGTTTTGGCTCTGTGAGTGAGATACCACAGCCACAGCATGTGTGATTTCACAAAAAGGATTCGAAAGGATGTCATTCAAAGAGAAAGTGAGGGAGGTATAGGCATACATAACTACATACAAATGGGACAAACAAAAAACTTGGACAATATACCCTCAGAGCTCAGACTTTCACCAGCTCTCTATATGTGAAAGGTATTTTTTTTTTCGTTAGTGTCCTGTAGGAAAGTATTTTGAAATTCAATTATGCTCTTTTCAAAAAAGCTAATCCTTTTCTAGAATGTCATAAAATATTTTGTGTCACCAGTTCGTAAATAAACCAACCTCAATGTAGGTGCACCACATTCCGTTCAAAAGTGAGAAGTGTCAATTCGCGCGAGTTGGCTTTGTAGCAACTGCTGCCGCGGTTGAAGTTGCCACCACCACCGCCACCATGCCGCTGCGCTGATACGATTGCCATGGCGACGTCATGAGGCCAATAAAGCTAAGTGCTTTTCAAAGGTGGCGTCGTCGGAGTCATCGTGTCGTCGTTGTCGTTGTCGGTATAACCGCAATGCAACTACTGTCGCCATGATGCTGCAGCAGAAAAAGTAATAATCATTGCATGAGAGTAATGCAGTTAAAAAAGATTTACGATATTCATTTTGTCGTCGCTACCAACAGGCTACAACAAGCCAAAATTGAAACCGAAAACATACCCAGGCACAGGGCCACCAACGATATCGCGCGTCGTTGATTTTTTTTTTTATTTTGGATGTATAATACGCCTTTGTGGGACAGGTATTGGTTTTGTGGATTTTTTTTTTTTTCAATTTAACTATCTACCCGAAGATCAAAAAATAAATAAAATAACAACAATTTCATAAATCGAAAGGAAATTACAAAGTGGCGCCCGGGTGGCGACCTTTTAAGTAATTTTTAATTAAAAATGAATTGTTTAGACTATTTTAAAGGGCAAATCAAACTCGAATAGACATAAATACGTGTTTAAAAGCACACCCAAAAAATTAAAAAAAAAGTGGCGCCCGGGTGAAACTTCAAATTTCTATTTTTAACAAACGCCAAAACAAATCCTGATAAATAGGTAAATCCAAATATCCACTATAGACCTCCTTAATAAAAAATATATATCAGTTGAAAATTGAAATAAGAATTCAAATAAATTTTCGTGGGCGTTTTTAAACTCTCAAAGATAAATCCAAAAATAATCCAAAACAACCTAACTATACGTTATTGGATACAATCAAATTCTTTAAACTGTAAATACCTAAGACTTCTATTTCACTATATATGTAGATTTCAATAATTCGTCAACTATTTAAAACAACTTACCTAATTAGCACTTGTAATCCCCTCGTTATTCATGTTAAGTCTTGACAGCACACTTGTGGTCCTCAGATTTCACTTCTTCTATTTTTTTATTTTTTTTTGTTATATTTTTCAAACCAAAATATCTGTATCTTCTCACCTAACTAACGTATTTTCAAACGACGACACCGACAAAGTAGCAATTTGTCATGTTGTATAAAAAAAAATGTCAGGAAAATAAAGTTTAGATAAAAAAATTATGCAGAAAAGTTTCTATCAAAGGAATACAAGGCCGTAGAAAGAGGGGATTTGTTTTTTTTTTTTTCAATAAATTTGATTTGATCTACAGTGAAAATATGAAGAAATAGCAAAGAACCGATATTTTGAGTACTGCTTGGGCATCATGATAACCGGGTAATCCAAAATGTAAATAGTAAGCGGGTACCAAGTTACCAAGTTACAGTTAGTTTCGAGTACCCTACTTTGTTTTTATATTTCAACTAAATAACAACTAGTAAAATTAATAAAATGATATATTAAATATAAGAAATACCCCAACTACCGGGTATAACGTATAGTACCCTTACTTTCCCAAGTATTCCTTTTTGATATATGTATTAACAAAAAGCGCCACTTATCCGATATTTGAAGAGTAGACAAACGGAAAACCAGTGTGTACCCAAAGAGTTCGGAGTACCCGGGTTTTACCTAGAAACACCAAGTAAGATACCGGGTACCCAGAGTTTAAGGGGTATTTATTGAGGGTATTTCGGGTACTGTTTTGGAATTTTTCAAATTTTGTGTATTTCACCAGGGTTCAGGTACCTACCCGAAAAAACCCATGTTGTGTAATGTGCTGTGTAGTAGACATAGATAGAATGATCTTGCTTAAAGCTTCATATATTTCCATTACCCGGATAATAATGTAGATTCTAGCACGGTAATGAACGGAGTTACTAAATGGGTAAATATTTTATCCCCCATTTAATATATTTCACTGCAAACAGCCCTGGGCAAAAAAAAACCCGATCCCTATTTTCACATTCATTTTCTCTGTCATTTCAACCGTTTATATAGATGGACGACGAAGAAGACCTCCGTGAGCTAATTACTTATCCTTTAAGTTTTGAAAAAAAGGCTCATTAGTGATTTTTATCCCGCAATGCATTGCAGCACGTTCTAAAGCCGAGGAGCATTTTTCATCTCCTCCGTCGTTTTTTTTTATCACTGTCAACTTCGTCGCATCGGATGTGGAATTTCAAAACCAAAATTGTTGGTTGACAGTTCTATTTTTCCCTCCTCCTCCACCAACACGTCTTTTTGATCTGCGCCCTAAATGATTTACGTCACCATTCATACGTATAGGGCGACTCACATATTTAAATTGATGACGAGACAAAGTGCGCTATTAAATCACCGACAAAAGCCGCTGCTGAAGGACATCCATCCACCGAAATTGGGTATCCAAGTTATGGTTATAGCTCTACACCACCTACATATATTCCTGTATTTTTAGAATGAATGAGGATTTTTTTTTGTTTGTTCTATATAGTGACTGAAGTTGACTTTGTGTGCCAGGCTGCCGAGGGACGAGGAGTCAGAGTCATATGAGTGACATGGATTTGTTTTTCAATTTACAAAACAACATGTTTTTATGGAGTATCTAATTTTGAAACAATGAACCACCAACCAGATCACCCTTTGTAGATTTTTTTTTTTTGGTTTTTCAGTGAGAGTTTGAAAACAGACAGACAGCGCAGCGGACGGAAAAAGAAAGCTGTGGCTCAGTATTTATACTTACTTATATATATTTTCGCCTGTTCAAAGGAAGCAATTAAATTGTCATAAAATTGGATGCGCTTGTTTAAGTCATGTTAAACATTGTGGAGGGTAGTTAAATTTATATTTTTCAAATAGTATTTAGGGTGCCCTTAAAATTTTATCGTAGCCCTTCTCCTTCCCCTCTCAATCTCACAACTCCAAAATGTTATTGGCTGGTGCACTGCATTCTGGTGTTTTTTGGAAAACCGCTTTGGTGTTCTATGTTGTAAAACATAATTAAATTCCTTATATTTTGTATGTCAGCTGTGTTTTTTTGGTATTTTCTGTGACAAGCTTATTGATTTTTTTTTGGGAAATATTTTAAGGTCGAAATTAAAGGCAAGGCATAGTCGCTAGTCGCGTGTGGGCTTTTCTTTGTTGGTATATTAAAATGACTATAAAATTGAACGATATGATGGTGTTGGGAATAAGTATTTATAAAAGTTGATTTGGAAAATGCACAATTCATGTTATATGTTGATTTGATTTATCTTGAAAAAGGCTCAGACATCAATCAAAAAATTAGACAGAGATATATTTATATCAAACGTGAGTAATTTTTGGTAGAATTTTAAAAGTATTTGTTTTTTTTTTTTTTTGTAAATGGGGTGTCTTCATTCATTTTTTCAGGATCGTGTGTGTTGGGTGTAGTATTGACAGTAAGAAATTAAAAATATAGCATTTCTAAAGGTCATTTGGTGTTTGGGAGTTCTGTCTTTTGCAAATCAGAATTTCTTAAGCCAAACCTACATTTACTTAATCGCATGTAGGATGACATTAATAAAAAAATATTCAACTTTATAAAAATATAACAAAAAAGAAGTTACAACTCCTAAAATATTTTCAAAGATTGTGCGTCAGTCCCTTATAAGTTAAGTACATCATGGCTTATACGAAATATATATGACTTCCGAAATCCCCTAAAATGTTGTCTCACAGACTTCAATCAGTAAGAGGGGCAGCTGTGAATGCTCAAACGGTGAGGCGCCGGCCGTTTAGCGGAGAATGGCCTTAGAGCAAGAAGAACTGCTCATGTACCAGCACAAGCAACGTCGGATGAAATTTGCTCGCCTTCGCCAAGGTTGGTCGGACGCCGACTGGGCTAGAGCTCTCTTCACTGATGAGACTAGATTTTGTCAACACTCATCAGATGGACGTACCAGAGCGGGGAGAAGATGAAGTAAGAAATACTCTTCGGCAACAGTTGCCCAGCGGGAACATTTCTGAGGAGGTTCCGTCACGGTGTGGATAGGAATTTCTGTGGACGGAAAAACTGAGCTGTGCATCGTGGAAGGATCGGTAAACTCCAATTATTATATCAGCAACATTCTGGAGGAATATGTGGTTCCGTTCGAACCATTTATTGGTGAAGACTTCTTGTTGATGCAGGAGAATGCTAGACCTCACGTTGCCAGGTGCGTTACGGACCACTTGGAAGAAGTTGAAATCGATGTGATGGCTTGGCCTGTCATGAGCCCGGACATGAATCCCATCCAACACGTTTAGGACCTGCTGGGAAAAATGATAAAACAGCGGTCTGCTCTTCCCGAGGCACTCAGTCGGCTAAGATCTGCTCTGTTCGAGGAGTGGGATAATTTAGATGACGCAACCCTAAAAAACCTTTTTCAAGGTATGCCAAATTGCCAAAGCGAATTTTAGCTTTGATAGATGTTAGGAGAGGCAATGCCCACTACTAAGGGAACGAAAACTCGTTAAAAAAATAATAATAAAAGATTAAAATGTTAAGTTATGAAATTTTTGCCCATTTTCGATATTTTATGTTTTATTTCAAATTTGTTGTTTTTATTTCTTATATGAAACACTTATGAGAAATTTTAATAAAAAATACTGTATTAAATTTTTTTTTATTGTATTAGAAATTATTGCGAAATTTCAACGTGCTAGGAAAATACCGGACCGAAAAACAATGTTGTCCAATAAAATCGAAATGTCTAAAATTATTCGCTTTTCCAATTCTTGAACAAATACAAAATGGCCGATTATAGGACATTTTCATAAGCAGCAAATCATCAAGAAAAATGTGAATTTTTTTTTCTAATTTCAACTTCGCTTTTGCTTAGACTGCATAAACACCCAAAGTTGTCGTCGTTTCTTAAAGCCTAGACAATTACCCATTCATTTTGACTTTATGTCTCTATGAACTCAACAACCGCAACAGAAACAGAAACAGACACAGAAACACACAATATACACTCAAAAACAAATGAACAACATTTTACAAATCTCTGCCACAGAGTGCGACTGTACACCGAGTATACGAGTTGTTGAACATATATATTGAGATTATTTACGAAATTACTGTTATAAACGCCAAAAGTAGTTGTATACTATAATGAAGTAGGTATACTATTTGTGTATAGTGTGTGGTATTATAAAACACAATCACAAAAAAGGATCTAAAACTAAAACTTGAACTAAAACATTATTGTACTATGTTTTTCCAATTTTCCAACCCCTTTCATATTCATTCATATGCAAATTTCTTAGACTTGGCATTTTTATACAATATTCATTTACATACATAATATAAGTATTTTATGCAATAGGCCATACGGCAGAGCCGAAAGTGAATTTCCAAAATGTAAAATCTACAATGTTAAATTTTATGATTGGAATTCATAGATGGATCAGTTTTAAGTTTAGTATTAAATAGGCTTTGGCCGCCATTTTGAAAACAACATTCCATTAATATCTCGTAAACGACTCACATATTAAAAAAAATGTGTTAACTCGATTTCTTACAACATTTTTTTAATAGGACTTATACTTTCAAAGTAAACACGCCTAAAAGCTAACTTCTAAACTAAAAAAAGTATACTTTTAGGCGTTTCGATCCTGAAGGTATAAGCCTTAGTTAAATTTTTTACCTAAACAGTGCTAAAACGAACGAGATAAAGATTAAAAAGAGTTTTTTCAAAATGGCGGATAATACACAATATGAAGAGGCTATGATTGTAGGTGAAACTAGGTCTAGATTCCCCATAAAATTCGAAATCGGCGTTTTTGCAAGAAAATAAAAGAAATTCTCTACCGACTGGCCTAGAAATTGTAATACAAGAGTGTGAGGAGTATCCACAATTTGCTCTTGTTTTGTCCCGTTATTTGTCTGTGTCGGAAATTTGTATTATGTGAAAAGGAAATTATTATTCTTGAAATTAAATTGCAATTGTTGTTTTATACTCAAACACTACTGTGTACTTTACTATATTATATAGTCATGGATTGTTCTTTTCTATATTATTATATAGGATATTGTCTCTTTGTTTTCATATACCAAACATGAATCCCTTATTTGGAAAATGGTTCTCAACTAAATTAAGGAGGCAAATGTCCAGGTCATTAAATAAAATATCCTTCATTGATGTAGAAGTTATACACTAGAAGGATATGTGCGGTACCTACTTGAAAGTTGATATTGTATTGTGGTTTCTTTAATAATTCTGGTTGTGGTTGTAATTTTTTTTTAACAACATTTTGTGTATTCAATTTTTTTTTTTGCTTTCAATTAAAGTTTACTGGTATTTTTGGAAATAAATTTTAATTTTTTATGGAACGATGTAAGACAGTAAAATTATTTTTTTAAATGTTTTATGGTCTCGCACCTCTGATGGGAATGCTTGATTTTTGCGGATAAATTTATGTTGCATACTTTTATGATAATCTGTAAAAATTTCTCAAGAAGAAAGAAGAGTGTTGCGTTTGTAGTTCTTCTTGTATATTGAAGTTGTTTCTGATGAAGGTAGATTGAGATTTTATGGCATTACTTTTGTTATGAGTTTTTTGTAATATTTTTGTATTGCAGTTTACATTGTTCTTCTTTGAAGCCTAACATTTTATTTTGAAGTCGAGAAATTAAGTCATTTTCGCTTTCAAGACTCACTTTATGATTAAAAAAACAAATGAATTTGATTTTATAACCATCATTAACAAGTTAAATAATAAAATTCTTTTTAAATTTCCCTGAGGGTATAAAGAAAATCGAATCAAGGACATTTAATAATCGAACACTGTGATACAAAATAAATCTTCACTTTGTTTGTCAGCAATTTCTTTACTGCCTTACATAAATTTTACTCAGCACAAGCATAGAAGTAATAGGTATAGATAAGATTTTTATTCTCCGTCAAGCTATCACGCGGCGACCGATGAAGCTCAAGGACATAATCTTAACAGATTGAATTTTCTTTTTATTGGTGTTTCCTAAAATTGTTGGTGTTTGTCCACAGGAAATTCTTTTAATTCACAACCGTTGTTCTTTTTAAGTCGTCTAAGCAGCATCAGAGTCGATTCTAGAAAATTTTGCCAGGCAAAGATAGGCGAAACTAGCTACATTGTCAAAAAAATAATTCTGCTGAGACAAAAAAGTTTTGTCGGAAAAAATGTTCGACCCCGAAAAAAAAATGTCGAAAATAAATTGTCAATAAAAATCGTCAAAAATAAAATTTGTTGGGTAGGTAAAACAAAAACAAAAAATTAAGCAGTGGAAATTTTTAACCGCTAGAATAAAAATTCATCAAAAAATAAATTGTAAGAAAATTTTCGTTTTTTTTAGAACGTTGGCAAAAGGTTAAAAAAATATTTTCAAAAAGAAGAAAATACTGTCAAAAAAAAAATTAGTTCAGCAAAAAAATTTGTCAAAAAACCAAGCAGTGGTAATTTTTTGAAACGTGAGAATAAAAGTCGATCAGAAAATTAATTAAGAAAAAAGTTTTGCCGAAAAAAATGTTGAAAAATTTGTCAAGAAAAAAAAATAGTCAATTTTCAATGCCATCTATTTCAACAATTTTTGACGAATTTTCATTATATTTATTATTCATGAATGATTTTTAAAACCAATGGGTCAATGTACCATATTCTGGTGTATTAGTATAATGGCCATGAGTAAAATTGTTCGGCCCTTCTAACATTTTGTTCTTTGAAAGAAATTCTTTTTAAGCGAATCCATTTGAAAAATTGTATATAAACAATTTCTGTAAACAATACAATAGGAGGTACCTGTCAAAAAAAAACACTTACCAAATTGGTTTGAGAAAAAATCGATTGGTTGGTGAACATATGTATCTGAAAAACAAAAAAAAAAATTTTGTATATTCTTGGGTTTTAAATAATTTTTTTTTATACAATTCTCTAAATATTTATCATTACTTTATTCGTAAAAATCCGAACCCTTCTCATTGTTGGAAATATAATTTGTTCAATGGAGGGCAAAGGACATCTGAACCAAAGCGATGGCATTTTCTCAAATTTGTTTTCACATTCAGATAAGTGAGAGAGAAAAATAAAACATAAAACCTTTGTTTTCATGTTTTTGTATAGAATCTATAACATAGACGCTTCTTTTTCCAATATTTTATTTTGTTTCATGAACATTTTTTGCAACAAAAAAAAATCACAATCTAGGTCAACCTTACAATAATTACTTTTCCCTTTTTTTTATTTTCATCTGACATATTTTTAAACTTATGTTTGTTTTGTTTCTTTTTTTTATTGTTGTATAGAAGAAAAAAAAACTAAATGAAAGATGTGAAATGTTGAGATAAATGAACACGAATGCAAATATGGAGAGAGAAAAAAAAATATTGAAATCAATTTAAATTTAATTAAAAAAATTTTTCTTATTTGTATTTTTAATATCAGAAATGCATAGAATGCCTATGTCATAGAATGTGACAGTTTTTTTGTTGTTGAATATTTTGGGGTCACCGATTTTTTTTATTAAAAAAAATTTCAATATTATAGTAATGTTTACATCACCACACCCGTGTTGTGAATTTCGTTACGTTGTACACAATTCTTTCGTTTTTGTGTTCTTCATATTGTCGTTTTCTGAACTTATGAAATGACTGTGCTTGTCGGTCGGAATGAAAATCAATTTGACTTTTGGCATTAGTTTTAGGTTTTTCTTGCCCGAACAGAAATTCACAAAACAAATATTCGTTTTTCTTTTTAAATAATATTTTATAGATACCAGTTTATACATACATCTTTCTTGTGAGGAAATTTTTTTGTTTTCCGTTCTTAAAATTAAAAAAAAAATTAATTTTTGAACCGAGAAAGCATCAAGTCTGAAAACCCCAAAATGCACCTTTATTATAGAATTGAGGAATATTTTTCTTACCAAACTCATTTTTTGGCTTTATCGAATTTAGGGTTTTTGAGAATTTCGACTTCGAACAGAACAAACATAGTTCTGGTTTTCCAAAGCCTTATCTTATTGGATTTTGAGGATATTGATTTTTTGAAATTTAATTTTGAGTTTGACTCCTCGTCTTGCTACTGGGTTGGTGTTTTGGGGGTTTCGCAGGGTTTTGGCTTTTCAGAATGGGGTTTTCATATTTTGGGTTTCTTTTTCTATGGGTTTTTGGTATTATGGTTTAACCAACAAGCAAACACATTTTTGAACCCGAAAGCATAAAATCTGAAAAAAAACCCAAAATTCAGATCACTTCGATTACTGAAAACCCAAAATCACGAATGGCCACCACAATATCGCCACTAGCATTGAAGAATATATTTTTTTCTAGTTTTAAAATAAAATTCATTTGGACATTATTTTTTGACGCATCGTTTTATTGGATTGAGGGTTCTTCAAAAAAAAAAAACCCTTCGCCAACATTTTGTGATATTTTAGAGGGATGAAATATTTGTATTTGTCAACAATATAATTATACAATTTTAATAAATTCAACACTCTTCTTTACTAGGAGTTTTATATAGAATTGAAAATGTCACAACTTTATTATAACAAACAAAACTTTTTTTTTTATACGATAACCCAATTTTATTGCAGCACACTTTGCTTTGATTCGAAATTTTAACCAAATAATAACAATAATATTATCTTCGCTGTTTTTATGTTAAACTTTCAAAAAAACAAAAAAGTTAAATAATTTTCTCTCACAACGATAAACCATCAGTTGGTTGTTGGTGTCGAATAAATAATTGCCTCGATCGCTTGCTTCCAAACAGAAAATAAATTTCTTCAATACAACATTTTTCTTACACTCTACGTTTCTAACTTAAAGCCAGTTTTTTTTTTCAAAAAATTATTATTTTATTTTAGAAAAAACATTAGAAGTAGTTTTTAGTGTTTTTCATAGAAATACATTTATGCAAGTCATCGTCCGTTCCTCGATTATACTGGATTGGTCCAATCAATTGGACTGAACTCCAACATCCTTTTTTGAGACCGGCCGACCTTTCTCTTAAGTGACCTAGGATTTTCCAAGCGCTTTCAAATCCTCAATTAAAAATAAAATGCAATTTGTGCTCTCTTTTCGTTCTGGTTGGACAAAAATATACAAAAAAAACTAAAAATCCCACCCGGTGAAAAGTGCGAACCGGAGTGTATATGTGATTGAATATTTTCATTAATTTCCATTATTGTTGTCATTTATTGGTTTGTCCATTCGACCACTGATTGAAATATTATGTACGAAAGCATGTTTATGTGTAAGCCCCTTTATATGAGTCTTCATTTATACCAATCCAAGCTATTTTCTATAAAAGGTAGGTCGGTATAGTTGTGTATGGGATAGGTTGTATATCTGCAATTTATATTGTGGCTGCAAATGAATGTAATATATTATTGTGGCAATAAACAATCCCGGCAGTAGTTTATCAAAAAATAAAACATTTTGCTGATGCTGTGCTGTAGCTGTAGCTGTGGTGATGTGAAAGAAATCCCTCTCTCTCTCTCTCTCTCTATATCTCTGAATGTGAAAATTTTCACTTCATTTACAAGCAAATATAATTAATAAAAATTAAATATTCACGTGAAATTGTGTAAATATTACGAAATCATGTGGTGCGGTTGAAAAATTGTGCAAAAAAAAAAACACAATTCCTTTTTACTTGAATGGAAGGAAAATAAATCGAAAACAATTCGACAATTTTTCAATTTTCCAATCAAATACTTATACGGCCTTGATTTTCGTGAGGGAAATGAAAGAAAGAAAAAAGAATTTTCCTTTTTTGTTTGCGCACCTGATGCGAAACCTGCGGATCATAGGGATACCGCCATACCAGCAGCGCAATGTCCGATGCCAAAAAGACGGATGGAAAAACGAAACGAATCAAGATGGAAATTGTTTTTTTTTTTGTCGGCCTCGCAAAAGGTACCTTCAACAAAAACCCTTTTTTTTTGCTTTTCAAATAAATGGGCCATCGGCCGATGGTGTACCATTGAATGATTAATGCGTGGAGCAGATTTTGGCTTTTTCCAACTATTGGAGAGGGTGGGGGCTCAGAATTGGCAAAGGGACTTCACTTGCCCGATGCCCGCCTCAAGCTCTCGATTGTTAATCCTTCAGGAAAATCCAAAGAGTGATTGTATGTAAGTTCATTGATCAATAAGCTCGTGTTTTTTTTTGTTCAATTGTATGGATTTTTTTGTTTGTTAGACGTTTTATTGGGGTACATCTCTTCTTCTTCTTATTTTCTTTCAAACGTTGGGAATATCCAACGAACAAAACATTTGGGTTTTATTTTTAACAAAGGCAAAATTAGACAAAATATTAGAACTAGAAATAAAATTTTTTCCAAATGGAAGCGAATTGGAAAAGAAGGGATTTCAATTTGTTGAATAAAGTTTAGGCATTATCAAATACATTAAGGAGCATAACGTGTAACAACACGACAGAGAAGAAAACAAATAAGTGTCAGCCGTATTCAAAACTTCCGCTTATAAAAAAGTCAGAGTTATTTCTACTTTCAGCCACGAAGTTTTATTTTCATCCAAATTTTTAACTGCCGTTTTAAGGGTGAAGATCGCATCTTTCGGCGATTTGAGTACCAAAGAAAATAATTGTTTTTTGAAATCTTTGAATGCACATAACTCGTAAAGGAATGCACCTAGAAGGCTGAAAATAGCATTTCTGTAATCTAGGGAGTCAGACCTTTTCAATGATGTATGATTTTTATAGATTCGAGTAAAAAGAATTTTAATTGCTGTTTTGAGGGTGAAGATCGCATCTTTCGGCGATTTGAGACCAAAAAAAAATCATCATTTTTTGAAAATTTGAATGCTCATAACTCGTAAGGGAATGCACCTAGAAGGCTGAAAATAGCATTTCTGTAATCTAGGGAGTCAGACCTTTTCAATGATGTATGATTTTTATAGATTCGAGTAAAAAAATTTTCAATCGCTGTTTTGAGGGTGAAGGTCGCATCTTTCGGCGATTTGAGTACCAAAGAAAATCATTGTTTTTTGAAAACTTTGAATGCTCATAACTCGTAAAGGAATTAACCTAGAAGGCTGAAAATAGCATTTCTGTAATCTAGGGAGTCAGACCTTTTCAATGATGTATGATTTTTATAGATTCGAGTAAAAAAAATTTCAATTGCTGGTTTGAGGGTGAAGATCGCATCTTTCGGCGATTTGAGTACCAAAGAAAATCATTGTTTTTTGAAAACTTTGAATGCTCATAACTCGTAAAGGAATGCACCTAGAAGGCTGAAAATAGCGTTTCTGTAATCTAGTGAGTCAGACCTTTTCGGATGCCTTGGCAGGGTCCTACTTATTTTCTGCCTTACCCCGGTATATCGGCTCTACCGGGGGTGACCTTTTCTTTCCGACCTACTCGTGGGAATCAAATTTAAATTTAAAAACAAAATGGACAAAATGACGACAAACTTATGCAATACAACGGACAATGAAGATGAACTGCTGGCTTCTAGCCAGGAGACAATGACGGGGAGCTTTCTAAGCACAGATGCCTGTGCTGACGAAATGTCTTCCAAACCCTCAGGGAGCATAGCCAGTACCAGCCATAGTACTCCTGTGCTTCCTAAACCGACCGATACTGCCAAGCCATCGTGTAGCAATGCCAGCCATAGCATTGCGAAAGGTGGCAAGAAGAAATCTTCGGGCGTTCTTCTAAAGAACCAGTTCCAAAAAGCCTCGTTTATTCTTGGCAAGATTGCTAAGAATGAGGCTGAGGGAACCAGTCAAGAGAGGGAAGCCGTGGATAAGATCAAGTACCAGAAGATCGTTGAAGAATACAACAGTCTTCTGGCACACAAAGATAAAGCCGTCAAACGAAATAGGTCTCAAGAAGAGACCTTACCTTCTAAAAAGAAGGGTAAATTTGACGGCAAAACAGTGAAGGGGGGAGCCAAATCATCCAGAGCGGCGCAACCGCCTACTTCAAGCGAGGTTGTCAGAGACGACCTCCAGGTAGCGGTTGTAGATGAGCTCTCCACCAATAACAAAGGTTTGTTGTCGGTGTGGAGTTCCATCGAGGCTAAGCTCTCTGAGATGGTTTTCTATTACACTATGACCAATAGTGAAGGACCCTATCCTAGTTTCGACTCGGGTGAGGTGCTCAGGGGATACAGGGTGATCAAGTGCGAGAATGCGTTTTCGAAGGATTTCCTTATAGGAAAAGCATCGCTGAGGTCAGCAATGACTGGGAGGGCTTGAAGCTCAAGCTCATCCCAGCTAAGGAGATCCCAAGACAACCCAAGGCTCGCATTTGGTTGCCTCTCATGAGTATCAAACCGAGCGGGCAGGAGCTGATCCGCGGCCTTCAGAGGTTGAATCCACTGATCCCCATGCAGGACTGGGTTTTGATCAAAGCGGAAGAGCCGCAAAAGACCAGTGTTTCATACCTTCTGAGGATCAGCGAGGATAGCAGAGGGGCTCTTGAGAAGGCCAATTTTAAATTGCGATTCGGCATCAGACATGCCAAAATCAAAATCCTGGAGAATCAGGGACCAGAGGCCGATAAAGTGGACGATCGCGCTGAAGGTCGTCCAGATTAATCTGAAGCACTCTAAATGTGCTTCAGATAATCTAAGAATTTTCCTAAGCGAGATAAATATCGACATTGGCGTCATCCAAGAACCGTGGGTTAATGGCCTCAAAGTGAGGGGCCTCCAAGATAACCAATACGACCTGTTTTATAAACCAGTAGCCCCTGAACAAGGTAATCCTAGAACTTGTATCTTAGCTAAAAAACACTTAAAAGCTTTTTTGTGTCCCAATTTTAGTACTCCCGATTTGACAGTTGTCAGGCTGGAAGGCAAAGAAACAATTGGACTACTGGTGGCATCTGGCTACTGTGACCACAACCAACAATCACCGCCTGAGGAGGTGAAGACCCTGGTGGATGCAGCAAAACTGCAGAAAACGAATCTCCTGATTGGATGTGATGCGAACGCACGGCATTCTCTCTGGGGTAGCTCTGAAATCAACGAACGAGGTGAGTCTCTTTTTGATTTTATTATTAATAACAACTTAATTGTCTGTAACAGAGGTGATACACCCACCTTCGTTTTTCCAAGTTCGGAAAATTACGACGGTTGGGAAGATGTACTTGACATCACTGTTACAAACAACTGTGAATTGATGGTAGTAAACTGGAGAGTATCCTCTTTAAACTCCTTCTCGGATCACAGATGGATCCTTTTTGACATAGGTTTCAAGTTAGAAACTCCTCCCCCTTATAGAAACCCTAAAAGAACTGACTGGAAGAAATTCAGTCAGATCACTAAATCCAAACTAGGCAAAGTACCAATTACTAGAGTAGAAACTGTGGAAGTTCTTGAATCTAAGGTAAAGACCTTCGAGGCAGCCATTAAAACTGCCTTCAGGGTCTCTTGTCCAGTTAAATATAGCCGTAAAAAATTTCCTCCTTGGTGGAACGAAGATCTCTCGGCATTAAGAAAAATGACCAGAAAGATCTTCAATATCTGTCAGAAGGAGAAATTCTTTCAACCTTATAAAGATTGTCTTAAAGAGTACAAGAAAGCCATAGCATTGTCCAAGAAGCTTGGCTGGAGAGAATACTGTCACTCCATAGAAGACATTAAGGATTCTGCCAGACTAAGTAAAGTGTTATCGAGGGAACATTGCAATCCCTCGTTCCTAAAAAAATCTGACGGTCTCTGGACAGCCTCTCCTGCTGAGTCCTTGGAAGTGTTAATGACAGCACACTTTCCGGGTTGCGAGAACAGCAACCCCGAAATGCGGAGTACCATAAGCACCAATCCAGCTCAGAAGGAGCTAATCAATTCAGTTATTACAGGAGATAGTATTTCACGGGCCATCAATACTTTCTCCCCTTATAAATCACCAGGCCTTGATGGCATAATACCAATTATGCTGCAGAAACTGCAAGACACAGCAGTGCCCTGGCTTGAAATAGTCTTCAAAGGTTGCCTCTATCTCAATCACGTACCCGAGTCATGGAGACATGTTCGAGTGGTCTTTATTCCGAAGGTTGCTAGGCGAGGTCATGAAACCGCGAAGGATTTCAGACCTATTAGCTTGACATCCTTCGTTTTAAAGACACTAGAGCGCATCCAGGATGTATATAAGAGTTTTATTGGAGGGTCATCCTCTTGATGTATCGCAGCATGCATACCTCAAAGGTAAGTCTACTGAGACTGCCCTGCATGAAGTTGTGAGTACAGTCGAGAGAACAATTCACTACAAAGAATATATATAACGTCCTAACTGAACCCATTCGGGAATCACTTACTCACTTCGGCGTAGATGACTTCATATCAAAATGGATCATTTCTATGCTAAGTGACAGAAAGATTCAGGCTTCATTAGGAAACACTACTGCTACTAAATATGTTAGTAGAGGAACACCTCAAGGTGGTGTTCTCTCCCCTCTTCTATGGCTTCTAGTCATGGACAAAATACTCGTCAAGTTAAGAGGTAGCGGTGTTAAAGCAGTAGCGTATGCTGACGATTTGGTTCTATTGGTCTCAGGAAAGTTTACCACAGTGATTAGTGAAATCACTGAGTCAGCTCTGAAAAAAGTTAGCAACTGGGCCGCAAGTAGTGGACTTGGTGTTAATCAGAGTAAAACGGAACTGATGCTCTTTACTACCAAAACTAAAATACCTACCTTCAACCCACCTAGGCTTAACGGCCAAGCTCTATCTCTATCTTCCAAAGCTAAATACCTAGGAGTCATTCTTGACCCCAAATTGAATTGGAAGGTAAATATAGAAGAACGGGTCAAGAAAGCCTGCATAGCTTTCTATGCCTGCAGAAAAACATTTGGTAAGAAGTGGGGCCTCCAATCTAAGATGATTCTATGGACGTACACTGCTGTGGTTCGACCAATTTTGTCATACGGATCTATTGTGTGGTGGCCTGCACTTAGCAAACAATATAACATCAATAAACTTAAGAAGGTTCAAAGAACGGCTAGCGTTGGCACTACGGGAGCTATTCGATCCTGCCCCACAGATGCCCTTAACGTTATCCTGCACCTTCTACCAATTGATCTTCACATTAAATATCTATCGGCATGCAGTGCCTTAAGATTAAAAGAATCTAACTGCTGGTCTTCCAAGCCCTATGGCCATGGAAATATCACAAAATTGATTCCTTCGGATATTTTCCTGGCTAGCACCGACTACCGTATACCTCCTCTCAGACTCATCGAAGATTTGAAAATTGTTTTTCCTACAAGAGTTGATTGGGAAAACGATAGTGTGACGAAAGACTTTGACACCACAATCTTTACTGATGGGTCTAAGATGCAGTGCGGGGTTGGTTCAGGAATCTTTTCCGAGGCACTGAACATCTCCAAGTCTTTCAGACTACCAGACTTTGCAAGTGTATTTCAAGCTGAACTACTAGCAATTAGAGAAGCATGCAAATTGCTCAAATTAAATCAAAATCAACCTGGAAACATAGCAATCTGCTCCGACAGCCAGGCGGCCATTAAGGCCATCAAATCAACTACATCAACCTCATTACTTGCCCAGCAATGTCGAGACGAACTGTCGAGTCTAGGCATTGAACGCCGCCGGGTCACTCTTATCTGGGTTCCAGGTCATAGTGACATAGAGGGTAACGAACGGGCTGATGAGTTGGCTCGACAAGGCTCAGCCCTTCACAGCTCACTAGCGGTTAATGTTAATATCCCTCTTGGTGTTGTGAAGGGAAGGATTTTCTCGATTTTTCTCAATCAATCCAAACTTAGGTGGAGCAGTCTTACAAACTGTGTCATATCAAGAAAGATTTGGCCTACCTATAACCAATCTCGTTCTAAAGATCTGTTATGTAGACCCAGGCACGACATAGCCAGGGTAACAGCAATTTGTACTGGGCACTGGCCCATAGGGGAGCATGCAAGAAAGCTGGGAATCCCCTATAACTCCCACTGTAGGAGCTGTGGAGACCCACAAGAAAAAGAAACTGTCACTCATTTTCTCTGCAACTGCCCCGCTCTAGCCCATTCTAGATTGACTTCCTTTGGGAAGGCATTCCTCGACGACCCAAGTGAGCTTTCTGGGAAGAAAATCAAAGATCTGATTATCTTTCTGAATGCGACGAAATGGCTTTAATAAAAGTTCGTTAAAGTCAAAAAAAACCATATAATTCCATTATAAATCCTCAGGTTGACAAGAGTAAATGGTATCAAAACGGCGCTTCCCAGCGCTAATTGAGTCGCAAGGCCAGGGCTAGCGGCTGCCATCTCTACCTACCTACCTACCAGACCTTTTCAATGATGTATGATTTTTATAGATTCGAGTAAAAAAAATTTCAATTGCTGTTTTGAGGGTGAAGATCGCATCTTTCGGCGATTTGAGTACCAAAGAAAATCATTGTTTTTTGAAATCTTTGAAGGCTCATAACTCGTAAAGGAATGTACCTAGAAGGCTGAAAATAGCATTTCTGTAATCTAGGGAGTCAGATCTTTTCAATGATGTATGATTTTTATAGATTCGAGTAAAAAAATTTTCAATTGCTGTTTTGAGGGTGAAGATCGCATCTTTCGGCGATTTGAAAAAAAAATCATCGTTTTTTGAAAAATTTGAATGCTCATAACTCGTAAAGGAATGCACCTAGAAGGCTGAAAATAGCATTTCTGTAATCTAGGGAGTCAGACCTTTTCAATGATGTATGATTTTTATAGATTCGAGTAAAAAATTTTCAATTGCTGTTTTGAGGGTGAAGATCGCATCTTTCGGCGATTTGAGTACCAAAGAAAATCATTGTTTTTTGAAAACTTTGAAGGCTCATAACTCGTAAAGGAATGCACCTAGAAGGCTGAAAATAGCATTTCTGTAATCTAGGGAGTCAGACCTTTTCAATGATGTATGATTTTTATAGATTCGAGTAAAAAAATTTTCAATTGCTGTTTTGAGGGTGAAGATCGCATCTTTCGGTGATTTGAGTACCAAAGAAAATCATTGTTTTTTAAAAACTTTGAATGCTCATAACTCGTAAAGGAATGTACCTAGAAGGCTGAAAATAGCATTTCTGTAATCTAGGGAGTCAGACCTTTTCAATGATGTATGATTTTCAATTGCTGTTTTGAGGGTGAAGATCGCATCTTTCGGCGATTTGAGACCAAAAAAAAATCATTGTTTTTTGAAAACCTTGAATGCTCATAACTCGTAAAGGAATGCACCTAGAAGGCTGAAAATAGCATTTCTGTAATCTAGGGAGTCAGACCTTTTCAATGATGTATGATTTTTATAGATTCGAGTAAAAAAATTTTCAATTGCTGTTTTGAGGGTGAAGATCGCATCTTTCGGTGATTTGAGTACCAAAGAAAATCATTGTTTTTTAAAAACTTTAAATGCTCATAACTCGTAAAGGAATGTACCTAGAAGGCTGAAAATAGCATTTCTGTAATCTAGGGAGTCAGACCTTTTCAATGATGTATGATTTTTATAGATTCGAGTAAAAAAATTTTCAATTGCTGTTTTGAGGGTGAAGATTGCATCTTTCGGCGATTTGAGACCAAAAAAAAATCATTGTTTTTTGAAAACTTTAAATGCTCATAACTCGTAAAGAAATGCACCTAGAAGGCTGAAAATAGCATTTCTCTAATCTAGGGAGTCAGACCTTTTCAATGATGTATGATTTTTATAGATTCGAGTAAAAAATTTTTCTGTTTTGAGGGTGAAGATCGCATCTTTCGGCGATTTGAGACCAAAAAAAAATCATTGTTTTTTTAAAACTTTGAATGCTCATAACTCGTGAAGGAATGCACCTAGAAGGCTGAAAATAGCATTTCTGTAATCTAGGGAGTCAGACCTTTTCAATGATGTATGATTTTTATAGATTTGAGTAAAAAAATTTTCAATTGCTGTTTTGAGGGTGAAGATCGCATCTTTCGGCGATTTGAGACCAAAAAAAAATCATTGTTTTTTGAAAACTTTGAATGCTCATAACTCGTAAAGTTATGTAAGTTCTGTAATCTAGGGAGTCAGACCTTTTCAATGATGTATGATTTTTATAGATTCGAGTAAAAAAATTTTCAATTGCTGTTTTGAGGGTGAAGATCGCATCTTTCGGCGATTTGAGACCAAAAATAAATCATTGTTTTTTGAAAACTTTGAATGCTCATAACTCGTAAAGGAATGCACTTAGAAGGCTGAAAATAGCATTTCTGTAATCTAGGGAGTCAGACCTTTTCAATGATGTATGATTTTTATAGATTCGAGTAAAAAATTTTCAATTGCTGTTTTGAAGGTGAAGATCGCATCTTTCGGCGATTTGAGCCCAAAAAAAAAATCATTGTTTTTTGAAAACGTTGAAGGCTCATAACTCGTGAAGGAATGCACCTAGAAGGCTGAAAATAGCATTTCTGTAATCTAGGGAGTCAGACCTTTTCAATGATGTATGATTTTTATAGATTCGAGTAAAAAAAATTTCAATTGCTGTTTTGAGGGTAAAGATCGCATCTTTCGGCGATTTGAGTACCAAAGAAAATCATTGTTTTTGAAATCTTTGAAGGCTCATAACTCGTGAAGGAATGCACCTAAAAGGCTGAAAATAGCATTTCTGTAATCTAGGGAGGCAGACCTTTTCAATGATGTATGATTTTTATAGATTCGAGTAAAAAAAATTTCAATTGCTGTTTTGAGGGTGAAGATCGCATCTTTCGGCGATTTGAGACCAAAAAAAAATCATTGTTTTTTGAAAACTTTGAATGCTCATAACTCGTAAAGTAATGCACCTAGAAAGCTGAAAATAGCACTTCTGTAATCTAGGGAGTCAGACCTTTTCAATGATGTATGATTTTTATAGATTCGAGTAAAAAATTTTCAATTGCTGTTTTGAAGGTGAAGATCGCATCTTTCGGCGATTTGAGCCCAAAAAAAAAACATTGTTTTTTGAAAACTTTGAATGCTCATAACTCGTAAAGGAATGCACCTAGAAGGCTGAAAATAGCATTTCTGTAATCTAGGGAGTCAGACCTTTTCAATGATGTATGATTTTTATAGATTCGAGTAAAAAAAATTTCAATTGCTGTTTTGAGGAAAAAGAAAATCACTGTTTTTTAAAAACTTTGAATGCTCATAACTCGTAAAGGAATGTACCTAGAATTCGAGTAAAAAATTTTCAATTGCTGTTTTGAGGGTGAAGATCGCATCTTTCGGTGATTTGAGTACCAAAGAAAATCATTGTTTTTTAAAAACTTTGAATGCTCATAACTCGTAAAGGAATGTACCTAGAAGGCTGAAAATAGCATTTCTGTAATCTAGGGAGTCAGACCTTTTCAATGATGTATGATTTTTATAGATTCGAGTAAAAAATTTTCAATTGCGGTTTTGAAGGTGAAGATCGCATCTTTCGGCGATTTGAGTACCAAAGAAAATCATTGTTTTTTGAAAACTTTGAAGGCTCATAACTCGTCAAGGAATGCACCTAGAAGGCTGAAAATAGCATTTCTGTAATCTAATCTGATTTGAGTACCAAAGAAAATCATTGTTTTTTAAAAACTTTGAATGCTCATAACTCGTAAAGGAATGTACCTAGAAGGCTGAAAATAGCATTTCTGTAATCTAGGGAGTCAGACCTTTTCAGTGATGTATGATATGAATTTTCAATTGCTGTTTTGAGGGTGAAGATCGCATCTTTCGGCGATTTGAGTACCAAAGAAAATCATTGTTTTTTAAAAACTTTGAATGCTCATAACTCGTAAAGGAATGTACCTAGAAGGCTGAAAATAGCATTTCTGTAATCTAGGGAGTCAGACCTTTTCAATGATGTATGATTTTTATAGATTCGAGTAAAAAAATTTTCAATTGCTGTTTTGAGGGTGAAGATCGCATCTTTCGGCGATTTGAGACCAAAAAAAATCATTGTTTTTTGAAAACTTTGAATGCTCATAACTTGTGAAGGAATGCACCTAGGAGGCTGAAAATAGCATTTCTGTAATCTAGGGAGTCAGACCTTTTCAATGATGTATGATTTTTATAGATTCGAGTAAAAAAATTTTCAATTGCTGTTTTGAGGGTGAAGATCGCATCTTTCGGCGATTTGAGTACCAAAGAAAATTATTGTTTTTTGAAAACTTTGAAGGCTCATAACTCGTGAAGGAATGCACCTAGAAGGCTGAAAATAGCATTTCTGTAATCTAGGGAGTCAGACCTTTTCAATGATGTATGATTTTTATAGATTCGAGTAAAAAAATTTTCAATTGCTGTTTTGAGGGTGAAGATCGCATCTTTCGGCGATTTGAGACCAAAAAAAAATCATTGTTTTTTGAAAACCTTGAATGCTCATAACGAGTCAGACCTTTTCAATGATGTATGATTTTTATAGATTCGAGTAAAAAAATTTTCAATTGCTGTTTTGAGGGTGAAGATCGCATCTTTCGGTGATTTGAGTACCAAAGAAAATCATTGTTTTTTAAAAACTTTGAATGCTCATAACTCGTAAAGGAATGCACCTAGAAGGCTGAAAATAGCATTTCTGTAATCTAGGGAGTCAGACCTTTTCAATGATGTATGATTTTTATAGATTCGAGTAAAAAAATTTTCAATTGCTGTTTTGAGGGTGAAGATCGCATCTTTCGGCGATTTGAGACCAAAAAAAAATCATTGTTTTTTGAAAACCTTGAATGCTCATAACGAGTCAGACCTTTTCAATGATGTATGATTTTTATAGATTCGAGTAAAAAAATTTTCAATTGCTGTTTTGAGGGTGAAGATCGCATCTTTCGGTGATTTGAGTACCAAAGAAAATCATTGTTTTTTAAAAACTTTGAATGCTCATAACTCGTAAAGGAATGTACCTAGAAGGCTGAAAATAGCATTTCTGTAATCTAGGGAGTCAGACCTTTTCAATGATGTATGATTTTTATAGATTCGAGTAAAAAAAATTTCAATTGCTGTTTTGAGGGTGAAGATCGCATCTTTCGGCGATTTGAGACCAAAAAAAAATCATTCTTTTTTGAAAACTTTGAATGCTCATAACTCGTAAAGGAATGCACCTAGAAGGCTGAAAATAGCATTTCTGTAATCTAGGGAGTCAGACCTTTTCAATGATGTATGATTTTTATAGATTCGAGTAAAAAAATTTTCAATTGCTGTTTTGAGGGTGAAGATCGCATCTTTCGGCGATTTGAGTTCCAAAGAAAATCATTGTTTTTTGAAATCTTTGAAGGCTCATAACTCGTGAAGGAATGCACCTAGAAGGCTGAAAATAGCATTTCTGTAATCTAGGGAGTCAGACCTTTTCAATGATGTATGATTTTTATAGATTCGAGTAAAAAAATTTTCAATTGCTGTTTTGAGGGTGAAGATCGCATCTTTCGGCGATTTGAGACCAAAAAAAATCATTGTTTTTTGAAAACTTTGAATGCTCATAACTCGTAAAGGAATGCACCTAGAAGGCTGAAAATAGCATTTCTGTAATCTAGGGAGTCAGACCTTTTCAATGATGTATGATTGTTGTGAGGGTGAAGATCGCATCTTTCGGCGATTTGAGACCAAAAAAAAATCATTGTTTTTTGAAAACTTTGAATGCTCATAACTCGTAAAGGAATGCACCTAGAAGGCTGAAAATAGCATTTCTGTAAACTAGGGAGTCAGACAATGATGTATGATTTTTATAGATTCGAGTAAAAAATTTTTCAATTGCTGTTTTGAGGGTGAAGATCGCATCTTTCGGCGATTTGAGACCAAAAAAAAATCATTGTTTTTTGAAAATTTTGAATGCTCATAACTCGTAAAGGAATGCACCTAGAAGGCTGAAAATAGCATTTCTGTAATCTAGGGAGTCAGACCTTTTCAATGATGTATGATTTTTATAGATTCGAGTAAAAAAATTTTCAATTGCTGTTTTGAGGGTGAAGATCGCATTTTTCGGTGATTTGAGTACCAAAGAAAATCATTGTTTTTTAAAAACTTTGAATGCTCATAACTCGTAAAGGAATGTACCTAGAAGGCTGAAAATAGCATTTCTGTAATCTAGGGAGTCAGACCTTTTCAATGATGTATGATTTTTATAGATTCGAGTAAAAAAAATTTCAATTGCTGTTTTGAGGGTGAAGATCGCATCTTTCGGCGATTTGAGTACCAAAGAAAATTATTGTTTTTTGAAAACTTTGAAGGCTCATAACTCGTGAAGGAATGCACCTAGAAGGCTGAAAATAGTATTTCTGTTATCTAGGGAGTCAGGCCTTTTCAATGATGTATGATTTTTATAGATTCGAGTAAAAAAATTTTCAATTGCTGTTTTGAGGGTGAAGATCGCATCTTTCGCCGATTTGAGTACCAAAGAAAATCATTGTTTTTTGAAATCTCTGAAGGCTCATAACTCGTGAAGGAATGCACCTAGAAGGCTGAAAATAGCATTTCTGTAATCTAGGGAGTCAGACCTTTTCAATGATGTATGATTTTTATAGATTCGAGTAAAAAAATTTTCAATTGCTGTTTTGAGGGTGAAGATCGCATCTTTCGGTGATTTGAGTACCAAAGAAAATCATTGTTTTTTAAAAACTTTGAATGCTCATAACTCGTAAAGAAATGTACCTAGAAGGCTGAAAATAGCATTTCTGTAATCTAGGGAGTCAGACCTTTTCAATGATGTATGATTTTAGATTTAGATAGATTCGAGTAAAAAAATTTTCAATTGCTGTTTTGAGGGTGAAGATCGCATCTTTCGGCGATTTGAGACCAAAAAAAAATCATTGTTTTTTGAAAACTTTGAATGCTCATAACTCGTAAAGGAATGCACCTAGAAGGCTGAAAATAGCATTTCTGTAATCTAGGGAGTCAGACCTTTTCAATGATGTATGATTTTTATAGATTCGAGTAAAAAAATTTTCAATTGCTGTTTTGAGGGTGAAGATCGCATCTTTCGGCGATTTGAGACCAAAAAAAATCATTGTTTTTTGAAAACTTTGAATGCTCATAACTCGTAAAGGAATGTACCTAGAAGGCTGAAAATAGCATTTCTGTAATCTAGGGAGTCAGACCTTTTCAATGATGTATGATTTTTATAGATTCGAGTAAAAAAATTTTCAATTGCTGTTTTGAGGGTGAAGATCGCATCTTTCGGCGATTTGAGACCAAAAAAAAATCATTGTTTTTTGAAAACTTTGAATGCTCATAACTCGTAAAGGAATGCACCTAGAAGGCTGAAAATAGCATTTCTGTAAACTAGGGAGTCAGACAATGATGTATGATTTTTATAGATTCGAGTAAAAAAATTTTCAATTGCTGTTTTGAGGGTGAAGATCGCATCTTTCGGCGATTTGAGACCAAAAAAAAATCATTGTTTTTTGAAAACTTTGAATGCTCATAACTCGTAACTCGAATGCACCTAGAAGGCTGAAAATAGCATTTCTGTAATCTAGGGAGTCAGACCTTTTCAATGATGTATGATTTTTATCTTTCGGCGATTTGAGACCAAAAAAAAATCATTGTTTTTTGAAAATTTTGAATGCTCATAACTCGAAAGGGAATGCACCTAGAAGGCTGAAAATAGCATTTCTGTAATCTAGGGAGTCAGACCTTTTCAATGATGTATGATTTTTATAGATTCGAGTAAAAAAATTTTCAATTGCTGTTTTGAGGGTGAAGATCGCATCTTTCGGTGATTTGAGTACCAAAGAAAATCATTGTTTTTTGAAATCTCTGAAGGCTCATAACTCGTGAAGGAATGCACCTAGAAGGCTGAAAATAGCATTTCTGTAATCTAGGGAGTCAGACCTTTTCAATGATGTATGATTTTTATAGATTCGAGTAAAAAAATTTTCAATTGCTGTTTTGAGGGTGAAGATCGCATCTTTCGGTGATTTGAGTACCAAAGAAAATCATTGTTTTTTAAAAACTTTGAATGCTCATAACTCGTAAAGAAATGTACCTAGAAGGCTGAAAATAGCATTTCTGTAATCTAGGGAGTCAGACCTTTTCAATGATGTATGATTTTAGATTTAGATAGATTCGAGTAAAAAAATTTTCAATTGCTGTTTTGAGGGTGAAGATCGCATCTTTCGGCGATTTGAGACCAAAAAAATCATTGTTTTTTGAAAACTTTGAATGCTCATAACTCGTAAAGGAATGCACCTAGAAGGCTGAAAATAGCATTTCTGTAATCTAGGGAGTCAGACCTTTTCAATGATGTATGATTTTTATAGATTCGAGTAAAAAAATTTTCAATTGCTGTTTTGAGGGTGAAGATCGCATCTTTCGGCGATTTGAGACCAAAAAAAATCATTGTTTTTTGAAAACTTTGAATGCTCATAACTCGTAAAGGAATGCACCTAGAAGGCTGAAAATAGCATTTCTGTAATCTAGGGAGTCAGACCTTTTCAATGATGTATGATTTTTATAGATTCGAGTAAAAAAATTTTCAATTGCTGTTTTGAGGGTGAAGATCGCATCTTTCGGCGATTTGAGACCAAAAAAAAATCATTGTTTTTTGAAAACTTTGAATGCTCATAACTCGTAAAGGAATGCACCTAGAAGGCTGAAAATAGCATTTCTGTAAACTAGGGAGTCAGACAATGATGTATGATTTTTATAGATTCGAGTAAAAAATTTTTCAATTGCTGTTTTGAGGGTGAAGATCGCATCTTTCGGCGATTTGAGACCAAAAAAAAATCATTGTTTTTTGAAAATTTTGAATGCTCATAACTCGAAAGGGAATGCACCTAGAAGGCTGAAAATAGCATTTCTGTAATCTAGGGAGTCAGACCTTTTCAATGATGTATGATTTTTATCTTTCGGCGATTTGAGACCAAAAAAAAATCATTGTTTTTTGAAAATTTTGAATGCTCATAACTCGAAAGGGAATGCACCTAGAAGGCTGAAAATAGCATTTCTGTAATCTAGGGAGTCAGACCTTTTCAATGATGTATGATTTTTATAGATTCGAGTAAAAAAATTTTCAATTGCTGTTTTGAGGGTGAAGATCGCATCTTTCGGTGATTTGAGCATTGTTTTTTAAAAACTTTGAATGCTCATAACTCGTAAAGGAATGTACCTAGAAGGCTGAAAATAGCATTTCTGTAATCTAGGGAGTCAGACCTTTTCAATGATGTATGATTTTTATAGATTCGAGTAAAAAAAATTTCAATTGCTGTTTTGAGGGTGAAGATCGCATCTTTCGGCGATTTGAGTACCAAAGAAAATTATTGTTTTTTGAAAACTTTGAAGGCTCATAACTCGTGAAGGAATGTACCTAGAAGGCTGAAAATAGCATTTCTGTAATCTAGGGAGTCAGACCTTTTCAATGATGTATGATTTTTATAGATTCGAGTAAAAAAATTTTCAATTGCTGTTTTGAGGGTGAAGATCGCATCTTTCGGTGATTTGAGCATTGTTTTTTAAAAACTTTGAATGCTCATAACTCGTAAAGGAATGTACCTAGAAGGCTGAAAATAGCATTTCTGTAATCTAGGGAGTCAGACCTTTTCAATGATGTATGATTTTTATAGATTCGAGTAAAAAAAATTTCAATTGCTGTTTTGAGGGTGAAGATCGCATCTTTCGGCGATTTGAGTACCAAAGAAAATTATTGTTTTTTGAAAACTTTGAAGGCTCATAACTCGTGAAGGAATGCACCTAGAAGGCTGAAAATAGTATTTCTGTAATCTAGGGAGTCAGGCCTTTTCAATGATGTATGATTTTTATAGATTCGAGTAAAAAAATTTTCAATTGCTGTTTTGAGGGTGAAGATCGCATCTTTCGCCGATTTGAGTACCAAAGAAAATCATTGTTTTTTGAAAACTTTGAAGGCTCATAACTCGTGAAGGAATGCACCTAGAAGGCTGAAAATAGCATTTCTGTAATCTAGGGAGTCAGACCTTTTCAATGATGTATGATTTTTATAGATTCGAGTAAAAAAATTTTCAATTGCTGTTTTGAGGGTGAAGATCGCATCTTTCGGTGATTTGAGTACCAAAGAAAATCATTGCTTTTTAAAAACTTTGAATGCTCATAACTCGTAAAGAAATGTACCTAGAAGGCTGAAAATAGCATTTCTGTAATCTAGGGAGTCAGACCTTTTCAATGATGTATGATTTTAGATTTAGATAGATTCGAGTAAAAAAATTTTCAATTGCTGTTTTGAGGATGAAGATCGCATCTTTCGGCGATTTGAGACCAAAAAAAAATCATTGTTTTTTGAAAACTTTGAATGCTCATAACTCGTAAAGGAATGCACCTAGAAGGCTGAAAATAGCATTTCTGTAAACTAGGGAGTCAGACAATGATGTATGATTTTTATAGATTCGAGTAAAAAAATTTTCAATTGCTGTTTTGAGGGTGAAGATCCAAAAGAAGATTTGAGACCAAAAAAAAATCATTGTTTTTTGAAAATTTTGAGTGCTCATAACTCGAAAGGGAATGCACCTAGAAGGCTGAAAATAGCATTTCTGTAATCTAGGGAGTCAGACCTTTTCAATGATGTATGATTTTTATAGATTCGAGTAAAAAAATTTTCAATTGCTGTTTTGAGGGTGAAGATCGCATCTTTCGGTGATTTGAGTACCAAAGAAAATCATTGTTTTTTAAAAACTTTGAATGCTCATAACTCGTAAAGGAATGCACCTAGAAGGCTGAAAATAGCATTTCTGTAATCTAGGGAGTCAGACCTTTTCAATGATGTATGATTTTTATAGATTCGAGTAAAAAAAAATTCAATTGCTGTTTTGAGGGTGAAGATCGCATCTTTCGGCGATTTGAGACCAAAAAAAAATCATTGTTTTTTGAAAACTTTGAATGCTCATAACTCGTAAAGGAATGCACCTAGAAGGCTGAAAATAGCATTTCTGTAAACTAGGGAGTCAGACAATGATGTATGATTTTTATAGATTCGAGTAAAAAATTTTTCAATTGCTGTTTTGAGGGTGAAGATCGCATCTTTCGGCGATTTGAGACCAAAAAAAAATCATTGTTTTTTGAAAATTTTGAATGCTCATAACTCGAAAGGGAATGCACCTAGAAGGCTGAAAATAGCATTTCTGTAATCTAGGGAGTCAGACCTTTTCAATGATGTATGATTTTTATCTTTCGGCGATTTGAGACCAAAAAAAAATCATTGTTTTTTGAAAATTTTGAATGCTCATAACTCGAAAGGGAATGCACCTAGAAGGCTGAAAATAGCATTTCTGTAATCTAGGGAGTCAGACCTTTTCAATGATGTATGATTTTTATAGATTCGAGTAAAAAAATTTTCAATTGCTGTTTTGAGGGTGAAGATCGCATCTTTCGGTGATTTGAGCATTGTTTTTTAAAAACTTTGAATGCTCATAACTCGTAAAGGAATGTACCTAGAAGGCTGAAAATAGCATTTCTGTAATCTAGGGAGTCAGACCTTTTCAATGATGTATGATTTTTATAGATTCGAGTAAAAAAAATTTCAATTGCTGTTTTGAGGGTGAAGATCGCATCTTTCGGCGATTTGAGTACCAAAGAAAATTATTGTTTTTTGAAAACTTTGAAGGCTCATAACTCGTGAAGGAATGTACCTAGAAGGCTGAAAATAGCATTTCTGTAATCTAGGGAGTCAGACCTTTTCAATGATGTATGATTTTTATAGATTCGAGTAAAAAAATTTTCAATTGCTGTTTTGAGGGTGAAGATCGCATCTTTCGGTGATTTGAGCATTGTTTTTTAAAAACTTTGAATGCTCATAACTCGTAAAGGAATGTACCTAGAAGGCTGAAAATAGCATTTCTGTAATCTAGGGAGTCAGACCTTTTCAATGATGTATGATTTTTATAGATTCGAGTAAAAAAAATTTCAATTGCTGTTTTGAGGGTGAAGATCGCATCTTTCGGCGATTTGAGTACCAAAGAAAATTATTGTTTTTTGAAAACTTTGAAGGCTCATAACTCGTGAAGGAATGCACCTAGAAGGCTGAAAATAGTATTTCTGTAATCTAGGGAGTCAGGCCTTTTCAATGATGTATGATTTTTATAGATTCGAGTAAAAAAATTTTCAATTGCTGTTTTGAGGGTGAAGATCGCATCTTTCGCCGATTTGAGTACCAAAGAAAATCATTGTTTTTTGAAAACTTTGAAGGCTCATAACTCGTGAAGGAATGCACCTAGAAGGCTGAAAATAGCATTTCTGTAATCTAGGGAGTCAGACCTTTTCAATGATGTATGATTTTTATAGATTCGAGTAAAAAAATTTTCAATTGCTGTTTTGAGGGTGAAGATCGCATCTTTCGGTGATTTGAGTACCAAAGAAAATCATTGCTTTTTAAAAACTTTGAATGCTCATAACTCGTAAAGAAATGTACCTAGAAGGCTGAAAATAGCATTTCTGTAATCTAGGGAGTCAGACCTTTTCAATGATGTATGATTTTAGATTTAGATAGATTCGAGTAAAAAAATTTTCAATTGCTGTTTTGAGGATGAAGATCGCATCTTTCGGCGATTTGAGACCAAAAAAAAATCATTGTTTTTTGAAAACTTTGAATGCTCATAACTCGTAAAGGAATGCACCTAGAAGGCTGAAAATAGCATTTCTGTAAACTAGGGAGTCAGACAATGATGTATGATTTTTATAGATTCGAGTAAAAAAATTTTCAATTGCTGTTTTGAGGGTGAAGATCCAAAAGAAGATTTGAGACCAAAAAAAAATCATTGTTTTTTGAAAATTTTGAGTGCTCATAACTCGAAAGGGAATGCACCTAGAAGGCTGAAAATAGCATTTCTGTAATCTAGGGAGTCAGACCTTTTCAATGATGTATGATTTTTATAGATTCGAGTAAAAAAATTTTCAATTGCTGTTTTGAGGGTGAAGATCGCATCTTTCGGTGATTTGAGTACCAAAGAAAATCATTGTTTTTTAAAAACTTTGAATGCTCATAACTCGTAAAGGAATGCACCTAGAAGGCTGAAAATAGCATTTCTGTAATCTAGGGAGTCAGACCTTTTCAATGATGTATGATTTTTATAGATTCGAGTAAAAAAAAATTCAATTGCTGTTTTGAGGGTGAAGATCGCATCTTTCGGCGATTTGAGACCAAAAAAAAATCATTGTTTTTTGAAAACTTTGAATGCTCATAACTCGTAAAGGAATGCACCTAGAAGGCTGAAAATAGCATTTCTGTAATCTAGGGAGTCAGACCTTTTCGATGATGTATGATTTTTATAGATTCGAGTAAAAAAATTTTCAATTGCTGTTTTGAGGGTGAAGATCGCATCTTTCGGCGATTTGAGACCAAAAAAAAATCATTGTTTTTTGAAAACTTTGAATGCTCATAACTCGTAAAGGAATGCACCTAGAAGGCTGAAAATAGCATTTCTGTAATCTAGGGAGTCAGACCTTTTCAATGATGTATGATTTTTATAGATTCGAGTAAAAAAATTTTCAATTGCTGTTTTGAGGGTGAAGATCGCATCTTTCGTCGATTTGAGACCAAAAAAAAATCATTGTTTTTTGAAAACTTTGAATGCTCATAACTCGTAAAGGAATGCACCTAGAAGGCTGAAAATAGCATTTCTGTAATCTAGGGAGTCAGACCTTTTCAATGATGTATGATTTTTATAGATTCGAGTAAAAAAATTTTCAATTGCTGTTTTGAGGGTGAAGATCGCATCTTTCGGCGATTTGAGACCAAAAAAAAATCATTGTTTTTTGAAAACTTTGAATGCTCATAACTCGTAAAGGAATGCACCTAGAAGGCTGAAAATAGCATTTCTGTAATCTAGGGAGTCAGACCTTTTCAATGATGTATGATTTTTATAGATTCGAGTAAAAAAATTTTCAATTGCTGTTTTGAGGGTGAAGATCGCATCTTTCGGCGATTGAGTACCAAAGAAAATTATTGTTTTTTGAAATCTTTGAAGGCTCATAACTCGTGAAGGAATGCACCTAGAAGGCTGAAAATAGCATTTCTGTAATCTAGGGAGTCAGACCTTTTCAATGATGTATGATTTTTATAGATTTGAGTAAAAAAAATTCTATTGCTGTTTTGAGGGTGAAGATCGCATCTTTCGGTGATTCATTGTTTTTTGAAAACTTTGAATGCTCATAACTCGTAAAGGAATGTACCTAGAAGGCTGAAAATAGCATTTCTGTAATCTAGGGAGTCAGACCTTTTCAATGATGTATGATTTTTATAGCATTTCTGTAATCTAGGGAGTCAGACCTTTTCAATGATGTATGATTTTTATAGATTTGAGTAAAAAAATTTTCAATTGCTGTTTTGAGGGTGAAGATCGCATCTTTCGGCGATTTGAGTACCAAAGAAAATCATTGTTTTTTGAAATCTTTGAAGGCTCATAACTCGTGAAGGAATGCACCTAGAAGGCTGAAAATAGCATTTCTGTAATCTAGGGAGTCAGACCTTTTCAATGATGTATGATTTTTATAGATTCGAGTAAAAAAATTTTCAATTGCTGTTTTGAGGGTGAAGATCGCATCTTTCGGCGATTGAGTACCAAAGAAAATTATTGTTTTTTGAAATCTTTGAAGGCTCATAACTCGTGAAGGAATGCACCTAGAAGGCTGAAAATAGCATTTCTGTAATCTAGGGAGTCAGACCTTTTCAATGATGTATGATTTTTATAGATTTGAGTAAAAAAAATTCTATTGCTGTTTTGAGGGTGAAGATCGCATCTTTCGGTGATTCATTGTTTTTTGAAAACTTTGAATGCTCATAACTCGTAAAGGAATGTACCTAGAAGGCTGAAAATAGCATTTCTGTAATCTAGGGAGTCAGACCTTTTCAATGATGTATGATTTTTATAGCATTTCTGTAATCTAGGGAGTCAGACCTTTTCAATGATGTATGATTTTTATAGATTTGAGTAAAAAAATTTTCAATTGCTGTTTTGAGGGTGAAGATCGCATCTTTCGGCGATTTGAGTACCAAAGAAAATCATTGTTTTTTGAAATCTTTGAAGGCTCATAACTCGTGAAGGAATGCACCTAGAAGGCTGAAAATAGCATTTCTGTAATCTAGGGAGTCAGACCTTTTCAATGATGTATGATTTTTATAGATTCGAGTAAAAAAATTTTCAATTGCTGTTTTGAGGGTGAAGATCGCATCTTTCGGCGATTTGAGACCAAAAAAAAATCATTGTTTTTTGAAAACTTTGAATGCTCATAACTCGTAAAGGAATGCACCTAGAAGGCTGAAAATAGCATTTCTGTAATCTAGGGAGTCAGACCTTTTCAATGATGTATGATTTTTATAGATTCGAGTAAAAAAATTTTCAATTGCTGTTTTGAGGGTGAAGATGGCATCTTTCGGCGATTTGAGACCAAAAAAAAATCATTGTTTTTTGAAAACTTTGAATGCTCATAACTCGTAAAGGAATGCACCTAGAAGGCTGAAAATAGCATTTCTGTAATCTAGGGAGTCAGACCTTTTCAATGATGTATGATTTTTATAGATTCGAGTAAAAAAATTTTCAATTGCTGTTTTGAGGGTGAAGATCGCATCTTTCGGCGATTTAAGTACCAAAGAAAATCATTGTTTTTTGAAATCTCTGAAGGCTCATAACTCGTGAAGGAATGCACCTAGAAGGCTGAAAATAGCATTTCTGTAATCTAGGGAGTCAGACCTTTTCAATGATGTATGATTTTTATAGATTCGAGTAAAAAAATTTTCAATTGCTGTTTTGAGGGTGAAGATCGCATCTTTCGGCGATTTGAGACCAAAAAAAAAATCATTGTTTTTTGAAAACTTTGAATGCTCATAACTCGTAAAGGATTGCACCTAGAAGGCTGAAAATAGCATTTCTATAATCTAGGGAGTCAGACCTTTTCAATGATGTATGATTTTTATAGATTCGAGTAAAAAAATTTTCAATTGCTGTTTTGAGGGTGAAGATCGCATCTTTCGGCGATTTGAGACCAAAAAAAAAATCATTGTTTTTTGAAAACTTTGAATGCTCATAACTCGTAAAGGATTGCACCTAGAAGGCTGAAAATAGCATTTCTATAATCTAGGGAGTCAGACCTTTTCAATGATGTATGATTTTTATAGATTCGAGTAAAAAAATTTTCAATTGCTGTTTTGAGGGTGAAGATCGCATCTTTCGGCGATTTGAGACCAAAAAAAAATCATTGTTTTTTGAAAACTTTGAATGCTCATAACTCGTAAAGGAATGCACCTAGAAGGCTGAAAATAGCATTTCTGTAATCTAGAGAGTCAGACCTTTTCAATGATGTATGATTTTTATAGATTCGAGTAAAAAAATTTTCAATTGCTGTTTTGAGGGTGAAGATCGATTCGAGACCAAAAAAAAATCATTGTTTTTTGAAAACTTTGAATGCTCATAACTCGTAAAGGAATGCACCTAGAAGGCTGAAAATAGCATTTCTGTAATCTAGGGAGTCAGACCTTTTCAATGATGTATGATTTTTATAGATTCGAGTAAAAAAATTTTCAATTGCTGTTTTGAGGGTGAAGATCGCATCTTTCGGCGATTTGAGACCAAAAAAAAAATCATTGTTTTTTGAAAACTTTGAATGCTCATAACTCGTAAAGGATTGCACCTAGAAGGCTGAAAATAGCATTTCTATAATCTAGGGAGTCAGACCTTTTCAATGATGTATGATTTTTATAGATTCGAGTAAAAAAATTTTCAATTGCTGTTTTGAGGGTGAAGATCGCATCTTTCGGCGATTGAGTACCAAAGAAAATTATTGTTTTTTGAAATCTTTGAAGGCTCATAACTCGTGAAGGAATGCACCTAGAAGGCTGAAAATAGCATTTCTGTAATCTAGGGAGTCAGACCTTTTCAATGATGTATGATTTTTATAGATTTGAGTAAAAAAAATTCTATTGCTGTTTTGAGGGTGAAGATCGCATCTTTCGGTGACTCATTGTTTTTTGAAAACTTTGAATGCTCATAACTCGTAAAGGAATGTACCTATAAGGCTGAAAATAGCATTTCTGTAATCTAGGGAGTCAGACCTTTTCAATGATGTATGATTTTTATAGCATTTCTGTAATCTAGGGAGTCAGACCTTTTCAATGATGTATGATTTTTATAGATTTGAGTAAAAAAATTTTCAATTGCTGTTTTGAGGGTGAAGATCGCATCTTTCGGCGATTTGAGTACCAAAGAAAATCATTGTTTTTTGAAATCTTTGAAGGCTCATAACTCGTGAAGGAATGCACCTAGAAGGCTGAAAATAGCATTTCTGTAATCTAGGGAGTCAGACCTTTTCAATGATGTATAATTTTTATAGATTCGAGTAAAAAATTTTCAATTGCTGTTTTGAGGGTGAAGATCGCATCTTTCGGCGATTTGAGACCAAAAAAAAAAATCATTGTTTTTTGAAAACTTTGAATGCTCATAACTCGTAAAGGAATGCACCTAGAAGGCTGAAAATAGCATTTCTGTAATCTAGGGAGTCAGACCTTTTCAATGATGTATGATTTTTATAGATTCGAGTAAAAAAATTTTCAATTGCTGTTTTGAGGGTGAAGATCGCATCTTTCGGCGATTTGAGACCAAAAAAAAAATCATTGTTTTTTGAAAACTTTGAATGCTCATAACTCGTAAAGGATTGCACCTAGAAGGCTGAAAATAGCATTTCTATAATCTAGGGAGTCAGACCTTTTCAATGATGTATGATTTTTATAGATTCGAGTAAAAAAATTTTCAATTGCTGTTTTGAGGGTGAAGATCGCATCTTTCGGCGATTTGAGACCAAAAAAAAAATCATTGTTTTTTGAAAACTTTGAATGCTCATAACTCGTAAAGGATTGCACCTAGAAGGCTGAAAATAGCATTTCTATAATCTAGGGAGTCAGACCTTTTCAATGATGTATGATTTTTATAGATTCGAGTAAAAAAATTTTCAATTGCTGTTTTGAGGGTGAAGATCGCATCTTTCGGCGATTTGAGACCAAAAAAAAATCATTGTTTTTTGAAAACTTTGAATGCTCATAACTCGTAAAGGAATGCACCTAGAAGGCTGAAAATAGCATTTCTGTAATCTAGAGAGTCAGACCTTTTCAATGATGTATGATTTTTATAGATTCGAGTAAAAAAATTTTCAATTGCTGTTTTGAGGGTGAAGATCGATTCGAGACCAAAAAAAAATCATTGTTTTTTGAAAACTTTGAATGCTCATAACTCGTAAAGGAATGCACCTAGAAGGCTGAAAATAGCATTTCTGTAATCTAGGGAGTCAGACCTTTTCAACGATGTATGATTTTTATAGATTCGAATAAAAAATTTTCAATTGCTGTTTTGAGGGTGAAGATCGCATCTTTCGATTTGAGACCAAAGAAAATCATTGTTTTTTGAAAACTTTGAATGCTTATAACTCGTAAAGGAATGCACCTAGAAGGCTGAAAATAGCATTTCTGTAATCTAGGGAGTCAGACCTTTTCAATGATGTATGATTTTTATAGATTCGAGTAAAAAAAATTTCAATTGCTGTTTTGAGGGTGAAGATCGCATCTTTCGGCGATTTGAGACCAAAAAAAAATCATTGTTTTTTGAAAACTTTGAATGCTCATAACTCGTAAAGGAATGCACCTAGAAGGCTGAAAATAGCATTTCTGTAATCTAGGGAGTCAGACCTTTTCAATGATGTATGATTTTTATAGATTCGAGTAAAAAAATTTTCAATTGCTGTTTTGAGGGTGAAGATCGCATCTTTCGGCGATTTGAGACCAAAAAAAAATCATTGTTTTTTGAAAACTTTGAATGCTCGTAACTCGTAAGTGAATGCACCTAGAAGGCTGAAAATAGCATTTCTGTAATCTAGGGAGTCAGACCTTTTCAATGATGTATGATTTTTATAGATTCGAGAAAAAAATTTTCAATTGCTGTTTTGAGGGTGAAGATCGCATCTTTCGGCGATTTGAGACCAAAAAAAAATCATTGTTTTTTGAAAACTTTGAATGCTCATAACTCGTAAAGGAATGCACCTAGAAGGCTGATAATAGCATTTCTGTAATCTAGGGAGTCAGACCTTTTCAATGATGTATGATTTTTATAGATTCGAGTAAAAAAATTTTCAATTGCTGTTTTGAGGGTGAAGATAGCATCTTTCGGCGATTTGAGACCAAAAAAAAAATCATTGTTTTTTGAAAACTTTGAATGCTCATAACTCGTAAAGGAATGCACCTAGAAGGCTGAAAATAGCATTTCTATAATCTAGGGAGTCAGACCTTTTCAATGATGTATGATTTTTATAGATTCGAGTAAAAAAATTTTCAATTGCTGTTTTGAGGGTGAAGATCGCATCTTTCGGCGATTTGAGACCAAAAAAAAAATCATTGTTTTTTGAAAACTTTGAATGCTCATAACTCGTAAAGGATTGCACCTAGAAGGCTGAAAATAGCATTTCTATAATCTAGGGAGTCAGACCTTTTCAATGATGTATGATTTTTATAGATTCGAGTAAAAAAATTTTCAATTGCTGTTTTGAGGGTGAAGATCGCATCTTTCGGCGATTTGAGACCAAAAAAAAATCATTGTTTTTTGAAAACTTTGAATGCTCATAACTCGTAAAGGAATGCACCTAGAAGGCTGAAAATAGCATTTCTGTAATCTAGAGAGTCAGACCTTTTCAATGATGTATGATTTTTATAGATTCGAGTAAAAAAATTTTCAATTGCTGTTTTGAGGGTGAAGATCGATTCGAGACCAAAAAAAAATCATTGTTTTTTGAAAACTTTGAATGCTCATAACTCGTAAAGGAATGCACCTAGAAGGCTGAAAATAGCATTTCTGTAATCTAGGGAGTCAGACCTTTCTTTGTATATAAAATCTATAGTACTATCATGGTGGAAGTCGAATGGGGCGACACCTGGTTTACCTTTGCAACCCTAACTCAAATTCGAAGAGGGGATATTTTGTAGACTTTTTTTTTGCCAGTGTGGAGTGTAGAATATATTATTTTAAGAAAGAGAAGGCATATCGAGTATTTAGGAGAGTAGAAGTGAATAAGGGAGAATATAAGGAAATGGCTATAATGGAAGAAAAGATAAATGGGAATAAAGGAAATTCTGTTTTGGTTTCGTTTGTTTACATTTTTTTTGGGTGGGTTTTGACAGTCCCTGTTTGGTTTGTTTACATTTTTCTGTCGTTATTTAACCGTTACCTGCAACTCTATGGGATGGGGGAAATTGAAAACTGTGTTTTGGTTTTCTCTATTTTGATTGGTCCAAAAGAATTTTTTGCTGGCAAAACTTTCGGGATTTCGGCTGCAAGTGGAAATCGTAATTTTTTTAGACTGAACTTTGAATGATTCAGTGATTTGAGTAATTTTCATTGTTCGGTCGCTTTTTCATGCTTGGCTTTTTAGAGTGCAAAATAATTATTTAATTTTATTAAGATTGTTCGGTCGCTTGTGCTTATGCTTTTTAGTGTAAAAAATATTCCTTAAGAATTTTATTTAAAAAATTGTATAGAAGTAACTTTTTAGAAAGAAAAAAAAATTTGCTGTTTTTTTGTTCGTGAATTTTAGTGATATTAGTGCAAATTTTGTTTTTTTTTGTGTTTTTATTTGCAAAATAACAACTATATTAGTGCTTTTTCGTTTATGAACTAAAAATTTTTTGCTTTGTTTGTTTTTTTTATATCTGCTTTTGTGTAGATATTGCAAAAATATAAATTTATTGTGCATTTTCTATTTAGTGATTATTTAGTAAATTAACTTATTTGTGTTTTCTTTTGCGATTTTTACCACCCACCCCTTTTTGTTAAATTTTGCCGCCTTTTCGGATATTTTTGGTACATTACCCACCCCATCTGAAGCCGTAAGTTTTTTTTGGATTTTTTGTTATTCATAGGGTGTTTCTAACATTTTATTTTTATATATTGAATTTTTTTATTGATAGGTATATAAATTAACTGCGACGAACGTTCGGTATATAATTAAGTATTAAGTGAAAATATAGTTCAGTGATATAATATAGTTCAGTGTTCATTTTAAGTTTTTAAAGCTTAAAGTGAAGAAAAAAAATATTTCTTTTTTAAAAAAGTGTTTCTTTTTAGTGTGAATATATCTGTGCTATTTGTGTTGTGTGTAATATTTAATTTTTTTTTGTAGTGAAAAAAAATTGTGTGTAATAATTTTTTGTGTTTAAATTTTAAAATAAAAAAATGGTGAGGTGTTGTTATGCAAAGTGCGGGGCAGTACAACATCGCCCATCAAGTGTTTCATTTTTTAAAGTTCCGTGCGATAAAAGAAGGCCGGTTTTCGCGAAGCATGGTGGTGTTTCACACTTGGATCCGATATCCTATATGTGTGAAACCCACTTTTATTTAAAAGACCTAGTTTCTCGCGCGGGTTTGAAGCTTCTTTCAAAGAGTGCCGTTCCCTTATCGTATTTTTCAGTTTGTAGCTGCTCTGATGAAGTTATTGACCCTGCATGCTTCCAACTAATGGAGTCATGGCTTTCTCCTGCTCCTCCCACACCTCCCATAGCTACTTTTGCACTTCCACGTGCACGACCTGTACCATACTGTCCTCTTCTTCGACCTTTAAGTACACCAGCCCCTCTACCTTCTCCGGCTATTTCACTTGAAAATTTGGCTGTATTCAGCCAAAAGTCTTATGTAAGAGATTTATCTCTTCCCACTGTTCCTCTGTCGACCCCTATTACGCCGTCTCAATTTCCTTCACCCAAGTACCGATCGTACAAAGCTCCCCCAAAACCGGTTCGTTTCAAGACAGCGCGACAACGTCTTTTTTTCACCCCTAAAAAATTGCAAAAATGTCCGAAATATAATTTAAAAAACAATTTGGATATGCAAATGAGTAGTTTTTCGGAAGAGTTGCGTACTTTTATTTTTGCGCAACTTTTCCACAAGAAGAAAGCACCTTGGGGAAATAAAGAAAAATCACTTTTTCAAAAGATTTTCTTTAAATCCCCAGCGTGCTATTCTTTTTTGATTAGCGTAGGTTTTAGGCTGCCATCGGTAAGTACTATTTACCGATGGCACTCTGAAATTAGGTTAAAAGCTGGATTCACCCAGAACATGAAGGACATGTTAACGGAAAAGGCCAAAGGAATGTCAGCGATGGACAAAAAGACAGTTTTGCTTTTCGATGAAATGGCAATCCAAAGGGAACTGGAATATAATATCAAGGATGATATTATATACGGTTTCACAGACTTTGGAGAGCTAGGAAGAAGTAATATTGTTGCGTGTAAAGCAATGGTTTTTACACTTAGAGGCCTCAATACCAACTGGAAGCAAACCGTCGCATACTACGTGGGATCCCCAAATGGAATTGCCTTGGCCGAAATGTTAAACACAATTATAACGGGAGTTTTAAGTTGTGGTTTAACAGTGGTTGCAACAAGCTGCGACCAAGGATCCAACAACGTGCTGGCGTACAAAACGCTAACTCAGAATTCCGTGGAAGAACATCCCTATCTGGAGATAGCGGATAGAAGAATATTTCTGATGCACGACTATCCTCACCTTTTTAAGTCTGTAAGGAATATACTGCTGTGTCATCAAATTCGTGCTGGAAATGATGTTGCTGACTGGGGAGTTTTGAGGAAAGTTTTTGAGGAGGATTCGAAAGCGAATACCTTCCAAGTTTTCTTCAAACTTACAGACGCACACATCAACCCCGGAGTACACGAGAAGATGTCGGTGAGGTTAGCAACGCAAGTTTTCAGCCATACTGTAGCCACGGGGATTATGTATGCTCTGAAAACTGGTTGTTTTAAAACTGAAGCGGAAAAGGAACTCGCCGAGGGAACTGCACGGTTCATTATTAAAATGAACAATTTATTCGACACGTTGAATAATGGCCAGCGGTATTCGCGGAATCCTAACGAGCAGGTGCTGTCGGATTCCACCGATACCCTGATTGCCTTAAATGAAGCTCGAGAATGGATATCAACGTGGCGATCCAGCAGTAACAGAACCATTCCACCATGCTTCAAAGGATTGCAGCAAACTATCCACGCAATTGTGCTGATGTGGGAATACCTCAAGAGCGAAGAGCAGAGCTATTTCCTACTCGCACATTTGAACACAGACGTCGCGGAAAACCTTTTCTCTATGCTACGTTGCAATAGAGGTTCGTATGAAAGGAACCCTTCGGCTTGGAGATTCATCCGGAATCTCAAGCAAATTATATTCCATAATTTTACCGCGGCGGAACATTCGGGGTATGAGGATTCGGGCGCGCAACAACTCATACAGGAAGAAGACCTTCAAAACATAGAAGACAACAAGGACTATGATTTTGAACTACCCATCGAGGACGATCTCTTGGAGTCACCAATCATGTATGCCGTAGAAGAAGAGCAATTCAACGACGAAGAACTGCTGGACATGATTGAGGAGCTCGATGAAGACGACATGCCCGTCGTAAAAATTAAGAACTTCAGTGAAAATCTTCAAGGAGCGGCTGCTACGTATTACGTCGGGTTCGCAGCACTAAAACTGAAGAAAAAATTGAATAACTGTGAAGTTTGCTGGAAGTTCATGGTGGATGAGGATGAAAACAGCAAAGTTAGAGAAGAAACTTTGCTGATCAAGCTCCGAGCATACGCGTCGAAAACCACTAGCTCGGAGTTCGGAAAGCTGACGGTTCCTTCGATACTTTTCGAAGAAGCTATTAAAGCTCTCCGAATCAATTTCGAGAAAAATAGAGAACGAAAAGAATTCCACGAAAGGATCGTGGAAAAGTGGTGCGCGGAAGTGATGGAAGAAAATATGTTATCACAATGCTGTACAAATGATCATAGGCAGATCATAATTAAATTTATTTTAAGAGGGCTTATTATTTTGACGTGCAGGAGGAGCAACAAGGATTTCAAGAGGGTGAAACACAGGATAGTTTAAGTATATTTAATGAAATGTAATATATATGTAATAAATAAAATATTTTATTAAAATGTATTAGATTTTTATTATTATATTTTTACTAACTTTTTTTTACAGTGCCATCAATCAACATTAATTAAAAAAACCAATTTTTTGTCCACAGCTATATATATATATATATGATATTTTTTTGTCCATAGCATACCCTTTTGATAATATACCCTCCAACAAATTAAAACACAAAAAGCATTTAGTAGTTTTAAGTATGGTTAGATATGTAGTTGTAGTTGTAGTTGTATTTAATTATTTTTTAAAAAAAAACCAAAAAAAACCAAAAAAACCAAAAAAAAACCAAAAAAACCAAAAAAAAATTCCTAGTTGTAGTTGTAAAGCTTTATTTGCTGTAGTTCCTATTTTAAGAATTTCAATGTGCAATCATAGTAGTGCAATTTTTAAGTAGTGCAATTTTTTAGTACCTAGTGCAATATGACGTAGTCCTGTAGTAGTAGTTTTTACATGCAGTAGTTAGGAGGCAGGCCTACTGGGGAACCTCGTTAAAAAAAACGCGTCTAGTATTCTACCCCAATGGGTGATGTGGAAAAGAATACGAAATGCTACTTTTATTTTTTTCAGATTCAAAGTTATTAAAAACGGCTGACTTGAGATTAGAAACAAGGAACTCTAATTCTTACTGTCGGATTTTTAATATTACCGTAAGTATAATGCCGTAAGTATATTTGAAATTTGGCACAAAATATAAAAAAATGACAAATATAAATAATTTTTCAATTCTTGGAAATAAGTCATATATTACATTTTTTGTCATTTTTTTTTTCTTTTAAAATTTCTTTAGAGAAACGCATAGAGGACATAAATTGTGACTTAGGGGCGTTTCAATCATTAGAATCGGGCAAGTATTATTGAAATAATATGGTTTCTTAAGTAACACTTATAAAAATTTCAAGGAAAATCGTATGAAATTTTGGAAAGTATTGCTTATGATAAGTTTCATTTCAAGAGTTCTTGCTCGATTTTGATGATTGAAATAGATCTGAGTTGTAATTTAAGTACTCTTATCGTTATTAAAAACCATTTTGAATTTTATCAAAAAATGAAAAAAATAGCCATACGGAAACATTTTTTTTCCATTATCAGGTACCGGTACACACAATTGACCTGACGAAATGAGTCAAGTGTTGGACTTTTTTGAAATTTTGTATTTATATATTTTTTTTTATAGAATCACTTAGAAGACTCTATATATGACTAGGAAACGTTTGAATCATCCAAATCGAGCTTGTAGATTTGAAATGATGACAGTTTGTATCTCACACTTAAAAGAATTTCAAGAAAAATCATATGAAATTTTTGAAAGTGCTGCTTATGATAAGCTTTCATTTTAAGAGTTCTTGTTCGATTTTAATTATTTAAACACACACTAGTCTTTAATTGTGTCCTGTGTGTGTTTTTGAAAACCAATTTAAATTTTGACAATAAAATAAAAAAATAGCCTTATAGAACTATTTTGTGCATTTTCAGGTACTGCACTGAAATCAAGAAATTGTTGAAGTTATTGATTTTTTTTTTAAATTGAATGTGAGATTGAAAAAGCAATGGAATGTTATAGTTTGCATTGTGTCTCTTGTAAATAATGTTTATCCATGTATTTTAAAAAACACAATACAGAAAATTTGAAAATATACTTACCTACCTACTGCTCTTAGTTATTATTTTTGTTTTTTAAGAACTCAACATTCTTTTTTGAAGAACAAAATCCTTAAATAATGTAGGTAGGTATTCTGTAAGTAAGCAAATCTTTCAATAATGCTTCGCTTTAAAATTTTCAAAAAATTGAGTTGTAGGTACCTACCCACATAATATGTATACTTACCTACAATGAAAATCTTATTATTTTATTGGGGTTCCCACTTACAGATTGAAAAAAAGTTAAATAATATTCCTATAGCTTTTTATATATGGACATTATGCTATGTGCATACAAAATCAGAGAAATATTATTTAATTATTCTCATTAATTTTCTAAGCTTCATTCATAGGTATTTTTTTTGCTTGATATATCCACCCTCAAGGATATAAATGTCCCTAGGTGCCTACTTATAAAAATAGTTTTTTTTTTTGCAAGATTTCAGGAAAGATACCTAGTTATATTGAAGTTTGTATTTTATTATTTTCATTGTACCTACCTAATGATAATGGGGTTCTCACTTACAGACAATCTAGCTAACAACCTAACCAGCTACAATAATAATTACAAAAATCAATTTAATTATCAATCCTGAAATCTTCCAAATAAAACCAAACACGAAAAATTACCTACCCTCAAAATCTTGCCATTGATTTCAATGCATTCAAATTGGAACAAAAAAAAAATTCTTATAAGATTTGAGGGTGGGTATACTGTTCGTATTCGTAGATTGTTTAAGGTGGATTTTGTGTAATCCAACCAGGTTGAATTGATATTTGCATTTTCATGGAAACTTGCTCAAAGTAATTATTTTTAATTAAAAGAAATTTGGAAAAAGCTAGTTGAAAAAAAAAATAATTTTGCCGTCGGGTAATTTGCCGACGGCAAAACATATTAATTTTTTATTCACTTCAGCACAACAATCTTTAATCTAATTTCTGATAAATATCTTTATTGTTATTTGTATTGTTTCAACAGGACTCACTCAAAAACAATCGGTATTTAAAGTTATTTTACAAGAAAAAAAAATATAAATTTATTTGTTTATTTGCAAATACCAATTCAACACAACACAACACAATTATTGCACCAACTTAATTTCTTGATATAAAAGGACACTCGCAAAAGCAAAACCATTGTTAAAACTGAATATTAATGCCAATTGCCAATTAAAAATTTCAAACCAACATTTAAAACCACCCCCAAATGCCACCAAAAAATGAACAGTCAATAACAATAAGCCAAAAAATAACAAAACCTCAAGCTATAGAATTATATATGCACATACATATGTTCTACCTTGCCCAGTGAAAATAAAGCAAAAACTACAAAATGAGAAAAATCAAACGAAAATATACTGCAAGACATACATTTTTTGCTCGCCAGCATGAAGAAGGCAAAACAGAAAAACCGATGGTTTTGTTTTCTTATTTTCTTATTCTTTTTGACATTTTGTTTCAACTTTACATTCCCCCAGCCAAAAATAATAGTATTCTCTTCTCGCTCCTACTGCCAACTGCCTCGCTCCTACTCCCAATTGCCGTCGTTCGAAAAATTCCCCTACAAAAAGTCTACACCTAAAAAAAGAGCCGACAGCAGCGCCACCACCAGGACCTTTGCAACCCTAAAAAAAACTCGCCATGATAGTACTATAGATTTTATATACAAAGGACCTTTTCAACGATGTATGATTTTTATAGATTCGAATAAAAAATTTTCAATTGCTGTTTTGAGGGTGAAGATCGCATCTTTCGGCGATTTGAGACCAAAGAAAATCATTGTTTTTTGAAAACTTTGAATGCTTATAACTCGTAAAGGAATGCACCTAGAAGGCTGAAAATAGCATTTCTGTAATCTAGGGAGTCAGACCTTTTCAATGATGTATGATTTTTATAGATTCGAGTAAAAAAAATTTCAATTGCTGTTTTGAGGGTGAAGATCGCATCTTTCGGCGATTTGAGACCAAAAAAAAATCATTGTTTTTTGAAAACTTTGAATGCTCATAACTCGTAAAGGAATGCACCTAGAAGGCTGAAAATAGCATTTCTGTAATCTAGGGAGTCAGACCTTTTCAATGATGTATGATTTTTATAGATTCGAGTAAAAAAATTTTCAATTGCTGTTTTGAGGGTGAAGATCGCATCTTTCGGCGATTTGAGACCAAAAAAAAATCATTGTTTTTTGAAAACTTTGAATGCTCATAACTCGTAAGTGAATGCACCTAGAAGGCTGAAAATAGCATTTCTGTAATCTAGGGAGTCAGACCTTTTCAATGATGTATGATTTTTATAGATTCGAGAAAAAAATTTTCAATTGCTGTTTTGAGGGTGAAGATCGCATCTTTCGGCGATTTGAGACCAAAAAAAAATCATTGTTTTTTGAAAACTTTGAATGCTCATAACTCGTAAAGGAATGCACCTAGAAGGCTGATAATAGCATTTCTGTAATCTAGGGAGTCAGACCTTTTCAATGATGTATGATTTTTATAGATTCGAGTAAAAAAATTTTCAATTGCTGGTGAAGATCGCATCTTTCGGCGATTTGAGACCAAAAAAAAATCATTGTTTTTTGAAAACTTTGAATGCTCATAACTCGTAAAGGAATGCACCTAGAAGGCTGAAAATAGCATTTCTGTAATCTAGGGAGTCAGACCTTTTCAATGATGTATGATTTTTATAGATTCGAGTAAAAAAATTTTCAATTGCTGTTTTGAGGGTGAAGATCGCATCTTTCGGCGATTTGAGACCAAAAAAAAATCATTGTTTTTTGAAAACTTTGAATGCTCATAACTCGTAAAGGAATGCACCTAGAAGGCTGAAAATAGCATTTCTGTAATCTAGGGAGTCAGACCTTTTCAATGATGTATGATTTTATAGATTCGAGTAAAAAAATTTTCAATTGCTGTTTTGAGGGTGAAGATCGCATCTTTCGGCGATTTGAGACCAAAAAAAATCATTGTTTTTTGAAAACTTTGAATGCTCATAACTCGTAAGGGAATGTACCTAGAAGGCTGAAAATAGCATTTCTGTAATCTAGGGAGTCAGACCTTTTCAATGATGTATGATTTTTATAGATTCGAGTAAAAAAATTTTCAATTGCTGTTTTGAGGGTGAAGATCGATTTGAGACCAAAAAAAAATCATTGTTTTTTGAAAACTTTGAATGCTCATAACTCGTAAAGGAATGCACCTAGAAGGCTGAAAATAGCATTTCTGTAATCTAGGGAGTCAGACCTTTTCAACGATGTATGATTTTTATAGATTCGAATAAAAAATTTTCAATTGCTGTTTTGAGGGTGAAGATCGCATCTTTCGGCGATTTGAGACCAAAGAAAATCATTGTTTTTTGAAAACTTTGAATTCTTATAACTCGTAAAGGAATGCACCTAGAAGGCTGAAAATAGCATTTCTGTAATCTAGGGAGTCAGACCTTTTCAATGATGTATGATTTTTATAGATTCGAGTAAAAAAAATTTCAATTGCTGTTTTGAGGGTGAAGATCGCATCTTTCGGCGATTTGAGACCAAAAAAAAATCATTGTTTTTTGAAAACTTTGAATGCTCATAACTCGTAAAGGAATGCACCTAGAAGGCTGAAAATAGCATTTCTGTAATCTAGGGAGTCAGACCTTTTCAATGATGTATGATTTTTATAGATTCGAGTAAAAAAATTTTCAATTGCTGTTTTGAGGGCGAAGATCGCATCTTTCGGCGATTTGAGACCAAAAAAAAATCATTGTTTTTTGAAAACTTTGAATGCTCATAACTCGTAAGGGAATGCACCTAGAAGGCTGAAAATAGCATTTCTGTAATCTAGGGAGTCAGACCTTTTCAATGATGTATGATTTTTATAGATTCGAGTAAAAAAATTTTCAATTGCTGTTTTGAGGGTGAAGATCGCATCTTTCGGCGATTTGAGACCAAAAAAAAATCATTCTTTTTTGAAAACTTTGAATGCTCATAACTCGTAAAGGAATGCACCTAGAAGGCTGATAATAGCATTTCTGTAATCTAGGGAGTCAGACCTTTTCAATGATGTATGATTTTTATAGATTCGAGTAAAAAAATTTTCAATTGCTGTTTTGAGGGTGAAGATCGCATCTTTCGGCGATTTGAGACCAAAAAAAATCATTGTTTTTTGAAAACTTTGAATGCTCATAACTCGTAAAGGAATGCACCTAGAAGGCTGAAAATAGCATTTCTGTAATCTAGGGAGTCAGACCTTTTCAATGATGTATGATTTTTATAGATTCGAGTAAAAAAATTTTCAATTGCTGTTTTGAGGGTGAAAATCGCATCTTTCGGCGATTTGAGACCAAAAAAAAAATCATTGTTTTTTGAAAACTTTGAATGCTCATAACTCGTAAAGGAATGCACCTAGAAGGCTGAAAATAGCATTTCTGTAATCTAGGGAGTCAGACCTTTTCAATGATGTATGATTTTTATAGATTCGAGTAAAAAAATTTTCAATTGCTGTTTTGAGGGTGAAGATCGCATCTTTCGGCGATTTGAGACCAAAAAAAAATCATTGTTTTTTGAAAACTTTGAATGCTCATAACTCGTAAAGGAATGCACCTAGAAGGCTGAAAATAGCATTTCTGTAATCTAGGGAGTCAGACCTTTTCAATGATGTATGATTTTTATAGATTCGAGTAAAAAAATTTTCAATTGCTGTTTTGAGGGTGAAGATCGCATCTTTCGGCGATTTGAGACCAAAAAAAATCATTGTTTTTTGAAAACTTTGAATGCTCATAACTCGTAAAGGAATGCACCTAGAAGGCTGAAAATAGCATTTCTGTAATCTAGGGAGTCAGACCTTTTCAATGATGTATGATTTTTATAGATTCGAGTAAAAAAATTTTCAATTGCTGTTTTGAGGGTGAAGATCGCATCTTTCGGCGATTTGAGACCAAAAAAAATCATTGTTTTTTGAAAACTTTGAATGCTCATAACTCGTAAAGGAATGCACCTAGAAGGCTGAAAATAGCATTTCTGTAATCTAGGGAGTCAGACCTTTTCAATGATGTATGATTTTTATAGATTCGAGTAAAAAAATTTTCAATTGCTGTTTTGAGGGTGAAGATCGCATCTTTCGGCGATTTGAGACCAAAAAAAATCATTGTTTTTTGAAAACTTTGAATGCTCATAACTCGTAAAGGAATGCACCTAGAAGGCTGAAAATAGCATTTCTGTAATCTAGGGAAATTTTCAATTGCTGTTTTGAGGGTGAAGATAGCATCTTTCGGCGATTTGAGACCAAAAAAAAATCATTGTTTTTTGAAAACTTTGAATGCTCATAACTCGTAAAGGAATGCACCTAGAAGGCTGAAAATAGCATTTCTGTAATCTAGGGAGTCAGACCTTTTCAATGATGTATGATTTTTATAGATTCGAGTAAAAAAATTTTCAATTGCTGTTTTGAGGGTGAAGATCGCATCTTTCGGCGATTTGAGACCAAAAAAAATCATTGTTTTTTGAAAACTTTGAATGCTCATAACTCGTAAAGGAATGCACCTAGAAGGCTGAAAATAGCATTTCTGTAATCTAGGGAGTCAGACCTTTTCAATGATGTATAATTTTTATAGATTCGAGTAAAAAAATTTTCAATTGCTGTTTTGAGGGTGAAAATCGCATCTTTCGGCGATTTGAGACCAAAAAAAAGTCATTGTTTTTTGAAAACTTTGAATGCTCATAACTCGTAAAGGAATGCACCTAGAAGGCTGAAAATAGCATTTCTGTAATCTAGGGAGTCAGACCTTTTCAATGATGTATGATTTTTATAGATTCGAGTAAAAAAATTTTCAATTGCTGTTTTGAGGGTGAAGATCGCATCTTTCGGCGATTTGAGACCAAAAAAAAATCATTGTTTTTTGAAAACTTTGAATGCTCATAACTCGTAAAGGAATGCACCTAGAAGGCTGAAAATAGCATTTCTGTAATCTAGGGAGTCAGACCTTTTCAATGATGTATGATTTTTATAGATTCGAGTAAAAAAATTTTCAATTGCTGTTTTGAATGCTCATAACTCGTAAAGGAATGCACCTAGAAGGCTGAAAATAGCATTTCTGTAATCTAGGGAGTCAGACCTTTTCAATGATGTATGATTTTTATAGATTCGAGTAAAAAAATTTTCAATTGCTGTTTTGAGGGTGAAGATCGCATCTTTCGGCGATTTGAGACCAAAAAAAAATCATTGTTTTTTGAAAACTTTGAATGCTCATAACTCGTAAAGGAATGCACCTAGAAAGCTGAAAATAGCATTTCTGTAATCTAGGGAGTCAGACCTTTTCAATGATGTATGATTTTTATAGATTCGAGTAAAAAAATTTTCAATTGCTGTTTTGAGGGTGAAGATCGCATCTTTCGGCGATTTGAGACCAAAAAAAATCATTGTTTTTTGAAAACTTTGAATGCTCATAACTCGTAAAGGAATGCACCTAGAAGGCTGAAAATAGCATTTCTGTAATCTAGGGAGTCAGACCTTTTCAATGATGTATGATTTTTATAGATTCGAGTAAAAAAATTTTCAATTGCTGTTTTGAGGGTGAAGATCGCATCTTTCGGCGATTTGAGACCAAAAAAAAATCATTGTTTTTTGAAAACTTTGAATGCTCATAACTCGTAAAGGAATGCACCTAGAAGGCTGAAAATAGCATTTCTGTAATCTAGGGAGCCAGACCTTTTCAATGATGTATGATTTTTATAGATTCGAGTAAAAAAATTTTCAATTGCTGTTTTGAGGGTGAAGATCGCATCTTTCGGCGATTTGAGACCAAAAAAAAAATCATTGTTTTTTGAAAACTTTGAATGCTCATAACTCGTAAAGGAATGCACCTAGAAGGCTGAAAATAGCATTTCTGTAATCTAGGGAGTCAGACCTTTTCAATGATGTATGATTTTTATAGATTCGAGTAAAAAAATTTTCAATTGCTGTTTTGAGGGTGAAGATCGCATCTTTCGGCGATTTGAGACCAAAAAAAAATCATTGTTTTTTGAAAACTTTGAATGCTCATAACTCGTAAAGGAATGCACCTAGAAGGCTGAAAATAGCATTTCTGTAATCTAGGGAGTCAGACCTTTTCAATGATGTATGATTTTTATAGATTCGAGTAAAAAAAATTTTCAATTGCTGTTTTGAGGGTGAAGATCGCATCTTTCGGCGATTTGAGACCAAAAAAAAATCATTGTTTTTTGAAAACTTTGAATGCTCATAACTCGTAAAGGAATGCACCTAGAAGGCTGAAAATAGCATTTCTGTAATCTAGGGAGTCAGACCTTTTCAATGATGTATGATTTTTATAGATTCGAGTAAAAAAATTTTCAATTGCTGTTTTGAGGGTGAAGATCGCATCTTTCGGCGATTTGAGACCAAAAAAAAATCACTGTTTTTTGAAAACTTTGAATGCTCATAACTCGTAAAGGAATGCACCTAGAAGGCTGAAAATAGCATTTCTGTAATCTAGGGAGCCAGACCTTTTCAATGATGTATGATTTTTATAGATTCGAGTAAAAAAATTTTCAATTGCTGTTTTGAGGGTGAAGATCGCATCTTTCGGCGATTTGAGACCAAAAAAAAATCATTGTTTTTTGAAAACTTTGAATGCTCATAACTCGTAAAGGAATGCACCTAGAAGGCTGAAAATAGCATTTCTGTAATCTAGGGAGTCAGACCTTTTCAATGATGTATGATTTTTATAGATTCGAGTAAAAAAATTTTCAATTGCTGTTTTGAGGGTGAAGATCGCATCTTTCGGCGATTTGAGACCAAAAAAAAATCATTGTTTTTTGAAAACTTTGAATGCTCATAACTCGTAAAGGAATGCACCTAGAAGGCTGAAAATAGCATTTCTGTAATCTAGGGAGTCAGACCTTTTCAATGATATATGATTTTTATAGATTCGAGTAAAAAAATTTTCAATTGCTGTTTTGAGGGTGAAGATCGCATCTTTCGGCGATTTGAGACCAAAAAAAAATCATTGTTTTTTGAAAACTTTGAATGCTCATAACTCGTAAAGGAATGCACCTAGAAGGCTGAAAATAGCATTTCTGTAATCTAGGGAGTCAGACCTTTTCAATGATGTATGATTTTTATAGATTCGAGTAAAAAAAATTTCAATTGCTGTTTTGAGGGTGAAGATCGCATCTTTCGGCGATTTGAGACCAAAAAAAAAATCATTGTTTTTTGAAAACTTTAAATGCTCATAACTCGTAAAGGAATGCACCTAGAAGGCTGAAAATAGCATTTCTGTAATCTAGGGAGTCAGACCTTTTCAATGATGTATGATTTTTATAGATTCGAGTAAAAAAATTTTCAATTGCTGTTTTGAGGGTGAAGATCGCATCTTTCGGCGATTTGAGACCAAAAAAAAATCATTGTTTTTTGAAAACTTTGAATGCTCATAACTCGTAAAGGAATGCACCTAGAAGGCTGAAAATAGCATTTCTGTAATCTAGGGAGTCAGACCTTTTCAACGATGTATGATTTTTATAGATTCGAGTAAAAAAATTTTCAATTGCTGTTTTGAGGGTGAAGATCGCATCTTTCGGCGATTTGAGACCAAAAAAAAATCATTGTTTTTTGAAAACTTTGAATGCTCATAACTCGTAAAGGAATGCACCTAGAAGGCTGAAAATAGCATTTCTGTAATCTAGGGAGTCAGACCTTTTCAATGATGTATGATTTTTATAGATTCGAGTAAAAAAATTTTCAATTGCTGTTTTGAGGGTGAAGATCGCATCTTTCGGCGATTTGAGACCAAAAAAAAAATCATTGTTTTTTGAAAACTTTGAATGCTCATAACTCGTAAAGGAATGCACCTAGAAGGCTGAAAATAGCATTTCTGTAATCTAGGGAGTCAGACCTTTTCAATGATGTATGATTTTTATAGATTCGAGTAAAAAAATTTTCAATTGCTGTTTTGAGGGTGAAGATCGCATCTTTCGGCGATTTGAGACCAAAAAAAATCATTGTTTTTTGAAAACTTTGAATGCTCATAACTCGTAAAGGAATGCACCTAGAAGGCTGAAAATAGCATTTCTGTAATCTAGGGAGTCAGACCTTTTCAATGATGTATGATTTTTATAGATTCGAGTAAAAAAATTTTCAATTGCTGTTTTGAGGGTGAAGATCGCATCTTTCGGCGATTTGAGACCAAAAAAAAAATCATTGTTTTTTGAAAACTTTGAATGCTCATAACTCGTAAAGGAATGCACCTAGAAGGCTGAAAATAGCATTTCTGTAATCTAGGGAGTCAGACCTTTTCAATGATGTATGATTTTTATAGATTCGAGTAAAAAAATTTTCAATTGCTGTTTTGAGGGTGAAGATCGCATCTTTCGGCGATTTGAGACCAAAAAAAAATCATTGTTTTTTGAAAACTTTGAATGCTCATAACTCGTAAAGTTATGTAAGTTCTGTAATCTAGGGAGTCAGACCTTTTCAATGATGTATGATTTTTATAGATTCGAGTAAAAAAATTTTCAATTGCTGTTTTGAGGGTGAAGATCGCATCTTTCGGCGATTTGAGACCAAAAAAAATCATTGTTTTTTGAAAACTTTGAATGCTCATAACTCGTAAAGGAATGCACCTAGAAGGCTGAAAATAGCATTTCTGTAATCTAGGGAGTCAGACCTTTTCAATGATGTATGATTTTTATAGATTCGAGTAAAAAAATTTTCAATTGCTGTTTTGAGGGTGAAGATCGCATCTTTCGGCGATTTGAGACCAAAAAAAAATCATTGTTTTTTGAAAACTTTGAATGCTCATAACTCGTAAAGGAATGCACCTAGAAGGCTGAAAATAGCATTTCTGTAATCTAGGGAGTCAGACCTTTTCAATGATGTATGATTTTTATAGATTCGAGTAAAAAAATTTTCAATTGCTGTTTTGAATGCTCATAACTCGTAAAGGAATGCACCTAGAAGGCTGAAAATAGCATTTCTGTAATCTAGGGAGTCAGACCTTTTCAATGATGTATGATTTTTATAGATTCGAGTAAAAAAATTTTCAATTGCTGTTTTGAGGGTGAAGATCGCATCTTTCGGCGATTTGAGACCAAAAAAAATCATTGTTTTTTGAAAACTTTGAATGCTCATAACTCGTAAAGGAATGCACCTAGAAGGCTGAAAATAGCATTTCTGTAATCTAGGGAGTCAGACCTTTTCAATGATGTATGATTTTTATAGATTCGAGTAAAAAAATTTTCAATTGCTGTTTTGAGGGTGAAGATCGCATCTTTCGGCGATTTGAGACCAAAAAAAAAATCATTGTTTTTTGAAAACTTTGAATGCTCATAACTCGTAAAGGAATGCACCTAGAAGGCTGAAAATAGCATTTCTGTAATCTAGGGAGTCAGACCTTTTCAATGATGTATGATTTTTATAGATTCGAGTAAAAAAATTTTCAATTGCTGTTTTGAGGGTGAAGATCGCATCTTTCGGCGATTTGAGACCAAAAAAAAATCATTGTTTTTTGAAAACTTTGAATGCTCATAACTCGTAAAGGAATGCACCTAGAAGGCTGAAAATAGCATTTCTGTAATCTAGGGAGTCAAACCTTTTCAATGATGTATGATTTTTATAGATTCGAGTAAAAAAATTTTCAATTGCTGTTTTGAGGGTGAAGATCGCATCTTTCGGCGATTTGAGACCAAAAAAAATCATTGTTTTTTGAAAACTTTGAATGCTCATAACTCGTAAAGGAATGCACCTAGAAGGCTGAAAATAGCATTTCTGTAATCTAGGGAGTCAGACCTTTTCAATGATGTATGATTTTTATAGATTCGAGTAAAAAAATTTTCAATTGCTGTTTTGAGGGTGAAGATCGCATCTTTCGGCGATTTGAGACCAAAAAAAAATCATTGTTTTTTGAAAACTTTGAATGCTCATAACTCGTAAAGGAATGCACCTAGAAGGCTGAAAATAGCATTTCTGTAATCTAGGGAGCCAGACCTTTTCAATGATGTATGATTTTTATAGATTCGAGTAAAAAAATTTTCAATTGCTGTTTTGAGGGTGAAGATCGCATCTTTCGGCGATTTGAGACCAAAAAAAAATCATTGTTTTTTGAAAACTTTGAATGCTCATAACTCGTAAAGGAATGCACCTAGAAGGCTGAAAATAGCATTTCTGTAATCTAGGGAGTCAGACCTTTTCAATGATGTATGATTTTTATAGATTCGAGTAAAAAAAATTTCAATTGCTGTTTTGAGGGTGAAGATCGCATCTTTCGGCGATTTGAGACCAAAAAAAAAATCATTGTTTTTTGAAAACTTTGAATGCTCATAACTCGTAAAGGAATGCACCTAGAAGGCTGAAAATAGCATTTCTGTAATCTAGGGAGTCAGACCTTTTCAATGATGTATGATTTTTATAGATTCGAGTAAAAAAAATTTCAATTGCTGTTTTGAGGGTGAAGATCGCATCTTTCGGCGATTTGAGACCAAAAAAAAAATCATTGTTTTTTGAAAACTTTGAATGCTCATAACTCGTAAAGGAATGCACCTAGAAGGCTGAAAATAGCATTTCTGTAATCTAGGGAGTCAGACCTTTTCAATGATGTATGATTTTTATAGATTCGAGTAAAAAAATTTTCAATTGCTGTTTTGAGGGTGAAGATCGCATCTTTCGGCGATTTGAGACCAAAAAAAAATCATTGTTTTTTGAAAACTTTGAATGCTCATAACTCGTAAAGGAATGCACCTAGAAGGCTGAAAATAGCATTTCTGTAATCTAGGGAGTCAGACCTTTTCAATGATGTATGATTTTTATAGATTCGAGTAAAAAAATTTTCAATTGCTGTTTTGAGGGTGAAGATCGCATCTTTCGGCGATTTGAGACCAAAAAAAAATCATTGTTTTTTGAAAACTTTGAATGCTCATAACTCGTAAAGGAATGCACCTAGAAGGCTGAAAATAGCATTTCTGTAATCTAGGGAGTCAGACCTTTTCAATGATGTATGATTTTTATAGATTCGAGTAAAAAAATTTTCAATTGCTGTTTTGAGGGTGAAGATCGCATCTTTCGGCGATTTGAGACCAAAAAAAAATCATTGTTTTTTGAAAACTTTGAATGCTCATAACTCGTAAAGGAATGCACCTAGAAGGCTGAAAATAGCATTTCTGTAATCTAGGGAGTCAGACCTTTTCAATGATGTATGATTTTTATAGATTCGAGTAAAAAAATTTTCAATTGCTGTTTTGAGGGTGAAGATCGCATCTTTCGGCGATTTGAGACCAAAAAAAAAATCATTGTTTTTTGAAAACTTTGAATGCTCATAACTCGTAAAGGAATGCACCTAGAAGGCTGAAAATAGCATTTCTGTAATCTAGGGAGTCAGACCTTTTCAATGATGTATGATTTTTATAGATTCGAGTAAAAAAATTTTCAATTGCTGTTTTGAGGGTGAAGATCGCATCTTTCGGCGATTTGAGACCAAAAAAAAATCATTGTTTTTTGAAAACTTTGAATGCTCATAACTCGTAAAGGAATGCACCTAGAAGGCTGAAAATAGCATTTCTGTAATCTAGGGAGTCAGACCTTTTCAATGATGTATGATTTTTATAGATTCGAGTAAAAAAATTTTCAATTGATGTTTTGAGGGTGAAGATCGCATCTTTCGGCGATTTGAGACCAAAAAAAAATCATTGTTTTTTGAAAACTTTGAATGCTCATAACTCGTAAAGGAATGCACCTAGAAGGCTCAAAATAGCATTTCTGTAATCTAGGGAGTCAGACCTTTTCAATGATGTATGATTTTTATAGATTCGAGTAAAAAAATTTTCAATTGCTGTTTTGAGGGTGAAGATCGCATCTTTCGGCGATTTGAGACCAAAAAAAAATCATTGTTTTTTGAAAACTTTGAATGCTCATAACTCGTAAAGGAATGCACCTAGAAGGCTGAAAATAGCATTTCTGTAATCTAGGGAGCCAGACCTTTTCAATGATGTATGATTTTTATAGATTCGAGTAAAAAAATTTTCAATTGCTGTTTTGAGGGTGAAGATCGCATCTTTCGGCGATTTGAGACCAAAAAAAAATCATTGTTTTTTGAAAACTTTGAATGCTCATAACTCGTAAAGGAATGCACCTAGAAGGCTGAAAATAGCATTTCTGTAATCTAGGGAGTCAGACCTTTTCAATGATGTATGATTTTTATAGATTCGAGTAAAAAAATTTTCAATTGCTGTTTTGAGGGTGAAGATCGCATCTTTCGGCGATTTGAGACCAAAAAAAAATCATTGTTTTTTGAAAACTTTGAATGCTCATAACTCGTAAAGGAATGCACCTAGAAGGCTGAAAATAGCATTTCTGTAATCTAGGGAGTCAGACCTTTTCAATGATGTATGATTTTTATAGATTCGAGTAAAAAAATTTTCAATTGCTGTTTTGAGGGTGAAGATCGCATCTTTCGGCGATTTGAGACCAAAAAAAAATCATTGTTTTTTGAAAACTTTGAATGCTCATAACTCGTAAAGGAATGCACCTAGAAGGCTGAAAATAGCATTTCTGTAATCTAGGGAGTCAGACCTTTTCAATGATGTATGATTTTTATAGATTCGAGTAAAAAAATTTTCAATTGCTGTTTTGAGGGTGAAGATCGCATCTTTCGGCGATTTGAGACCAAAAAAAAATCATTGTTTTTTGAAAACTTTGAATGCTCATAACTCGTAAAGGAATGCACCTAGAAGGCTGAAAATAGCATTTCTGTAATCTAGGGAGTCAGACCTTTTCAATGATGTATGATTTTTATAGATTCGAGTAAAAAAAATTTCAATTGCTGTTTTGAGGGTGAAGATCGCATCTTTCGGCGATTTGAGACCAAAAAAAAAATCATTGTTTTTTGAAAACTTTGAATGCTCATAACTCGTAAAGGAATGCACCTAGAAGGCTGAAAATAGCATTTCTGTAATCTAGGGAGTCAGACCTTTTCAATGATGTATGATTTTTATAGATTCGAGTAAAAAAATTTTCAATTGCTGTTTTGAGGGTGAAGATCGCATCTTTCGGCGATTTGAGACCAAAAAAAAATCATTGTTTTTTGAAAACTTTGAATGCTCATAACTCGTAAAGGAATGCACCTAGAAAGCTGAAAATAGCATTTCTGTAATCTAGGGAGTCAGACCTTTTCAATGATGTATGATTGTTGTGAGGGTGAAGATCGCATCTTTCGGCGATTTGAGACCAAAAAAAAATCATTGTTTTTTGAAAACTTTGAATGCTCATAACTCGTAAAGGAATGCACCTAGAAGGCTGAAAATAGCATTTCTGTAATCTAGGGAGTCAGACCTTTTCAATGATGTATGATTTTTATAGATTCGAGTAAAAAAAATTTCAATTGCTGTTTTGAGGGTGAAGATCGCATCTTTCGGCGATTTGAGACCAAAAAAAAAATCATTGTTTTTTGAAAACTTTGAATGCTCATAACTCGTAAAGGAATGCACCTAGAAGGCTGAAAATAGCATTTCTGTAATCTAGGGAGTCAGACCTTTTCAATGATGTATGATTTTTATAGATTCGAGTAAAAAAATTTTCAATTGCTGTTTTGAGGGTGAAGATCGCATCTTTCGGCGATTTGAGACCAAAAAAAAATCATTGTTTTTTGAAAACTTTGAATGCTCATAACTCGTAAAGGAATGCACCTAGAAAGCTGAAAATAGCATTTCTGTAATCTAGGGAGTCAGACCTTTTCAATGATGTATGATTGTTGTGAGGGTGAAGATCGCATCTTTCGGCGATTTGAGACCAAAAAAAAATCATTGTTTTTTGAAAACTTTGAATGCTCATAACTCGTAAAGGAATGCACCTAGAAGGCTGAAAATAGCATTTCTGTAATCTAGGGAGTCAGACCTTTTCAATGATGTATGATTTTTATAGATTCGAGTAAAAAAATTTTCAATTGCTGTTTTGAGGGTGAAGATCGCATCTTTCGGCGATTTGAGACCAAAAAAAAATCATTGTTTTTTGAAAACTTTGAATGCTCATAACTCGTAAAGGAATGCACCTAGAAGGCTGAAAATAGCATTTCTGTAATCTAGGGAGTCAGACCTTTTCAATGATGTATGATTTTTATAGATTCGAGTAAAAAAATTTTCAATTGCTGTTTTGAGGGTGAAGATCGCATCTTTCGGCGATTTGAGACCAAAAAAAAAATCATTGTTTTTTGAAAACTTTGAATGCTCATAACTCGTAAAGGAATGCACCTAGAAAGCTGAAAATAGCATTTCTGTAATCTAGGGAGTCAGACCTTTTCAATGATGTATGATTTTTATAGATTCGAGTAAAAAAATTTTCAATTGCTGTTTTGAGGGTGAAGATCGCATCTTTCGGCGATTTGAGACCAAAAAAAATCATTGTTTTTTGAAAACTTTGAATGCTCATAACTCGTAAAGGAATGCACCTAGAAGGCTGAAAATAGCATTTCTGTAATCTAGGGAGTCAGACCTTTTCAATGATGTATGATTTTTATAGATTCGAGTAAAAAAATTTTCAATTGCTGTTTTGAGGGTGAAGATCGCATCTTTCGGCGATTTGAGACCAAAAAAAAAATCATTGTTTTTTGAAAACTTTGAATGCTCATAACTCGTAAAGGAATGCACCTAGAAAGCTGAAAATAGCATTTCTGTAATCTAGGGAGTCAGACCTTTTCAATGATGTATGATTTTTATAGATTCGAGTAAAAAAATTTTCAATTGCTGTTTTGAGGGTGAAGATCGCATCTTTCGGCGATTTGAGACCAAAAAAAATCATTGTTTTTTGAAAACTTTGAATGCTCATAACTCGTAAAGGAATGCACCTAGAAGGCTGAAAATAGCATTTCTGTAATCTAGGGAGTCAGACCTTTTCAATGATGTATGATTTTTATAGATTCGAGTAAAAAAATTTTCAATTGCTGTTTTGAGGGTGAAGATCGCATCTTTCGGCGATTTGAGACCAAAAAAAAATCATTGTTTTTTGAAAACTTTGAATGCTCATAACTCGTAAAGGAATGCACCTAGAAGGCTGAAAATAGCATTTCTGTAATCTAGGGAGTCAGACCTTTTCAATGATGTATGATTTTTATAGATTCGAGTAAAAAATTTTCAATTGCTGTTTTGAAGGTGAAGATCGCATCTTTCGGCGATTTGAGCCCAAAAAAAAAACATTGTTTTTTGAAAACTTTGAATGCTCATAACTCGTAAAGGAATGCACCTAGAAGGCTGAAAATAGCATTTCTGTAATCTAGGGAGTCAGACCTTTTCAATGATGTATGATTTTTATAGATTCGAGTAAAAAAATTTTCAATTGCTGTTTTTTAGGGTGAAGATCGCATCTTTCGGCGATTTGAGACCAAAAAAAAATTATTGTTTTTTGAAAACTTTGAATGCTCATAACTAGTAAAGGAATGCACCTAGAAGGCTGAAAATAGCATTTCTGTAATCTAGGGAGTCAGACCTTTTCAATGATGTATGATTTTTATAGATTCGAGTAAAAAAATTTTCAATTGCTGTTTTGAAGGTGAAGATCGCATCTTTCGGCGATTTGAGCCCAAAAAAAAAACATTGTTTTTTGAAAACTTTGAATGCTCATAACTCGTAAAGGAATGCACCTAGAAGGCTGAAAAAAGCATTTCTGTAATCTAGGGAGTCAGACCTTTTCAATGATGTATGATTTTTATAGATTCGAGTAAAAAAATTTTCAATTGCTGTTTTTTAGGGTGAAGATCGCATCTTTCGGCGATTTGAGACCAAAAAAAAATCATTGTTTTTTGAAAACTTTGAATGCTCATAACTCGTAGAGGAATGCACCTAGAAGGCTGAAAATAGCATTTCTGTAATCTAGGGAGTCAGACCTTTTCAATGATGTATGATTTTTATAGATTCGAGTAAAAAAATTTTCAATTGCTGTTTTGAGGGTGAAGATCGCATCTTTCGGCGATTTGAGACCAAAAAAAAATCATTGTTTTTTGAAAACTTTGAATGCTCATAACTCGTAAAGGAATGCACCTAGAAGGCTGAAAATAGCATTTCTGTAATCAAGGGAGTCAGACCTTTTCGATGATGTATGATTTTTATAGATTGAATGCTCATAACTCGTAAGGGAATGCACCTAGAAGGCTGATAATAGCATTTCTGTAATCTAGGGAGTCAGACCTTTTCAATGATGTATGATTTTTATAGATTCGAGTAAAAAAATTTTCAATTGCTGTTTTGAGGGTGAAGATCGCATCTTTCGGCGATTTGAGACCAAAAAAAAATCATTGTTTTTTGAAAACTTTGAATGCTCATAACTCGTAAAGGAATGCACCTAGAAGGCTGAAAATAGCATTTCTGTAATCTAGGGAGTCAGACCTTTTCAATGATGTATGATTTTTATAGATTCGAGTAAAAAAAATTTCAATTGCTGTTTTGAGGGTGAAGATCGCATCTTTCGGCGATTTGAGACCAAAAAAAAATCATTGTTTTTTGAAAACTTTGAATGCTCATAACTCGTAAAGGAATGCACCTAGAAGGCTGAAAATAGCATTTCTGTAATCTAGGGAGTCAGACCTTTTCAATGATGTATGATTTTTATAGATTCGAGCAAAAAAATTTTTAATTGCTGTTTTGAGGGTGAAGATCGCATCTTTCGGCGATTTGAGACCAAAAAAAAAATCATTGTTTTTTGAAAACTTTGAATGCTCATAACTCGTAAAGGAATGCACCTAGAAGGCTGAAAATAGCATTTCTGTAATCTAGGGAGTCAGACCTTTTCAATGATGTATGATTTTTATAGATTCGAGTAAAAAAATTTTCAATTGCTGTTTTGAGGGTGAAGATCGCATCTTTCGGCGATTTGAGACCAAAAAAAAATCATTGTTTTTTGAAAACTTTGAATGCTCATAACTCGTAAAGGAATGCACCTAGAAGGCTGAAAATAGCATTTCTGTAATCTAGGGAGTCAGACCTTTTCAATGATGTATGATGCTGTTTTGAGGGTGAAGATCTCATCTTTCGGCGATTTGAGACCAAAAAAAAATCATTGTTTTTTGAAAACTTTGAATACTCATTGCTCATAACTCGTAAAGGAATGCACCTAGAAGGCTGAAAATAGCATTTCTGTAATCTAGGGAGTCAGACCTTTTCAATGATGTATGATTTTTATAGATTCGAGTAAAAAAAATTTCAATTGCTGTTTTGAGGGTGAAGATCGCATCTTTCGGCGATTTGAGACCAAAAATAAATCATTGTTTTTTGAAAACTTTGAATGCTCATAACTCGTAAAGGAATGCACCTAGAAGGCTCAAAATAGCATTTCTGTAATCTAGGGAGTCAGACCTTTTCAATGATGTATGATTTTTATAGATTCGAGTAAAAAAATTTTCAATTGCTGTTTTGAGGGTGAAGATCGCATCTTTCGGCGATTTGAGACCAAAAAAAAATCATTGTTTTTTGAAAACTTTGAATGCTCATAACTCGTAAAGGAATGCACCTAGAAGGCTAAAAATAGCATTTCTGTAATCTAGGGAGTCAGACCTTTTCAATGATGTATGATTTTTATAGATTCGAGTAAAAAAATTTTCAATTGCTGTTTTGAGGGTGAAGATCGCATCTTTCGGCGATTTGAGACCAAAAAAAAATCATTGTTTTTTGAAAACTTTGAATGCTCATAACTCGTAAAGGAATGCACCTAGAAGGCTGAAAATAGCATTTCTGTAATCTAGGGAGTCAGACCTTTTCAATGATGTATGATTGTTGTGAGGGTGAAGATCGCATCTTTCGGCGATTTGAGACCAAAAAAAAATCATTGTTTTTTGAAAACTTTGAATGCTCATAACTCGTAAAGGAATGCACCTAGAAGGCTGAAAATAGCATTTCTGTAATCTAGGGAGTCAGACCTTTTCAATGATGTATGATTTTTATAGATTCGAGTAAAAAAATTTTCAATTGCTGTTTTGAGGGTGAAGATCGCATCTTTCGGCGATTTGAGACCAAAAAAAATCATTGTTTTTTGAAAACTTTGAATGCTCATAACTCGTAAAGGAATGCACCTAGAAGGCTGAAAATAGCATTTCTGTAATCTAGGGAGTCAGACCTTTTCAATGATGTATGATTTTTATAGATTCGAGTAAAAAAATTTTCAATTGCTGTTTTGAGGGTGAAGATCGCATCTTTCGGGGATTTGAGACCAAAAAAAAATCATTGTTTTTTGAAAACTTTGAATGCTCATAACTCGTAAAGGAATGCACCTAGAAGGCTGAAAATAGCATTTCTGTAATCTAGGGAGTCAGACCTTTTCAATGGTGTATGATTTTTATAGATTCGAGTAAAAAAATTTTCAATTGCTGTTTTGAGGGTGAAGATCGCATCTTTCGGTGATTTGAGTACCAAAGAAAATCATTGTTTTTTAAAAACTTTGAATGCTCATAACTCGTAAAGGAATGTACCTAGAAGGCTGAAAATAGCATTTCTGTAATCTAGGGAGTCAGACCTTTTCAATGATGTATGATTTTTATAGATTCGAGTAAAAAAATTTTCAATTGCTGTTTTGAGGGTGAAGATCGCATCTTTCGGCGATTTGAGACCAAAAAAAAATCATTGTTTTTTGAAAACTTTGAATGCTCATAACTCGTAAAGGAATGAAAATAGCATTTCTGTAATCTAGGGAGTCAGACCTTTTCAATGATGTATGATTTTTATAGATTCGAGCAAAAAAATTTTCAATTGCTGTTTTGAGGGTGAAGATCGCATCTTTCGGCGATTTGAGACCAAAAAAAAAATCATTGTTTTTTGAAAACTTTGAATGCTCATAACTCGTAAAGGAATGCACCTAGAAGGCTGAAAATAGCATTTCTGTAATCTAGGGAGTCAGACCTTTTCAATGATGTATGATTTTTATAGATTCGAGTAAAAAAATTTTCAATTGCTGTTTTGAGGGTGAAGATCGCATCTTTCGGCGATTTGAGACCAAAAAAAATCATTGTTTTTTGAAAACTTTGAATGCTCATAACTCGTAAAGGAATGCACCTAGAAGGCTGAAAATAGCATTTCTGTAATCTAGGGAGTCAGACCTTTTCAATGATGTATGATTTTTTCAATTGCTGTTTTGAGGGTGAAGATCGCATCTTTCGGCGATTTGAGACCAAAAAAAAATCATTGTTTTTTGAAAACTTTGAATACTCATAACTCGTAAAGGAATGCACCTAGAAGGCTGAAAATAGCATTTCTGTAATCTAGGGAGTCAGACCTTTTCAATGATGTATGATTTTTATAGATTCGAGTAAAAAAATTTTCAATTGCTGTTTTGAGGGTGAAGATCGCATCTTTCGGCGATTTGAGACCAAAAAAAAATCATTGTTTTTTGAAAACTTTGAATGCTCATAACTCGTAAAGGAATGCACCTAGAAGGCTGAAAATAGCATTTCTGTAATCTAGGGAGTCAGACCTTTTCAATGATGTATGATTTTTATAGATTCGAGTAAAAAAATTTTCAATTGCTGTTTTGAGGGTGAAGATCGCATTTTTCGGCGATTTGAGACCAAAAAAAAATCATTGTTTTTTGAAAACTTTGAATACTCATAACTCGTAAAGGAATGCACCTAGAAGGCTGAAAATAGCATTTCTGTAATCTAGGGAGTCAGACCTTTTCAATGATGTATGATTTTTATAGATTCGAGTAAAAAAATTTTCAATTGCTGTTTTGAGGGTGAAGATCGCATCTTTCGGCGATTTGAGACCAAAAAAAAATCATTGTTTTTTGAAAACTTTGAATGCTCATAACTCGTAAAGGAATGCACCTAGAAGGCTGAAAATAGCATTTCTGTAATCTAGGGAGTCAGACCTTTTCAATGATGTATGATTTTTATAGATTCGAGTAAAAAAATTTTCAATTGCTGTTTTGAGGGTGAAGATCGCATCTTTCGGCGATTTGAGACCAAAAAAAATCATTGTTTTTTGAAAACTTTGAATGCTCATAACTCGTAAAGGAATGCACCTAGAAGGCTGAAAATAGCATTTCTGTAATCTAGGGAGTCAGACCTTTTCAATGATGTATGATTTTTATAGATTCGAGTAAAAAAAATTTCAATTGCTGTTTTGAGGGTGAAGATCGCATCTTTCGGCGATTTGAGACCAAAAAAAAATCATTGTTTTTTGAAAACTTTGAATGCTCATAACTCGTAAAGGAATGCACCTAGAAGGCTGAAAATAGCATTTCTGTAATCTAGGGAGTCAGACCTTTTCAATGATGTATGATTTTTATAGATTCGAGTAAAAAAAATTTCAATTGCTGTTTTGAGGGTGAAGATCGCATCTTTCGGCGATTTGAGACCAAAAAAAAATCATTGTTTTTTGAAAACTTTGAATGCTCATAACTCGTAAAGGAATGCACCTAGAAGGCTGAAAATAGCATTTCTGTAATCTAGGGAGTCAGACCTTTTCAATGATGTATGATTTTTATAGATTCGAGTAAAAAAATTTTCAATTGCTGTTTTGAGGGTGAAGATCGCATCTTTCGGCGATTTGAGACCAAAAAAAAATCATTGTTTTTTGAAAACTTTGAATGCTCATAACTCGTAAAGGAATGCACCTAGAAGGCTGAAAATAGCATTTCTGTAATCTAGGGAGTCAGACCTTTTCAATGATGTATGATTTTTATAGATTCGAGTAAAAAAAATTTCAATTGCTGTTTTGAGGGTGAAGATCGCATCTTTCGGCGATTTGAGACCAAAAAAAAATCATTGTTTTTTGAAAACTTTGAATGCTCATAACTCGTAAAGGAATGCACCTAGAAGGCTGAAAATAGCATTTCTGTAATCTAGGGAGTCAGACCTTTTCGATGATGTATGATTTTTATAGATTCGAGTAAAAAAATTTTCAATTGCTGTTTTGAGGGTGAAGATCGCATCTTTCGGCGATTTGAGACCAAAAAAAAATCATTGTTTTTTGAAAACTTTGAATGCTCATAACTCGTAAAGGAATGCACCTAGAAGGCTGAAAATAGCATTTCTGTAATCTAGGGAGTCAGACCTTTTCAATGATGTATGATTTTTATAGATTCGAGTAAAAAAATTTTTAATTGCTGTTTTGAGGGTGAAGATCGCATCTTTCGGCGATTTGAGACCAAAAAAAAATCATTGTTTTTTGAAAACTTTGAATGCTCATAACTAGTAAAGGAATGCACCTAGAAGGCTGAAAATAGCATTTCTGTAATCTAGGGAGTCAGACCTTTTCAATGATGTATGATTTTTATAGATTCGAGTAAAACAATTTTCAATTGCTGTTTTGAGGGTGAAGATCGCATCTTTCGGCGATTTGAGACCAAAAAAAAATCATTGTTTTTTGAAAACTTTGAATGCTCATAACTCGTAAAGGAATGCACCTAGAAGGCTGAAAATAGCATTTCTGTAATCTAGGGAGTCAGACCTTTTCAATGATGTATGATTTTTATAGATTCGAGCAAAAAAATTTTCAATTGCTGTTTTGAGGGTGAAGATCGCATCTTTCGGCGATTTGAGACCAAAAAAAAAATCATTGTTTTTTGAAAACTTTGAATGCTCATAACTCGTAAAGGAATGCACCTAGAAGGCTGAAAATAGCATTTCTGTAATCTAGGGAGTCAGACCTTTTCTATGATGTATGATTTTTATAGATTCGAGTAAAAAAATTTTCAATTGCTGTTTTGAGGGTGAAGATCGCATCTTTCGGCGATTTGAGACCAAAAAAAAATCATTGTTTTTTGAAAACTTTGAATGCTCATAACTCGTAAAGGAATGCACCTAGAAGGCTGAAAATAGCATTTCTGTAATCTAGGGAGTCAGACCTTTTCAATGATGTATGATTTTTATAGATTCGAGTAAAAAAATTTTCAATTGCTGTTTTGAGGGTGAAGATCGCATCTTTCGGCGATTTGAGACCAAAAAAAAATCATTGTTTTTTGAAAACTTTGAATGCTCATAACTCGTAAAGGAATGAAAATAGCATTTCTGTAATCTAGGGAGTCAGACCTTTTCAATGATGTATGATTTTTATAGATTCGAGTAAAAAAAATTTCAATTGCTGTTTTGAGGGTGAAGATCGCATCTTTCGGCGATTTGAGACCAAAAAAAAATCATTGTTTTTTGAAAACTTTGAATGCTCATAACTCGTAAAGTAATGCACCTAGAAGGCTGAAAATAGCATTTCTGTAATCTAGGGAGTCAGACCTTTTCAATGATGTATGATTTTTATAGATTCGAGTAAAAAAAATTTCAATTGCTGTTTTGAGGGTGAAGATCGCATCTTTCGGCGATTTGAGACCAAAAAAAAATCATTGTTTTTTGAAAACTTTGAATGCTCATAACTCGTAAAGGAATGCACTGAAAATAGCATTTCTGTAATCTAGGGAGTCAGACCTTTTCAATGATGTATGATTTGATGATGTGATGTATGATGTATGATAGATTCGAGTAAAAAAATTTTCAATTGCTGTTTTGAGGGTGAAGATCGCATCTTTCGGCGATTTGAGACCAAAAAAAAATCATTGTTTTTTGAAAACTTTGAATGCTCATAACTCGTAAAGGAATGCACCTAGAAGGCTGAAAATAGCATTTCTGTAATCTAGGGAGTCAGACCTTTTCAATGATGTATGATTTTTATAGATTCGAGCAAAAAAATTTTCAATTGCTGTTTTGAGGGTGAAGATCGCATCTTTCGGCGATTTGAGACCAAAAAAAAAATCATTGTTTTTTGAAAACTTTGAATGCTCATAACTCGTAAAGGAATGCACCTAGAAGGCTGAAAATAGCATTTCTGTAATCTAGGGAGTCAGACCTTTTCTATGATGTATGATTTTTATAGATTCGAGTAAAAAAATTTTCAATTGCTGTTTTGAGGGTGAAGATCGCATCTTTCGGCGATTTGAGACCAAAAAAAAATCATTGTTTTTTGAAAACTTTGAATGCTCATAACTCGTAAAGGAATGCACCTAGAAGGCTGAAAATAGCATTTCTGTAATCTAGGGAGTCAGACCTTTTCAATGATGTATGATTTTTATAGATTCGAGTAAAAAAATTTTCAATTGCTGTTTTGAGGGTGAAGATCGCATCTTTCGGCGATTTGAGACCAAAAAAAAATCATTGTTTTTTGAAAACTTTGAATGCTCATAACTCGTAAAGGAATGAAAATAGCATTTCTGTAATCTAGGGAGTCAGACCTTTTCAATGATGTATGATTTTTATAGATTCGAGTAAAAAAAATTTCAATTGCTGTTTTGAGGGTGAAGATCGCATCTTTCGGCGATTTGAGACCAAAAAAAAATCATTGTTTTTTGAAAACTTTGAATGCTCATAACTCGTAAAGTAATGCACCTAGAAGGCTGAAAATAGCATTTCTGTAATCTAGGGAGTCAGACCTTTTCAATGATGTATGATTTTTATAGATTCGAGTAAAAAAAATTTCAATTGCTGTTTTGAGGGTGAAGATCGCATCTTTCGGCGATTTGAGACCAAAAAAAAATCATTGTTTTTTGAAAACTTTGAATGCTCATAACTCGTAAAGGAATGCACTGAAAATAGCATTTCTGTAATCTAGGGAGTCAGACCTTTTCAATGATGTATGATTTGATGATGTGATGTATGATGTATGATAGATTCGAGTAAAAAAATTTTCAATTGCTGTTTTGAGGGTGAAGATCGCATCTTTCGGCGATTTGAGACCAAAAAAAATCATTGTTTTTTGAAAACTTTGAATGCTCATAACTCGTAAAGGAATGCACCTAGAAGGCTGAAAATAGCATTTCTGTAATCTAGGGAGTCAGACCTTTTCAATGATGTATGATTTTTATAGATTCGAGTAAAAAAATTTTCAATTGCTGTTTTGAGGGTGAAGATCGCATCTTTCGGCGATTTGAGACCAAAAAAAAATCATTGTTTTTTGAAAACTTTGAATGCTCATAACTCGTAAAGGAATGAAAATAGCATTTCTGTAATCTAGGGAGTCAGACCTTTTCAATGATGTATGATTTTTATAGATTCGAGTAAAAAAAATTTCAATTGCTGTTTTGAGGGTGAAGATCGCATCTTTCGGCGATTTGAGACCAAAAAAAAATCATTGTTTTTTGAAAACTTTGAATGCTCATAACTCGTAAAGTAATGCACCTAGAAGGCTGAAAATAGCATTTCTGTAATCTAGGGAGTCAGACCTTTTCAATGATGTATGATTTTTATAGATTCGAGTAAAAAAAATTTCAATTGCTGTTTTGAGGGTGAAGATCGCATCTTTCGGCGATTTGAGACCAAAAAAAAATCATTGTTTTTTGAAAACTTTGAATGCTCATAACTCGTAAAGGAATGCACTGAAAATAGCATTTCTGTAATCTAGGGAGTCAGACCTTTTCAATGATGTATGATTTGATGATGTGATGTATGATGTATGATAGATTCGAGTAAAAAAAATTTCAATTGCTGTTTTGAGGGTGAAGATCGCATCTTTCGGCGATTTGAGACCAAAAAAAAATCATTGTTTTTTGAAAACTTTGAATGCTCATAACTCGTAAAGTAATGCACCTAGAAGGCTGAAAATAGCATTTCTGTAATCTAGGGAGTCAGACCTTTTCAATGATGTATGATTTTTATAGATTCGAGTAAAAAAAATTTCAATTGCTGTTTTGAGGGTGAAGATCGCATCTTTCGGCGATTTGAGACCAAAAAAAAATCATTGTTTTTTGAAAACTTTGAATGCTCATAACTCGTAAAGGAATGCACCTAGAAGGCTGAAAATAGCATTTCTGTAATCTAGGGAGTCAGACCTTTTCAATGATGTATGATTTTTATAGATTCGAGTAAAAAAATTTTCAATTGCTGTTTTGAGGGTGAAGATCGCATCTTTCGGCGATTTGAGACCAAAAAAAAATCATTGTTTTTTGAAAACTTTGAATGCTCATAACTCGTAAAGGAATGCACCTAGAAGGCTGAAAATAGCATTTCTGTAATCTAGGGAGTCAGACCTTTTCAACGATGTATGATTTTTATAGATTCGAGTAAAAAAATTTTCAATTGCTGTTTTGAGGGTGAAGATCGCATCTTTCGGCGATTTGAGACCAAAAAAAATCATTGTTTTTTGAAAACTTTGAATGCTCATAACTCGTAAAGGAATGCACCTAGAAGGCTGAAAATAGCATTTCTGTAATCTAGGGAGTCAGACCTTTTCAATGATGTATGATTTTTATAGCTTCGAGTAAAAAAATTTTCAATTGCTGTTTTGAGGGTGAAGATCGCATCTTTCGGCGATTTGAGACCAAAAATCATTGTTTTTTGAAAACTTTGAATGCTCATAACTCGTAAAGGAATGCACCTAGAAGGCTGAAAATAGCATTTCTGTAATCTAGGGAGTCAGACCTTTTCAATGATGTATGATTTTTATAGATTCGAGTAAAAAAAATTTCAATTGCTGTTTTGAGGGTGAAGATCGCATCTTTCGGCGATTTGAGACCAAAAAAAAATCATTGTTTTTTGAAAACTTTGAATGCTCATAACTCGTAAAGGAATGCACCTAGAAGGCTGAAAATAGCATTTCTGTAATCTAGGGAGTCAGACCTTTTCAATGATGTATGATTTTTATAGATTCGAGTAAAAAAATTTTCAATTGCTGTTTTGAGGGTGAAGATCGCATCTTTCGGCGATTTGAGACCAAAAAAAAATCATTGTTTTTTGAAAACTTTGAATGCTCATAACTCGTAAAGGAATGCACCTAGAAGGCTGAAAATAGCATTTCTGTAATCTAGGGAGTCAGACCTTTTCAATGATGTATGATTTTTATAGATTCGAGTAAAAAAATTTTCAATTGCTGTTTTGAGGGTGAAGATCGCATCTTTCGGCGATTTGAGACCAAAAAAAAATCATTGTTTTTTGAAAACTTTGAATGCTCATAACTCGTAAAGGAATGCACCTAGAAGGCTGAAAATAGCATTTTTGTAATCTAGGGAGTCAGACCTTTTCAACGATGTATGATTTTTATAGATTCGAGTAAAAAAATTTTCAATTGCTGTTTTGAGGGTGAAGATCGCATCTTTCGGCGATTTGAGACCAAAAAAAATCATTGTTTTTTGAAAACTTTGAATGCTCATAACTCGTAAAGGAATGCACCTAGAAGGCTGAAAATAGCATTTCTGTAATCTAGGGAGTCAGACCTTTTCAATGATGTATGATTTTTATAGCTTCGAGTAAAAAAATTTTCAATTGCTGTTTTGAGGGTGAAGATCGCATCTTTCGGCGATTTGAGACCAAAAAAAAATCATTGTTTTTTGAAAACTTTGAATGCTCATAACTCGTAAAGGAATGAAAATAGCATTTCTGTAATCTAGGGAGTCAGACCTTTTCAATGATGTATGATTTTTATAGATTCGAGTAAAAAAAATTTCAATTGCTGTTTTGAGGGTGAAGATCGCATCTTTCGGCGATTTGAGACCAAAAAAAAATCATTGTTTTTTGAAAACTTTGAATGCTCATAACTCGTAAAGGAATGCACCTAGAAGGCTGAAAATAGCATTTCTGTAATCTAGGGAGTCAGACCTTTTCAATGATGTATGATTTTTATAGATTCGAGTAAAAAAATTTTCAATTGCTGTTTTGAGGGTGAAGATCGCATCTTTCGGCGATTTGAGACCAAAAAAAAATCATTGTTTTTTGAAAACTTTGAATGCTCATAACTCGTAAAGGAATGCACCTAGAAGGCTGAAAATAGCATTTCTGTAATCTAGGGAGTCAGACCTTTTCAATGATGTATGATTTTTATAGATTCGAGTAAAAAAAATTTCAATTGCTGTTTTGAGGGTGAAGATCGCATCTTTCGGCGATTTGAGACCAAAAAAAAATCATTGTTTTTTGAAAACTTTGAATGCTCATAACTCGTAAAGGAATGCACCTAGAAGGCTGAAAATAGCATTTCTGTAATCTAGGGAGTCAGACCTTTTCGATGATGTATGATTTTTATAGATTCGAGTAAAAAAATTTTCAATTGCTGTTTTGAGGGTGAAGATCGCATCTTTCGGCGATTTGAGACCAAAAAAAAATCATTGTTTTTTGAAAACTTTGAATGCTCATAACTCGTAAAGGAATGCACCTAGAAGGCTAAAAATAGCATTTCTGTAATCTAGGGAGTCAGACCTTTTCAATGATGTATGATTTTTATAGATTCGAGTAAAAAAATTTTCAATTGCTGTTTTGAGGGTGAAGATCGCATCTTTCGGCGATTTGAGACCAAAAAAAAATCATTGTTTTTTGAAAACTTTGAATGCTCATAACTCGTAAAGGAATGCACCTAGAAGGCTGAAAATAGCATTTCTGTAATCTAGGGAGTCAGACCTTTTCGATGATGTATGATTTTTATAGATTCGAGTAAAAAAATTTTCAATTGCTGTTTTGAGGGTGAAGATCGCATCTTTCGGCGATTTGAGACCAAAAAAAAATCATTGTTTTTTGAAAACTTTGAATGCTCATAACTCGTAAAGGAATGCACCTAGAAGGCTGAAAATAGCATTTCTGTAATCTAGGGAGTCAGACCTTTTCAACGATGTATGATTTTTTATAGATTCGAGTAAAAAAATTTTCAATTGCTGTTTTGAGGGTGAAGATCGCATCTTTCGGCGATTTGAGTAAAAAAATTTTCAATTGCTGTTTTGAGGGTGAAGATCGCATCTTTCGGCGATTTGAAACCAAAAAAAATCATTGTTTTTTGAAAACTTTGAATGCTCATAACTCGTAAAGGAATGCACCTAGAAGGCTGAAAATAGCATTTCTGTAATCTAGGGAGTCAGACCTTTTCAATGATGTATGATTTTTATAGATTCGAGTAAAAAAATTTTCAATTGCTGTTTTGAGGGTGAAGATCGCATCTTTCGGCGATTTGAGACCAAAAAAAAATCATTGTTTTTTGAAAACTTTGAATGCTCATAACTCGTAAAGGAATGCACCTAGAAGGCTGAAAATAGCATTTCTGTAATCTAGGGAGTCAGACCTTTTCAATGATGTATGATTTTTATAGATTCGAGTAAAAAATTTCAATTGCTGTTTTGAGGGTGAAAAAAAAATCATTGTTTTTTGAAAACTTTGAATGCTCATAACTCGTAAAGGAATGCACCTAGAAGGCTGAAAATAGCATTTCTGTAATCTAGGGAGTCAGACCTTTTCAATGATGTATGATTTTTATAGATTCGAGTAAAAAAATTTTCAATTGCTGTTTTGAGGGTGAAGATCGCATCTTTCGGCGATTTGAGACCAAAAAAAAATCATTGTTTTTTGAAAACTTTGAATGCTCATAACTCGTAAAGGAATGCACCTAGAAGGCTGAAAATAGCATTTCTGTAATCTAGGGAGTCAGACCTTTTCAATGATGTATGATTTTTATAGATTCGAGTAAAAAAAATTTCAATTGCTGTTTTGAGGGTGAAGATCGCATCTTTCGGCGATTTGAGACCAAAAAAAAATCATTGTTTTTTGAAAACTTTGAATGCTCATAACTCGTAAAGGAATGCACCTAGAAGGCTGAAAATAGCATTTCTGTAATCTAGGGAGTCAGACCTTTTCAATGATGTATGATTTTTATAGATTCGAGTAAAAAAATTTTCAATTGCTGTTTTGAGGGTGAAGATCGCATCTTTCGGCGATTTGAGACCAAAAAAAAATCATTGTTTTTTGAAAACTTTGAATGCTCATAACTCGTAAAGGAATGCACCTAGAAGGCTGAAAATAGCATTTCTGTAATCTAGGGAGTCAGACCTTTTCAATGATGTATGATTTTTATAGATTCGAGTAAAAAAAATTTCAATTGCTGTTTTGAGGGTGAAGATCGCATCTTTCGGCGATTTGAGACCAAAAAAAAATCATTGTTTTTTGAAAACTTTGAATGCTCATAACTCGTAAAGGAATGCACCTAGAAGGCTGAAAATAGCATTTCTGTAATCTAGGGAGTCAGACCTTTTCGATGATGTATGATTTTTATAGATTCGAGTAAAAAAATTTTCAATTGCTGTTTTGAGGGTGAAGATCGCATCTTTCGGCGATTTGAGACCAAAAAAAAATCATTGTTTTTTGAAAACTTTGAATGCTCATAACTCGTAAAGGAATGCACCTAGAAGGCTGAAAATAGCATTTCTGTAATCTAGGGAGTCAGACCTTTTCGATGATGTATGATTTTTATAGATTCGAGTAAAAAAATTTTCAATTGCTGTTTTGAGGGTGAAGATCGCATCTTTCGGCGATTTGAGACCAAAAAAAAAATCATTGTTTTTTGAAAACTTTGAATGCTCATAACTCGTAAAGGAATGCACCTAGAAGGCTGAAAATAGCATTTCTGTAATCTAGGGAGTCAGACCTTTTCAACGATGTATGATTTTTATAGATTCGAGTAAAAAAATTTTCAATTGCTGTTTTGAGGGTGAAGATCGCATCTTTCGGCGATTTGAGACCAAAAAAAATCATTGTTTTTTGAAAACTTTGAATGCTCATAACTCGTAAAGGAATGCACCTAGAAGGCTGAAAATAGCATTTCTGTAATCTAGGGAGTCAGACCTTTTCAATGATGTATGATTTTTATACCTTCGAGTAAAAAAAATTTTCAATTGCTGTTTTGAGGGTGAAGATCGCATCTTTCGGCGATTTGAGACCAAAAAAAAATCATTGTTTTTTGAAAACTCTGAATGCTCATAACTCGTAAAGGAATGCACCTAGAAGACTGAAAATAGCATTTCTGTAATCTAGGGAGTCAGACCTTTTCAATGATGTATGATTTTTATAGATTCGAGTAAAAAAAATTTCAATTGCTGTTTTGAGGGTGAAGATCGCATCTTTCGGCGATTTGAGACCAAACAAAAATCATTGTTTTTTGAAAACTTTGAATGCTCATAACTCGTAAAGGAATGCACCTAGAAGGCTGAAAATAGCATTTCTGTAATCTAGGGAGTCAGACCTTTTCAATGATGTATGATTTTTATAGATTCGAGTAAAAAAATTTTCAATTGCTGTTTTGAGGGTGAAGATCACATCTTTCGGCGATTTGAGACCAAAAAAAAATCATTGTTTTTTGAAAACTTTGAATGCTCATAACTCGTAAAGGAATGCACCTAGAAGGCTGAAAATAGCATTTCTGTAATCTAGGGAGTCAGACCTTTTCAATGATGTATGATTTTTATAGATTCGAGTAAAAAAATTTTCAATTGCTGTTTTGAGGGTGAAGATCGCATCTTTCGATGCGATTTGAGACCAAAAAAAAATCATTGTTTTTTGAAAACTTTGAATGCTCATAACTCGTAAAGGAATGCACCTAGAAGGCTGAAAATAGCATTTCTGTAATCTAGGGAGTCAGACCTTTTCAATGATGTATGATTTTTATAGATTCGAGTAAAAAAAATTTCAATTGCTGTTTTGAGGGTGAAGATCGCATTTTTCGGCGATTTGAGACCAAAAAAAAATCATTGTTTTTTGAAAACTTTGAATGCTCATAACTCGTAAAGGAATGCACCTAGAAGGCTGAAAATAGCATTTCTGTAATCTAGGGAGTCAGACCTTTTCAATGATGTATGATTTTTATAGATTCGAGTAAAAAAAATTTCAATTGCTGTTTTGAGGGTGAAGATTGCATCTTTCGGCGATTTGAGACCAAAAAAAAATCATTGTTTTTTGAAAACTTTGAATGCTCATAACTCGTAAAGGAATGCACCTAGAAGGCTGAAAATAGCATTTCTGTAATCTAGGGAGTCAGACCTTTTCAATGATGTATGATTTTTATAGATTCGAGTAAAAAAATTTTCAATTGCTGTTTTGAGGGTGAAGATCGCATCTTTCGGCGATTTGAGACCAAAAAAAAATCATTGTTTTTTGAAAACTTTGAATGCTCATAACTCGTAAAGGAATGCACCTAGAAGGCTGAAAATAGCATTTCTGTAATCTAGGGAGTCAGACCTTTTCAATGATGTATGATTTTTATAGATTCGAGCAAAAAAATTTTCAATTGCTGTTTTGAGGGTGAAGATCGCATCTTTCGGCGATTTGAGACCAAAAAAAAAATCATTGTTTTTTGAAAACTTTGAATGCTCATAACTCGTAAAGGAATGCACCTAGAAGGCTGAAAATAGCATTTCTGTAATCTAGGGAGTCAGACCTTTTCAATGATGTATGATTTTTATAGATTCGAGTAAAAAAATTTTCAATTTTCAAGACCAAAAAAAAATCACTGTTTTTTGAAAACTTTGAATACTCATAACTCGTAAAGGAATGCACCTAGAAGGCTGAAAATAGCATTTCTGTAATCTAGGGAGTCAGACCTTTTCAATGATGTATGATTTTTATAGATTCGAGTAAAAAAATTTTCAATTGCTGTTTTGAGGGTGAAGATCGCATCTTTCGGCGATTTGAGACCAAAAAAAAATCATTGTTTTTTGAAAACTTTGAATGCTCATAACTCGTAAAGGAATGCACCTAGAAGGCTGAAAATAGCATTTCTGTAATCTAGGGAGTCAGACCTTTTCAATGATGTATGATTTTTATAGATTCGAGTAAAAAAATTTTCAATTGCTGTTTTGAGGGTGAAGATCGCATCTTTCGGCGATTTGAGACCAAAAAAAAATCATTGTTTTTTGAAAACTTTGAATGCTCATAACTCGTAAAGGAATGCACCTAGAAGGCTGAAAATAGCATTTCTGTAATCTAGTCAGACCTTTTCAATGATGTATGATTTTTATAGATTCGAGTAAAAAAATTTTCAATTGCTGTTTTGAGGGTGAAGATCGCATCTTTCGGCGATTTGAGACCAAAAAAAATCATTGTTTTCTGAAAACTTTGAATGCTCATAACTCGTAAAGGAATGCACCTAGAAGGCTGAAAATAGCATTTCTGTAATCTAGGGAGTCAGACCTTTTCAATGATGTATGATTTTTATAGATTCGAGTAAAAAAATTTTCAATTGCTGTTTTGAGGGTGAAGATCGCATCTTTCGGCGATTTGAGACCAAAAAAAATCATTGTTTTTTGAAAACTTTGAATGCTCATAACTCGTAAAGGAATGCACCTAGAAGGCTGAAAATAGCATTTCTGTAATCTAGGGAGTCAGACCTTTTCAATGATGTATGATTTTTATACCTTCGAGTAAAAAAAATTTTCAATTGCTGTTTTGAGGGTGAAGATCGCATCTTTCGGCGATTTGAGACCAAAAAAAAATCATTGTTTTTTGAAAACTCTGAATGCTCATAACTCGTAAAGGAATGCACCTAGAAGACTGAAAATAGCATTTCTGTAATCTAGGGAGTCAGACCTTTTCAATGATGTATGATTTTTATAGATTCGAGTAAAAAAAATTTCAATTGCTGTTTTGAGGGTGAAGATCGCATCTTTCGGCGATTTGAGACCAAACAAAAATCATTGTTTTTTGAAAACTTTGAATGCTCATAACTCGTAAAGGAATGCACCTAGAAGGCTGAAAATAGCATTTCTTCAATCTAGGGAGTCAGACCTTTTCAATGATGTATGATTTTTATAGATTCGAGTAAAAAAATTTTCAATTGCTGTTTTGAGGGTGAAGATCACATCTTTCGGCGATTTGAGACCAAAAAAAAATCATTGTTTTTTGAAAACTTTGAATGCTCATAACTCGTAAAGGAATGCACCTAGAAGGCTGAAAATAGCATTTCTGTAATCTAGGGAGTCAGACCTTTTCAATGATGTATGATTTTTATAGATTCGAGTAAAAAAATTTTCAATTGCTGTTTTGAGGGTGAAGATCGCATCTTTCGATGCGATTTGAGACCAAAAAAAAATCATTGTTTTTTGAAAACTTTGAATGCTCATAACTCGTAAAGGAATGCACCTAGAAGGCTGAAAATAGCATTTCTGTAATCTAGGGAGTCAGACCTTTTCAATGATGTATGATTTTTATAGATTCGAGTAAAAAAAATTTCAATTGCTGTTTTGAGGGTGAAGATCGCATTTTTCGGCGATTTGAGACCAAAAAAAAATCATTGTTTTTTGAAAACTTTGAATGCTCATAACTCGTAAAGGAATGCACCTAGAAGGCTGAAAATAGCATTTCTGTAATCTAGGGAGTCAGACCTTTTCAATGATGTATGATTTTTATAGATTCGAGTAAAAAAAATTTCAATTGCTGTTTTGAGGGTGAAGATTGCATCTTTCGGCGATTTGAGACCAAAAAAAAATCATTGTTTTTTGAAAACTTTGAATGCTCATAACTCGTAAAGGAATGCACCTAGAAGGCTGAAAATAGCATTTCTGTAATCTAGGGAGTCAGACCTTTTCAATGATGTATGATTTTTATAGATTCGAGTAAAAAAATTTTCAATTGCTGTTTTGAGGGTGAAGATCGCATCTTTCGGCGATTTGAGACCAAAAAAAAATCATTGTTTTTTGAAAACTTTGAATGCTCATAACTCGTAAAGGAATGCACCTAGAAGGCTGAAAATAGCATTTCTGTAATCTAGGGAGTCAGACCTTTTCAATGATGTATGATTTTTATAGATTCGAGCAAAAAAATTTTCAATTGCTGTTTTGAGGGTGAAGATCGCATCTTTCGGCGATTTGAGACCAAAAAAAAAATCATTGTTTTTTGAAAACTTTGAATGCTCATAACTCGTAAAGGAATGCACCTAGAAGGCTGAAAATAGCATTTCTGTAATCTAGGGAGTCAGACCTTTTCAATGATGTATGATTTTTATAGATTCGAGTAAAAAAATTTTCAATTTTCAAGACCAAAAAAAAATCATTGTTTTTTGAAAACTTTGAATACTCATAACTCGTAAAGGAATGCACCTAGAAGGCTGAAAATAGCATTTCTGTAATCTAGGGAGTCAGACCTTTTCAATGATGTATGATTTTTATAGATTCGAGTAAAAAAATTTTCAATTGCTGTTTTGAGGGTGAAGATCGCATCTTTCGGCGATTTGAGACCAAAAAAAAATCATTGTTTTTTGAAAACTTTGAATGCTCATAACTCGTAAAGGAATACACCTAGAAGGCTGAAAATAGCATTTCTGTAATCTAGGGAGTCAGACCTTTTCAATGATGTATGATTTTTATAGATTCGAGTAAAAAAATTTTCAATTGCTGTTTTGAGGGTGAAGATCGCATCTTTCGGCGATTTGAGACCAAAAAAAAATCATTGTTTTTTGAAAACTTTGAATGCTCATAACTCGTAAAGGAATGCACCTAGAAGGCTGAAAATAGCATTTCTGTAATCTAGGGAGTCAGACCTTTTCAATGATGTATGATTTTTATAGATTCGAGTAAAAAAATTTTCAATTGCTGTTTTGAGGGTGAAGATCGCATCTTTCGGCGATTTGAGACCAAAAAAAATCATTGTTTTCTGAAAACTTTGAATGCTCATAACTCGTAAAGGAATGCACCTAGAAGGCTGAAAATAGCATTTCTGTAATCTAGGGAGTCAGACCTTTTCAATGATGTATGATTTTTATAGATTCGAGTAAAAAAATTTTCAATTGCTGTTTTGAGGGTGAAGATCGCATCTTTCGGCGATTTGAGACCAAAAAAAAATCATTGTTTTTTGAAAACTTTGAATGCTCATAACTCGTAAAGGAATGCACCTAGAAGGCTGAAAATAGCATTTCTGTAATCTAGGGAGTCAGACCTTTTCAATGATGTATGATTTTTATAGATTCGAGTAAAAAAAATTTCAATTGCTGTTTTGAGGGTGAAGATCGCATCTTTCGGCGATTTGAGACCAAAAAAAAATCATTGTTTTTTGAAAACTTTGAATGCTCATAACTCGTAAAGGAATGCACCTAGAAGGCTGAAAATAGCATTTCTGTAATCTAGGGAGTCAGACCTTTTCGATGATGTATGATTTTTATAGATTCGAGTAAAAAAATTTTCAATTGCTGTTTTGAGGGTGAAGATCGCATCTTTCGGCGATTTGAGACCAAAAAAAAATCATTGTTTTTTGAAAACTTTGAATGCTCATAACTCGTAAAGGAATGCACCTAGAAGGCTGAAAATAGCATTTCTGTAATCTAGGGAGTCAGACCTTTTCAATGATGTATGATTTTTATAGATTCGAGTAAAAAAATTTTTAATTGCTGTTTTGAGGGTGAAGATCGCATCTTTCGGCGATTTGAGACCAAAAAAAAATCATTGTTTTTTGAAAACTTTGAATGCTCATAACTAGTAAAGGAATGCACCTAGAAGGCTGAAAATAGCATTTCTGTAATCTAGGGAGTCAGACCTTTTCAATGATGTATGATTTTTATAGATTCGAGTAAAACAATTTTCAATTGCTGTTTTGAGGGTGAAGATCGCATCTTTCGGCGATTTGAGACCAAAAAAAAATCATTGTTTTTTGAAAACTTTGAATGCTCATAACTCGTAAAGGAATGCACCTAGAAGGCTGAAAATAGCATTTCTGTAATCTAGGGAGTCAGACCTTTTCAATGATGTATGATTTTTATAGATTCGAGCAAAAAAATTTTCAATTGCTGTTTTGAGGGTGAAGATCGCATCTTTCGGCGATTTGAGACCAAAAAAAAAATCATTGTTTTTTGAAAACTTTGAATGCTCATAACTCGTAAAGGAATGCACCTAGAAGGCTGAAAATAGCATTTCTGTAATCTAGGGAGTCAGACCTTTTCTATGATGTATGATTTTTATAGATTCGAGTAAAAAAATTTTCAATTGCTGTTTTGAGGGTGAAGATCGCATCTTTCGGCGATTTGAGACCAAAAAAAAATCATTGTTTTTTGAAAACTTTGAATGCTCATAACTCGTAAAGGAATGCACCTAGAAGGCTGAAAATAGCATTTCTGTAATCTAGGGAGTCAGACCTTTTCAATGATGTATGATTTTTATAGATTCGAGTAAAAAAAATTTCAATTGCTGTTTTGAGGGTGAAGATCGCATCTTTCGGCGATTTGAGACCAAAAAAAAATCATTGTTTTTTGAAAACTTTGAATGCTCATAACTCGTAAAGTAATGCACCTAGAAGGCTGAAAATAGCATTTCTGTAATCTAGGGAGTCAGACCTTTTCAATGATGTATGATTTTTATAGATTCGAGTAAAAAAAATTTCAATTGCTGTTTTGAGGGTGAAGATCGCATCTTTCGGCGATTTGAGACCAAAAAAAAATCATTGTTTTTTGAAAACTTTGAATGCTCATAACTCGTAAAGGAATGCACTGAAAATAGCATTTCTGTAATCTAGGGAGTCAGACCTTTTCAATGATGTATGATTTGATGATGTGATGTATGATGTATGATAGATTCGAGTAAAAAAATTTTCAATTGCTGTTTTGAGGGTGAAGATCGCATCTTTCGGCGATTTGAGACCAAAAAAAAATCATTGTTTTTTGAAAACTTTGAATGCTCATAACTCGTAAAGTAATGCACCTAGAAGGCTGAAAATAGCATTTCTGTAATCTAGGGAGTCAGACCTTTTCAATGATGTATGATTTTTATAGATTCGAGTAAAAAAAATTTCAATTGCTGTTTTGAGGGTGAAGATCGCATCTTTCGGCGATTTGAGACCAAAAAAAAATCATTGTTTTTTGAAAACTTTGAATGCTCATAACTCGTAAAGGAATGCACCTAGAAGGCTGAAAATAGCATTTCTGTAATCTAGGGAGTCAGACCTTTTCAACGATGTATGATTTTTATAGATTCGAGTAAAAAAATTTTCAATTGCTGTTTTGAGGGTGAAGATCGCATCTTTCGGCGATTTGAGACCAAAAAAAATCATTGTTTTTTGAAAACTTTGAATGCTCATAACTCGTAGAGGAATGCACCTAGAAGGCTGAAAATAGCATTTCTGTTATCTAGGGAGTCAGACCTTTTCGATGATGTATGATTTTTATAGATTCGAGTAAAAAAATTTTCAATTGCTGTTTTGAGGGTGAAGATCGCATCTTTCGGCGATTTGAGACCAAAAAAAAATCATTGTTTTTTGATAACTTTGAATGCTCATAACTCGTAAAGGAATGCACCTAGAAGGCTAAAAATAGCATTTCTGTAATCTAGGGAGTCAGACCTTTTCAATGATGTATGATTTTTATAGATTCGAGTAAAAAAATTTTCAATTGCTGTTTTGAGGATGATGTATGATTTTTATAGATTCGAGTAAAAAATTTTTCAATTGCTGTTTTGAGGGTGAAGATCGCATCTTTCGGCGATTTGAGACCAAAAAAAAATCATTGTTTTTTGAAAACTTTGAATGCTCATAACTCGTAAAGGAATGCACCCAGAAGGCTGAAAATAGCATTTCTGTAATCTAGGGAGTCAGACCTTTTCAATGATGTATGATTTTTATAGATTCGAGTAAAAAAATTTTCAATTGCTGTTTTGAGGGTGAAGATCGCATCTTTCGGCGATTTGAGACCAAAAAAAAAATCATTGTGTTTTGAAAACTTTGAATGCTTATAACTCGTAAAGGAATGCACCTAGAAGGCTGAAAATAGCATTTCTGTAATCTAGGGAGTCAGACCTTTTCAATGATGTATGATTTTTATAGATTCGAGTAAAAAAAATTTCAATTGCTGTTTTGAGGGTGAAGATCGCATCTTTCGGCGATATGAGACCAAAAAAAAATCATTGTTTTTTGAAAACTTTGAATGCTCATAACTCGTAAAGGAATGCACCTAGAAGGCTGAAAATAGCATTTCTGTAATCTAGGGAGTCAGACCTTTTCAATGATGTATGATTTTTATAGATTCGAGTAAAAAAATTTTCAATTGCTGTTTTGAGGGTGAAGATCGCATCTTTCGGCGATTTGAGACCAAAAAAAAATCATTGTTTTTTGAAAACTTTGAATGCTCATAACTCGTAAAGGAATGCACCTAGAAGGCTGAAAATAGCATTTCTGTAATCTAGGGAGTCAGACCTTTTCAATGATGTATGATTTTTATAGATTCGAGTAAAAAAAATTTTCAATTGCTGTTTTGAGGGTGAAGATCGCATCTTTCGGCGATTTGAGACCAAAAAAAAATCATTGTTTTTTGAAAACTTTGAATGCTCATAACTCGTAAAGGAATGCACTGAAAATAGCATTTCTGTAATCTAGGGAGTCAGACCTTTTCAATGATGTATGATTTGATGATGTGATGTATGATGTATGATAGATTCGAGTAAAAAAATTTTCAATTGCTGTTTTGAGGGTGAAGATCGCATCTTTCGGCGATTTGAGACCAAAAAAAAATCATTGTTTTTTGAAAACTTTGAATGCTCATAACTCGTAAAGTAATGCACCTAGAAGGCTGAAAATAGCATTTCTGTAATCTAGGGAGTCAGACCTTTTCAATGATGTATGATTTTTATAGATTCGAGTAAAAAAAATTTCAATTGCTGTTTTGAGGGTGAAGATCGCATCTTTCGGCGATTTGAGACCAAAAAAAAATCATTGTTTTTTGAAAACTTTGAATGCTCATAACTCGTAAAGGAATGCACTGAAAATAGCATTTCTGTAATCTAGGGAGTCAGACCTTTTCAATGATGTATGATTTGATGATGTGATGTATGATGTATGATAGATTCGAGTAAAAAAATTTTCAATTGCTGTTTTGAGGGTGAAGATCGCATCTTTCGGCGATTTGAGACCAAAAAATTTTTTTACTCGAATGCTCATAACTCGTAAAGTAATGCACCTAGAAGGCTGAAAATAGCATTTCTGTAATCTAGGGAGTCAGACCTTTTCAATGATGTATGATTTTTATAGATTCGAGTAAAAAAAATTTCAATTGCTGTTTTGAGGGTGAAGATCGCATCTTTCGGCGATTTGAGACCAAAAAAAAATCATTGTTTTTTGAAAACTTTGAATGCTCATAACTCGTAAAGGAATGCACCTAGAAGGCTGAAAATAGCATTTCTGTAATCTAGGGAGTCAGACCTTTTCAATGATGTATGATTTTTATAGATTCGAGTAAAAAAATTTTCAATTGCTGTTTTGAGGGTGAAGATCGCATCTTTTGGCGATTTGAGACCAAAAAAAAATCATTGTTTTTTGAAAACTTTGAATGCTCATAACTCGTAAAGGAATGCACCTAGAAGGCTGAAAATAGCATTTCTGTAATCTAGGGAGTCAGACCTTTTCAACGATGTATGATTTTTATAGATTCGAGTAAAAAAATTTTCAATTGCTGTTTTGAGGGTGAAGATCGCATCTTTCGGCGATTTGAGACCAAAAAAAATCATCAAAACTTTGAATGCTCATAACTCGTAAAGGAATGCACTGAAAATAGCATTTCTGTAATCTAGGGAGTCAGACCTTTTCAATGATGTATGATTTGATGATGTGATGTATGATGTATGATAGATTCGAGTAAAAAAATTTTCAATTGCTGTTTTGAGGGTGAAGATCGCATCTTTCGGCGATTTGAGACCAAAAAAAAATCATTGTTTTTTGAAAACTTTGAATGCTCATAACTCGTAAAGTAATGCACCTAGAAGGCTGAAAATAGCATTTCTGTAATCTAGGGAGTCAGACCTTTTCAATGATGTATGATTTTTATAGATTCGAGTAAAAAAAATTTCAATTGCTGTTTTGAGGGTGAAGATCGCATCTTTCGGCGATTTGAGACCAAAAAAAAATCATTGTTTTTTGAAAACTTTGAATGCTCATAACTCGTAAAGGAATGCACTGAAAATAGCATTTCTGTAATCTAGGGAGTCAGACCTTTTCAATGATGTATGATTTGATGATGTGATGTATGATGTATGATAGATTCGAGTAAAAAAATTTTCAATTGCTGTTTTGAGGGTGAAGATCGCATCTTTCGGCGATTTGAGACCAAAAAAAAATCATTGTTTTTTGAAAACTTTGAATGCTCATAACTCGTAAAGGAATGCACCTAGAAGGCTGAAAATAGCATTTCTGTAATCTAGGGAGTCAGACCTTTTCAATGATGTATGATTTTTATAGATTCGAGTAAAAAAATTTTCAATTGCTGTTTTGAGGGTGAAGATCGCATCTTTCGGCGATTTGAGACCAAAAAAAAATCATTGTTTTTTGAAAACTTTGAATGCTCATAACTCGTAAAGGAATGCACCTAGAAGGCTGAAAATAGCATTTCTGTAATCTAGGGAGTCAGACCTTTTCAACGATGTATGATTTTTATAGATTCGAGTAAAAAAATTTTCAATTGCTGTTTTGAGGGTGAAGATCGCATCTTTCGGCGATTTGAGACCAAAAAAAATCATTGTTTTTTGAAAACTTTGAATGCTCATAACTCGTAAAGGAATGCACCTAGAAGGCTGAAAATAGCATTTCTGTAATCTAGGGAGTCAGACCTTTTCAATGATGTATGATTTTTATAGCTTCGAGTAAAAAAATTTTCAATTGCTGTTTTGAGGGTGAAGATCGCATCTTTCGGCGATTTGAGACCAAAAATCATTGTTTTTTGAAAACTTTGAATGCTCATAACTCGTAAAGGAATGCACCTAGAAGGCTGAAAATAGCATTTCTGTAATCTAGGGAGTCAGACCTTTTCAATGATGTATGATTTTTATAGATTCGAGTAAAAAAAAATTCAATTGCTGTTTTGAGGGTGAAGATCGCATCTTTCGGCGATTTGAGACCAAAAAAAAATCATTGTTTTTTGAAAACTTTGAATGCTCATAACTCGTAAAGGAATGCACCTAGAAGGCTGAAAATAGCATTTCTGTAATCTAGGGAGTCAGACCTTTTCAATGATGTATGATTTTTATAGATTCGAGTAAAAAAATTTTCAATTGCTGTTTTGAGGGTGAAGATCGCATCTTTCGGCGATTTGAGACCAAAAAAAAATCATTGTTTTTTGAAAACTTTGAATGCTCATAACTCGTAAAGGAATGCACCTAGAAGGCTGAAAATAGCATTTCTGTAATCTAGGGAGTCAGACCTTTTCAATGATGTATGATTTTTATAGATTCGAGTAAAAAAATTTTCAATTGCTGTTTTGAGGGTGAAGATCGCATCTTTCGGCGATTTGAGACCAAAAAAAAATCATTGTTTTTTGAAAACTTTGAATGCTCATAACTCGTAAAGGAATGCACCTAGAAGGCTGAAAATAGCATTTTTGTAATCTAGGGAGTCAGACCTTTTCAACGATGTATGATTTTTATAGATTCGAGTAAAAAAATTTTCAATTGCTGTTTTGAGGGTGAAGATCGCATCTTTCGGCGATTTGAGACCAAAAAAAATCATTGTTTTTTGAAAACTTTGAATGCTCATAACTCGTAAAGGAATGCACCTAGAAGGCTGAAAATAGCATTTCTGTAATCTAGGGAGTCAGACCTTTTCAATGATGTATGATTTTTATAGCTTCGAGTAAAAAAATTTTCAATTGCTGTTTTGAGGGTGAAGATCGCATCTTTCGGCGATTTGAGACCAAAAAAAAATCATTGTTTTTTGAAAACTTTGAATGCTCATAACTCGTAAAGGAATGCACCTAGAAGGCTGAAAATAGCATTTCTGTAATCTAGGGAGTCAGACCTTTTCAATGATGTATGATTTTTATAGATTCGAGTAAAAAAAATTTCAATTGCTGTTTTGAGGGTGAAGATCGCATCTTTCGGCGATTTGAGACCAAAAAAAAATCATTGTTTTTTGAAAACTTTGAATGCTCATAACTCGTAAAGGAATGCACCTAGAAGGCTGAAAATAGCATTTCTGTAATCTAGGGAGTCAGACCTTTTCAATGATGTATGATTTTTATAGATTCGAGTAAAAAAATTTTCAATTGCTGTTTTGAGGGTGAAGATCGCATCTTTCGGCGATTTGAGACCAAAAAAAAATCATTGTTTTTTGAAAACTTTGAATGCTCATAACTCGTAAAGGAATGCACCTAGAAGGCTGAAAATAGCATTTCTGTAATCTAGGGAGTCAGACCTTTTCAATGATGTATGATTTTTATAGATTCGAGTAAAAAAAATTTCAATTGCTGTTTTGAGGGTGAAGATCGCATCTTTCGGCGATTTGAGACCAAAAAAAAATCATTGTTTTTTGAAAACTTTGAATGCTCATAACTCGTAAAGGAATGCACCTAGAAGGCTGAAAATAGCATTTCTGTAATCTAGGGAGTCAGACCTTTTCGATGATGTATGATTTTTATAGATTCGAGTAAAAAAATTTTCAATTGCTGTTTTGAGGGTGAAGATCGCATCTTTCGGCGATTTGAGACCAAAAAAAAATCATTGTTTTTTGAAAACTTTGAATGCTCATAACTCGTAAAGGAATGCACCTAGAAGGCTAAAAATAGCATTTCTGTAATCTAGGGAGTCAGACCTTTTCAATGATGTATGATTTTTATAGATTCGAGTAAAAAAATTTTCAATTGCTGTTTTGAGGGTGAAGATCGCATCTTTCGGCGATTTGAGACCAAAAAAAAATCATTGTTTTTTGAAAACTTTGAATGCTCATAACTCGTAAAGGAATGCACCTAGAAGGCTGAAAATAGCATTTCTGTAATCTAGGGAGTCAGACCTTTTCAATGATGTATGATTTTTATAGATTCGAGTAAAAAAAATTTCAATTGCTGTTTTGAGGGTGAAGATCGCATCTTTCGGCGATTTGAGACCAAAAAAAAATCATTGTTTTTTGAAAACTTTGAATGCTCATAACTCGTAAAGGAATGCACCTAGAAGGCTGAAAATAGCATTTCTGTAATCTAGGGAGTCAGACCTTTTCAACGATGTATGATTTTTTATAGATTCGAGTAAAAAAATTTTCAATTGCTGTTTTGAGGGTGAAGATCGCATCTTTCGGCGATTTGAGTAAAAAAATTTTCAATTGCTGTTTTGAGGGTGAAGATCGCATCTTTCGGCGATTTGAAACCAAAAAAAATCATTGTTTTTTGAAAACTTTGAATGCTCATAACTCGTAAAGGAATGCACCTAGAAGGCTGAAAATAGCATTTCTGTAATCTAGGGAGTCAGACCTTTTCAATGATGTATGATTTTTATAGATTCGAGTAAAAAATTTCAATTGCTGTTTTGAGGGTGAAAAAAAAATCATTGTTTTTTGAAAACTTTGAATGCTCATAACTCGTAAAGGAATGCACCTAGAAGGCTGAAAATAGCATTTCTGTAATCTAGGGAGTCAGACCTTTTCAATGATGTATGATTTTTATAGATTCGAGTAAAAAAATTTTCAATTGCTGTTTTGAGGGTGAAGATCGCATCTTTCGGCGATTTGAGACCAAAAAAAAATCATTGTTTTTTGAAAACTTTGAATGCTCATAACTCGTAAAGGAATGCACCTAGAAGGCTGAAAATAGCATTTCTGTAATCTAGGGAGTCAGACCTTTTCAATGATGTATGATTTTTATAGATTCGAGTAAAAAAAATTTCAATTGCTGCTTTGAGGGTGAAGATCGCATCTTTCGGCGATTTGAGACCAAAAAAAAATCATTGTTTTTTTAAAACTTTGAATGCTCATAACTCGTAAAGGAATGCACCTAGAAGGCTGAAAATAGCATTTCTGTAATCTAGGGAGTCAGACCTTTTCGATGATGTATGATTTTTATAGATTCGAGTAAAAAAATTTTCAATTGCTGTTTTGAGGGTGAAGATCGCATCTTTCGGCGATTTGAGACCAAAAAAAAATCATTGTTTTTTGAAAACTTTGAATGCTCATAACTCGTAAAGGAATGCACCTAGAAGGCTGAAAATAGCATTTCTGTAATCTAGGGAGTCAGACCTTTTCGATGATGTATGATTTTTATAGATTCGAGTAAAAAAATTTTCAATTGCTGTTTTGAGGGTGAAGATCGCATCTTTCGGCGATTTGAGACCAAAAAAAAAATCATTGTTTTTTGAAAACTTTGAATGCTCATAACTCGTAAAGGAATGCACCTAGAAGGCTGAAAATAGCATTTCTGTAATCTAGGGAGTCAGACCTTTTCAACGATGTATGATTTTTATAGATTCGAGTAAAAAAATTTTCAATTGCTGTTTTGAGGGTGAAGATCGCATCTTTCGGCGATTTGAGACCAAAAAAAATCATTGTTTTTTGAAAACTTTGAATGCTCATAACTCGTAAAGGAATGCACCTAGAAGGCTGAAAATAGCATTTCTGTAATCTAGGGAGTCAGACCTTTTCAATGATGTATGATTTTTATACCTTCGAGTAAAAAAAATTTTCAATTGCTGTTTTGAGGGTGAAGATCGCATCTTTCGGCGATTTGAGACCAAAAAAAAATCATTGTTTTTTGAAAACTCTGAATGCTCATAACTCGTAAAGGAATGCACCTAGAAGACTGAAAATAGCATTTCTGTAATCTAGGGAGTCAGACCTTTTCAATGATGTATGATTTTTATAGATTCGAGTAAAAAAAATTTCAATTGCTGTTTTGAGGGTGAAGATCGCATCTTTCGGCGATTTGAGACCAAAAAAAAATCATTGTTTTTTGAAAACTTTGAATGCTCATAACTCGTAAAGGAATGCACCTAGAAGGCTGAAAATAGCATTTCTGTAATCTAGGGAGTCAGACCTTTTCAATGATGTATGATTTTTATAGATTCGAGTAAAAAAATTTTCAATTGCTGTTTTGAGGGTGAAGATCACATCTTTCGGCGATTTGAGACCAAAAAAAAATCATTGTTTTTTGAAAACTTTGAATGCTCATAACTCGTAAAGGAATGCACCTAGAAGGCTGAAAATAGCATTTCTGTAATCTAGGGAGTCAGACCTTTTCAATGATGTATGATTTTTATAGATTCGAGTAAAAAAATTTTCAATTGCTGTTTTGAGGGTGAAGATCGCATCTTTCGATGCGATTTGAGACCAAAAAAAAATCATTGTTTTTTGAAAACTTTGAATGCTCATAACTCGTAAAGGAATGCACCTAGAAGGCTGAAAATAGCATTTCTGTAATCTAGGGAGTCAGACCTTTTCAATGATGTATGATTTTTATAGATTCGAGTAAAAAAAATTTCAATTGCTGTTTTGAGGGTGAAGATCGCATTTTTCGGCGATTTGAGACCAAAAAAAAATCATTGTTTTTTGAAAACTTTGAATGCTCATAACTCGTAAAGGAATGCACCTAGAAGGCTGAAAATAGCATTTCTGTAATCTAGGGAGTCAGACCTTTTCAATGATGTATGATTTTTATAGATTCGAGTAAAAAAAATTTCAATTGCTGTTTTGAGGGTGAAGATTGCATCTTTCGGCGATTTGAGACCAAAAAAAAATCATTGTTTTTTGAAAACTTTGAATGCTCATAACTCGTAAAGGAATGCACCTAGAAGGCTGAAAATAGCATTTCTGTAATCTAGGGAGTCAGACCTTTTCAATGATGTATGATTTTTATAGATTCGAGTAAAAAAATTTTCAATTGCTGTTTTGAGGGTGAAGATCGCATCTTTCGGCGATTTGAGACCAAAAAAAAATCATTGTTTTTTGAAAACTTTGAATGCTCATAACTCGTAAAGGAATGCACCTAGAAGGCTGAAAATAGCATTTCTGTAATCTAGGGAGTCAGACCTTTTCAACGATGTATGATTTTTATAGATTCGAGTAAAAAAATTTTCAATTGCTGTTTTGAGGGTGAAGATCGCATCTTTCGGCGATTTGAGACCAAAAAAAAATCATTGTTTTTTGAAAACTTTGAATGCTCATAACTCGTAAAGGAATGCACCTAGAAGGCTGAAAATAGCATTTCTGTAATCTAGGGAGTCAGACCTTTTCGATGATGTATGATTTTTATAGATTCGAGTAAAAAAATTTTCAATTGCTGTTTTGAGGGTGAAGATCGCATCTTTCGGCGATTTGAGACCAAAAAAAAATCATTGTTTTTTGAAAACTTTGAATGCTCATAACTCGTAAAGGAATGCACCTAGAAGGCTGAAAATAGCATTTCTGTAATCTAGGGAGTCAGACCTTTTCAACGATGTATGATTTTTATAGATTCGAGTAAAAAAATTTTCAATTGCTGTTTTGAGGGTGAAGATCGCATCTTTCGGCGATTTGAGACCAAATTGTTTTTTGAAAACTTTGAATGCTCATAACTCGTAAAGGAATGCACCTAGAAGGCTGAAAATAGCATTTCTGTAATCTAGGGAGTCAGACCTTTTCAATGATGTATGATTTTTATAGCTTCGAGTAAAAAAAATTTTCAATTGCTGTTTTGAGGGTGAAGATCGCATCTTTCGGCGATTTGAGACCAAAAAAAAATCATTGTTTTTTGAAAACTTTGAATGCTCATAACTCGTAAAGGAATGCACCTAGAAGGCTGAAAATAGCATTTCTGTAATCTAGGGAGTCAGACCTTTTCAATGATGTATGATTTTTATAGATTCGAGTAAAAAAAATTTCAATTGCTGTTTTGAGGGTGAAGATCGCATCTTTCGGCGATTTGAGACCAAAAAAAAAATCATTGTTTTTTGAAAACTTTGAATGCTCATAACTCGTAAAGGAATGCACCTAGAAGGCTGAAAATAGCATTTCTGTAATCTAGGGAGTCAGACCTTTTCAATGATGTATGATTTTTATAGATTCGAGCAAAAAAATTTTCAATTGCTGTTTTGAGGGTGAAGATCACATCTTTCGGCGATTTGAGACCAAAAAAAAATCATTGTTTTTTGAAAACTTTGAATGCTCATAACTCGTAAAGGAATGCACCTAGAAGGCTGAAAATAGCATTTCTGTAATCTAAGGAGTCAGACCTTTTCAATGATGTATGATTTTTATAGATTCGAGTAAAAAAATTTTCAATTGCTGTTTTGAGGGTGAAGATCGCATCTTTCGGCGATTTGAGACCAAAAAAAAAAAATCATTGTTTTTTGAAAACTTTGAATGCTCATAACTCGTAAAGGAATGCACCTAGAAGGCTGAAAATAGCATTTCTGTAATCTAGGGAGTCAGACCTTTTCGATGATGTATGATTTTTATAGATTCGAGTAAAAAAATTTTCAATTGCTGTTTTGAGGGTGAAGATCGCATCTTTCGGCGATTTGAGACCAAAAAAAAATCATTGTTTTTTGAAAACTTTGAATGCTCATAACTTGTAAAGGAATGCACCTAGAAGGCTGAAAATAGCATTTCTGTAATCTAGGGAGTCAGACCTTTTCAACGATGTATGATTTTTATAGATTCGAGTAAAAAAAATTTCAATTGCTGTTTTGAGGGTGAAGATCGCATCTTTCGGCGATTTGAGACCAAAAAAAATCATTGTTTTTTGAAAACTTTGAATGCTCATAACTCGTAAAGGAATGCACCTAGAAGGCTGAAAATAGCATTTCTGTAATCTAGGGAGTCAGACCTTTTCAATGATGTATGATTTTTATAGCTTCGAGTAAAAAAAATTTTCAATTGCTGTTTTGAGGGTGAAGATCGCATCTTTCGGCGATTTGAGACCAAAAAAAAATCATTGTTTTTTGAAAACTTTGAATGCTCATAACTCGTAAAGGAATGCACCTAGAAGGCTGAAAATAGCATTTCTGTAATCTAGGGAGCCAGACCTTTTCAATGATGTATGATTTTTATAGATTCGAGTAAAAAAATTTTCAATTGCTGTTTTGAGGGTGAAGATCGCATCTTTCGGCGATTTGAGACCAAAAAAAAATCATTGTTTTTTGAAAACTTTGAATGCTCATAACTCGTAAAGGAATGCACCTAGAAGGCTGAAAATAGCATTTCTGTAATCTAGGGAGTCAGACCTTTTCGATGATGTATGATTTTTATAGATTCGAGTAAAAAAATTTTCAATTGCTGTTTTGAGGGTGAAGATCGCATCTTTCGGCGATTTGAGACCAAAAAAAAATCATTGTTTTTTGAAAACTTTGAATGCTCATAACTTGTAAAGGAATGCACCTAGAAGGCTGAAAATAGCATTTCTGTAATCTAGGGAGTCAGACCTTTTCAACGATGTATGATTTTTATAGATTCGAGTAAAAAAAATTTCAATTGCTGTTTTGAGGGTGAAGATCGCATCTTTCGGCGATTTGAGACCAAAAAAAATCATTGTTTTTTGAAAACTTTGAATGCTCATAACTCGTAAAGGAATGCACCTAGAAGGCTGAAAATATCATTTCTGTAATCTAGGGAGTCAGACCTTTTCAATGATGTATGATTTTTATAGCTTCGAGTAAAAAAAATTTTCAATTGCTGTTTTGAGGGTGAAGATCGCATCTTTCGGCGATTTGAGACCAAAAAAAAATCATTGTTTTTTGAAAACTTTGAATGCTCATAACTCGTAAAGGAATGCACCTAGAAGACTGAAAATAGCATTTCTGTAATCTAGGGAGTCAGACCTTTTCAATGATGTATGATTTTTATAGATTCGAGTAAAAAAAATTTCAATTGCTGTTTTGAGGGTGAAGATCGCATCTTTCGGCGATTTGAGACCAAAAAAAAATCATTGTTTTTTGAAAACTTTGAATGCTCATAACTCGTAAAGGAATGCACCTAGAAGGCTGAAAATAGCATTTCTGTAATCTAGGGAGTCAGACCTTTTCAATGATGTATGATTTTTATAGATTCGAGTAAAAAAATTTTCAATTGCTGTTTTGAGGGTGAAGATCACATCTTTCGGCGATTTGAGACCAAAAAAAAATCATTGTTTTTTGAAAACTTTGAATGCTCATAACTCGTAAAGGAATGCACCTAGAAGGCTGAAAATAGCATTTCTGTAATCTAGGGAGTCAGACCTTTTCAATGATGTATGATTTTTATAGATTCGAGTAAAAAAATTTTCAATTGCTGTTTTGAGGGTGAAGATCGCATCTTTCGATGCGATTTGGGACCAAAAAAAAATCATTGTTTTTTGAAAACTTTGAATGCTCATAACTCGTAAAGGAATGCACCTAGAAGGCTGAAAATAGCATTTCTGTAATCTAGGGAGTCAGACCTTTTCAATGATGTATGATTTTTATAGATTCGAGTAAAAAAAATTTCAATTGCTGTTTTGAGGGTGAAGATTGCATCTTTCGGCGATTTGAGACCAAAAAAAAATCATTGTTTTTTGAAAACTTTGAATGCTCATAACTCGTAAAGGAATGCACCTAGAAGGCTGAAAATAGCATTTCTGTAATCTAGGGAGTCAGACCTTTTCAATGATGTATGATTTTTATAGATTCGAGTAAAAAAAATTTCAATTGCTGTTTTGAGGGTGAAGATCGCATCTTTCGGCGATTTGAGACCAAAAAAAAATCATTGTTTTTTTAAAACTTTGAATGCTTATAACTCGTAAAGGAATGCACCTAGAAGGCTGAAAATAGCATTTCTGTAATCTAGGGAGTCAGACCTTTTCAATGATGTATGATTTTTATAGATTCGAGTAAAAAAATTTCAATTGCTGTTTTGAGGGTGAAGATCGCATCTTTCGGCGATTTGAGACCAAAAAAAAATCATTGTTTTTTGAAAACTTTGAATGCTCATAACTCGTAAAGGAATGCACCTAGAAGGCTGAAAATAGCATTTCTGTAATCTAGGGAGTCAGACCTTTTCAATGATGTATGATTTTTATAGATTCGAGTAAAAAAATTTTCAATTGCTGTTTTGAGGGTGAAGATCGCATCTTTCGGCGATTTGAGACCAAAAAAAAATCATTGTTTTTTGAAAACTTTGAATGCTCATAACTCGTAAAGGAATGCACCTAGAAGGCTGAAAATAGCATTTCTGTAATCTAGGGAGTCAGACCTTTTCAATGATGTATGATTTTTATAGATTCGAGTAAAAAAATTTTCAATTGCTGTTTTGAGGGTGAAGATCGCATCTTTCGGCGATTTGAGACCAAAAAAAAATCATTGTTTTTTGAAAACTTTGAATGCTCATAACTCGTAAAGGAATGCACCTAGAAAGCTGAAAATAGCATTTCTGTAATCTAGGGAGTCAGACCTTTTCAATGATGTATGATTTTTATAGATTCGAGTAAAAAAATTTTCAATTGCTGTTTTGAGGGTGAAGATCGCATCTTTCGGCGATTTGAGACCAAAAAAAAAATCATTGTTTTTTGAAAACTTTGAATGCTCATAACTCGTAAAGGAATGCACCTAGAAGGCTGAAAATAGCATTTCTGTAATCTAGGGAGTCAGACCTTTTCAATGATGTATGATTTTTATAGATTCGAGTAAAAAAATTTTCAATTGCTGTTTTGAGGGTGTAGATCGCATCTTTCGGCGATTTCAGACCAAAAAAAAATCATTGTTTTTTGAAAACTTTGAATGCTCATAACTCGTAAAGGAATGCACCTAGAAGGCTGAAAATAGCATTTCTGTAATCTAGGGAGTCAGACCTTTTCAATTATGTGTGATTTTTATAGATTCGAGTAAAAAAATTTTCAATTGCTGTTTTGAGGGTGAAGATCGCATCTTTCGGCGATTTGAGACCAAAAAAAAAATCATTGTTTTTTGAAAACTTTGAATGCTCATAACTCGTAAAGGAATGCACCTAGAAGGCTGAAAATAGCATTTCTGTAATCTAGGGAGTCAGACCTTTTCAATGATGTATGATTTTTATAGATTCGAGTAAAAAAATTTTCAATTGCTGTTTTGAGGGTGAAGATCGCATCTTTCGGCGATTTGAGACCAAAAAAAAATCATTGTTTTTTGAAAACTTTGAATGCTCATAACTCGTAAAGGAATGCACCTAGAAGGCTGAAAATAGCATTTCTGTAATCTAGGGAGTCAGACCTTTTCAATGATGTATGATTTTTATAGATTCGAGTAAAAAAATTTCAATTGCTGTTTTGAGGGTGAAGATCGCATCTTTCGGCGATTTGAGACCAAAAAAAAATCATTGTTTTTGAAAACTTTGAATGCTCATAACTCGTAAAGGAATGCACCTAGAAGGCTGAAAATAGCATTTCTGTAATCTAGGGAGTCAGACCTTTTCGATGATGTATGATTTTTATAGATTCGAGTAAAAAAATTTTCAATTGCTGTTTTGAGGGTGAAGATCGCATCTTTCGGCGATTTGAGACCAAAAAAAAATCATTGTTTTTTGAAAACTTTGAATGCTCATAACTCGTAAAGGAATGCACCTAGAAGGCTGAAAATAGCATTTCTGTAATCTAGGGAGTCAGACCTTTTCAATGATGTATGATTTTTATAGATTCGAGTAAAAAAATTTTCAATTGCTGTTTTGAGGGTGAAGATCGCATCTTTCGGCGGTTTGAGACCAAAAAAAAATCATTGTTTTTTGAAAACTTTGAATGCTCATAACTCGTAAAGGAATGCACCTAGACGGCTGAAAATAGCATTTCTGTAATCTAGGGAGTCAGACCTTTTCGATGATGTATGATTTTTATAGATTCGAGTAAAAAAAATTTCAATTGCTGTTTTGAGGGTGAAGATCGCATCTTTCGGCGATTTGAGACCAAAAAAAATCATTGTTTTTTGAAAACTTTGAATGCTCATAACTCGTAAAGGAATGCACCTAGAAGGCTGAAAATAGCATTTCTGTAATCTAGGGAGTCAGACCTTTTCAATGATGTATGATTTTTATAGATTCGAGTAAAAAAATTTTCAATTGCTGTTTTGAGGGTGAAGATCGCATCTTTCGGCGATTTGAGACCAAAAAAAAATCATTGTTTTTTGAAAACTTTGAATGCTCATAACTCGTAAAGGAATGCACCTAGAAGGCTGAAAATAGCATTTCTGTAATCTAGGGAGTCAGACCTTTTCAATGATGTATGATTTTTATAGATTCGAGTAAAAAAAATTTCAATTGCTGTTTTGAGGGTGAAGATCGCATCTTTCGGCGATTTGAGACCAAAAAAAAATCATTGTTTTTTGAAAACTTTGAATGCTCATAACTCGTAAAGGAATGCACCTAGAAGGCTGAAAATAGCATTTCTGTAATCTAGGGAGTCAGACCTTTTCGATGATGTATGATTTTTATAGATTCGAGTAAAAAAATTTTCAATTGCTGTTTTGAGGGTGAAGATCGCATCTTTCGGCGATTTGAGACCAAAAAAAAATCATTGTTTTTTGAAAACTTTGAATGCTCATAACTCGTAAAGGAATGCACCTAGAAGGCTGAAAATAGCATTTCTGTAATCTAGGGAGTCAGACCTTTTCAATGATGTATGATTTTTATAGATTCGAGTAAAAAAATTTTCAATTGCTGTTTTGAGGGTGAAGATCGCATCTTTCGGCGGTTTGAGACCAAAAAAAAATCATTGTTTTTTGAAAACTTTGAATGCTCATAACTCGTAAAGGAATGCACCTAGACGGCTGAAAATAGCATTTCTGTAATCTAGGGAGTCAGACCTTTTCGATGATGTATGATTTTTATAGATTCGAGTAAAAAAATTTTCAATTGCTGTTTTGAGGGTGAAGATCGCATCTTTCGGCGATTTGAGACCAAAAAAAAATCATTGTTTTTTGAAAACTTTGAATGCTCATAACTCGTAAAGGAATGCACCTAGCAGGCTGAAAATAGCATTTCTGTAATCTAGGGAGTCAGACCTTTTCAATGATGTATGATTTTTATAGCTTCGAGTAAAAAAATTTTCAATTGCTGTTTTGAGGGTGAAGATCGCATCTTTCGGCGATTTGAGACCAAAAAAAAATCATTGTTTTTTGAAAACTTTGAATGCTCATAACTCGTAAAGGAATGCACCTAGAAGGCTGAAAATAGCATTTCTGTAATCTAGGGAGTCAGACCTTTTCAATGATGTATGATTTTTATAGATTCGAGTAAAAAAATTTTCAATTGCTGTTTTGAGGGTGAAGATCGCATCTTTCGGCGATTTGAGACCAAAAAAAAATCATTGTTTTTTGAAAACTTTGAATGCTCATAACTCGTAAAGGAATGCACCTAGAAGGCTGAAAATAGCATTTCTGTAATCTAGGGAGTCAGACCTTTTCAATGATGTATGATTTTTATAGATTCGAGTAAAAAAATTTTCAATTGCTGTTTTGAGGGTGAAGATCGCATCTTTCGGCGATTTGAGACCAAAAAAAAATCATTGTTTTTTGAAAACTTTGAATGCTCATAACTCGTAAAGGAATGCACCTAGAAGGCTGAAAATAGCATTTCTGTAATCTAGGGAGTCAGACCTTTTCAATGATGTGTGATGTTTATAGATTCGAGTAAAAAAATTTTCAATTGCTGTTTTGATGGTGAAGATCGCATCTTTCGGCGATTTGAGACCAAAAAAAAATCATTGTTTTTTGAAAACTTTGAATGCTCATAACTCGTAAAGGAAGGCACCTAGAAGGCTGAAAATAGCATTTCTGTAATCTAGGGAGTCAGACCTTTTCAATGATGTATGATTTTTATAGATTGGAGTAAAAAATTTTCAATTGCTGTTTTGAGGGTGAAGATCGCATCTTTCGGCGATTTGAGACCAAAAAAAAATCATTGTTTTTTGAAAACTTTGAATGCTCATAACTCGTAAAGGAATGCACCTAGAAGGCTGAAAATAGCATTTCTGTAATCTAGGGAGTCAGACCTTTTCAATGATGTATGATTTTTATAGATTCGAGTAAAAAAAATTTCAATTGCTGTTTTGAGGGTGAAGATCGCATCTTTCGGCGATTTGAGACCAAAAATAAATCATTGTTTTTTGAAAACTTTGAATGCTCATAACTCGTAAAGGACTGCACCTAGAAGGCTGAAAATAGCATTTCTGTAATCTAGGGAGTCAGACCTTTTCAATGATGTATGATTTTTATAGATTCGAGTAAAAAAATTTTCAATTGCTGTTTTGAGGGTGAAGATCGCATCTTTCGGCGATTTGAGACCAAAAAAAAATCATTGTTTTTTGAAAACTTTGAATGCTCATAACTCGTAAAGGAATGCACCTAGAAGGCTGAAAATAGCATTTCTGTAATCTAGGGAGTCAGACCTTTTCAATGATGTATGATTTTTATAGATTCGAGTAAAAAAATTTTCAATTGCTGTTTTGAGGGTGAAGATCGCATCTTTCGGCGATTTGAGACCAAAAAAAAATTGTTGTTTTTTGAAAACTTTGAATGCTCATAACTCGTAAAGGAATGCACCTAGAAGGCTGAAAATAGCATTTCTGTAATCTAGGGAGTCAGACCTTTTCAATGATGTATGATTTTTATAGATTCGAGTAAAAAATTTTCAATTGCTGTTTTGAGGGTGAAGATCGCATCTTTCGGCGATTTGAGACCAAAAAAAAATCATTGTTTTTTGAAAACTTTGAATGCTCATAACTCGTAAAGGAATGCACCTAGAAGGCTGAAAATAGCATTTCTGTAATCTAGGGAGTCAGACCTTTTCAACGATGTATGATTTTTATAGATTCGAGTAAAAAAATTTTCAATTGCTGTTTTGAGGGTGAAGATCGCATCTTTCGGCGATTTGAGACCAAAAAAAATCATTGTTTTTTGAAAACTTTGAATGCTCATAACTCGTAAAGGAATGCACCTAGAAGGCTGAAAATAGCATTTCTGTAATCTAGGGAGTCAGACCTTTTCAATGATGTATGATTTTTATAGCTTCGAGTAAAAAAAATTTTCAATTGCTGTTTTGAGGGTGAAGATCGCATCTTTCGGTGATTTGAGACCAAAAAAAAATCATTGTTTTTTGAAAACTTTGAATGCTCATAACTCGTAAAGGAATGCACCTAGAAGACTGAAAATAGCATTTCTGTAATCTAGGGAGTCAGACCTTTTCAATGATGTATGATTTTTATAGATTCGAGTAAAAAAAATTTCAATTGCTGTTTTGAGGGTGAAGATCGCATCTTTCGGCGATTTGAGACCAAAAAAAAATCATTGTTTTTTGAAAACTTTGAATGCTCATAACTCGTAAAGGAATGCACCTAGAAGGCTGAAAATAGCATTTCTGTAATCTAGGGAGTCAGACCTTTTCAATGATGTATGATTTTTATAGATTCGAGTAAAAAAATTTTCAATTGCTGTTTTGAGGGTGAAGATCACATCTTTCGGCGATTTGAGACCAAAAAAAAATCATTGTTTTTTGAAAACTTTGAATGCTCATAACTCGTAAAGGAATGCACCTAGAAGGCTGAAAATAGCATTTCTGTAATCTAGGGAGTCAGACCTTTTCAATGATGTATAATTTTTATAGATTCGAGTAAAAAAATTTTCAATTGCTGTTTTGAGGGTGAAGATCGCATCTTTCGGCGATTTGAGACCAAAAAAAAATCATTGTTTTTTGAAAACTTTGAATGCTCATAACTCGTAAAGGAATGCACCTAGAAGGCTGAAAATAGCATTTCTGTAATCTAGGGAGTCAGACCTTTTCAATGATGTATGATTTTTATAGATTCGAGTAAAAAAATTTTCAATTGCTGTTTTGAGGGTGAAGATCGCATCTTTCGGCGATTTGAGACCAAAAAAAAATCATTGTTTTTTGAAAACTTTGAATGCTCATAACTCGTAAAGGAATGCACCTAGAAGGCTGAAAATAGCATTTCTGTAATCTAGGGAGTCAGACCTTTTCAATGATGTATGATTTTTATAGATTCGAGTAAAAAAATTTTCAATTGCTGTTTTGAGGGTGAAGATCGCATCTTTCGGCGATTTGAGACCAAAAAAAAATCATTGTTTTTTGAAAACTTTGAATGCTCATAACTCGTAAAGGAATGCACCTAGAAGGCTGAAAATAGCATTTCTGTAATCTAGGGAGTCAGACCTTTTCAATGATGTATGATTTTTATAGATTCGAGTAAAAAAATTTTCAATTGCTGTTTTGAGGGTGAAGATCGCATCTTTCGGCGATTTGAGACCAAAGAAAATCATTGTTTTTTGAAAACTTTGAATGCTCATAACTCGTAAAGGAATGCACCTAGAAGGCTGAAAATAGCATTTCTGTAATCTAGGGAGTCAGACCTTTTCAATGATGTATGATTTTTATAGATTCGAGTAAAAAAATTTTCAATTGCTGTTTTGAGGGTGAAGATCGCATCTTTCGGCGATTTGAGACCAAAAAAAAATCATTGTTTTTTGAAAACTTTGAATGCTCATAACTCGTAAAGGAATGCACCTAGAAGGCTGAAAATAGCATTTCTGTAATCTAGGGAGTCAGACCTTTTCAATGATGTATGATTTTTATAGATTCGAGTAAAAAAATTTTCAATTGCTGTTTTGAGGGTGAAGATCGCATCTTTCGGCGATTTGAGACCAAAAAAAAATCATTGTTTTTTGAAAACTTTGAATGCTCATAACTCGTAAAGGAATGCACCTAGAAGGCTGAAAATAGCATTTCTGTAATCTAGGGAGTCAGACCTTTTCAATGATGTATGATTTTTATAGATTCGAGTAAAAAAAATTTCAATTGCTGTTTTGAGGGTGAAGATCGCATCTTTCGGCGATTTGAGACCAAAAAAAAATCATTGTTTTTTGAAAACTTTTAATGCTCATAACTCGTAAAGGAATGCACCTAGAAGGCTGAAAATAGCATTTCTGTAATCTAGGGAGTCAGACCTTTTCAATGATGTATGATTTTTATAGATTCGAGTAAAAAAATTTTCAATTGCTGTTTTGATGGTGAAGATCGCATCTTTCGGCGATTTGAGACCAAAAAAAAATCATTGTTTTTTGAAAACTTTGAATGCTCATAACTCGTAAAGGAAGGCACCTAGAAGGCTGAAAATAGCATTTCTGTAATCTAGGGAGTCAGACCTTTTCAATGATGTATGATTTTTATAGATTCGAGTAAAAAATTTTCAATTGCTGTTTTGAGGGTGAAGATCGCATCTTTCGGCGATTTGAGACCAAAAAAAAATCATTGTTTTTTGAAAACTTTGAATGCTCATAACTCGTAAAGGAATGCACCTAGAAGGCTGAAAATAGCATTTCTGTAATCTAGGGAGTCAGACCTTTTCAATGATGTATGATTTTTATAGATTCGAGTAAAAAAAATTTCAATTGCTGTTTTGAGGGTGAAGATCGCATCTTTCGGCGATTTGAGACCAAAAAAAAATCATTGTTTTTTGAAAACTTTGAATGCTCATAACTCGTAAAGGACTGCACCTAGAAGGCTGAAAATAGCATTTCTGTAATCTAGGGAGTCAGACCTTTTCAATGATGTATGATTTTTATAGATTCGAGTAAAAAAATTTTCAATTGCTGTTTTGAGGGTGAAGATCGCATCTTTCGGCGATTTGAGACCAAAAAAAAATCATTGTTTTTTGAAAACTTTGAATGCTCATAACTCGTAAAGGAATGCACCTAGAAGGCTGAAAATAGCATTTCTGTAATCTAGGGAGTCAGACCTTTTCAATGATGTATGATTTTTATAGATTCGAGTAAAAAAATTTTCAATTGCTGTTTTGAGGGTGAAGATCGCATCTTTCGGCGATTTGAGACCAAAAAAAAATTATTGTTTTTTGAAAACTTTGAATGCTCATAACTCGTAAAGGAATGCACCTAGAAGGCTGAAAATAGCATTTCTGTAACCTAGGGAGTCAGACCTTTTCAATGATGTATGATTTTTATAGATTCGAGTAAAAAATTTTCAATTGCTGTTTTGAGGGTGAAGATCGCATCTTTCGGCGATTTGAGACCAAAAAAAAATCATTGTTTTTTGAAAACTTTTAATGCTCATAACTCGTAAAGGAATGCACCTAGAAGGCTGAAAATAGCATTTCTGTAATCTAGGGAGTCAGACCTTTTCAATGATGTATGATTTTTATAGATTCGAGTAAAAAAATTTTCAATTGCTGTTTTGATGGTGAAGATCGCATCTTTCGGCGATTTGAGACCAAAAAAAAATCATTGTTTTTTGAAAACTTTGAATGCTCATAACTCGTAAAGGAAGGCACCTAGAAGGCTGAAAATAGCATTTCTGTAATCTAGGGAGTCAGACCTTTTCAATGATGTATGATTTTTATAGATTCGAGTAAAAAATTTTCAATTGCTGTTTTGAGGGTGAAGATCGCATCTTTCGGCGATTTGAGACCAAAAAAAAATCATTGTTTTTTGAAAACTTTGAATGCTCATAACTCGTAAAGGAATGCACCTAGAAGGCTGAAAATAGCATTTCTGTAATCTAGGGAGTCAGACCTTTTCAATGATGTATGATTTTTATAGATTCGAGTAAAAAAAATTTCAATTGCTGTTTTGAGGGTGAAGATCGCATCTTTCGGCGATTTGAGACCAAAAAAAAAATCATTGTTTTTTGAAAACTTTGAATGCTCATAACTCGTAAAGGACTGCACCTAGAAGGCTGAAAATAGCATTTCTGTAATCTAGGGAGTCAGACCTTTTCAATGATGTATGATTTTTATAGATTCGAGTAAAAAAATTTTCAATTGCTGTTTTGAGGGTGAAGATCGCATCTTTCGGCGATTTGAGACCAAAAAAAAATCATTGTTTTTTGAAAACTTTGAATGCTCATAACTCGTAAAGGAATGCACCTAGAAGGCTGAAAATAGCATTTCTGTAATCTAGGGAGTCAGACCTTTTCAATGATGTATGATTTTTATAGATTCGAGTAAAAAAATTTTCAATTGCTGTTTTGAGGGTGAAGATCGCATCTTTCGGCGATTTGAGACCAAAAAAAAATTATTGTTTTTTGAAAACTTTGAATGCTCATAACTCGTAAAGGAATGCACCTAGAAGGCTGAAAATAGCATTTCTGTAACCTAGGGAGTCAGACCTTTTCAATGATGTATGATTTTTATAGATTCGAGTAAAAAATTTTCAATTGCTGTTTTGAGGGTGAAGATCGCATCTTTCGGCGATTTGAGACCAAAAAAAAATCATTGTTTTTTGAAAACTTTGAATGCTCATAACTCGTAAAGGAATGCACCTAGAAGGCTGAAAATAGCATTTCTGTAATCTAGGGAGTCAGACCTTTTCAATGATGTATGATTTTTATAGATTCGAGTAAAAAAATTTCAATTGCTGTTTTGAGGGTGAAGATCGCATCTTTCGGCGATTTGAGACCAAAAATAAATCATTGTTTTTTGAAAACTTTGAATGCTCATAACTCGTAAAGGAATGCACCTAGAAGGCTGAAAATAGCATTTCTGTAATCTAGGGAGTCAGACCTTTTCAATGATGTATGATTTTTATAGATTCGAGTAAAAAAATTTTCAATTGCTGTTTTGAGGGTGAAGATCGCATCTTTCGGCGATTTGAGACCAAAAAAAAATCATCGTTTTTTGAAAACTTTGAATGCTCATAACTCGTAAAGGAATGCACCTAGAAGGCTGAAAATAGCATTTCTGTAATCTAGGGAGTCAGACCTTTTCAATGATGTATGATTTTTATAGCTTCGAGTAAAAAAATTTTCAATTGCTGTTTTGAGGGTGAAGATCGCACCTTTCGGCGATTTGAGACCAAAAAAAAATCATTGTTTTTTGAAAACTTTGAATGCTCATAACTCGTAAAGGAATGCACCTAGAAGGCTGAAAATAGCATTTCTGTAATCTAGGGAGTCAGACCTTTTCAATGATGTATGATTTTTATAGATTCGAGTAAAAAAATTTTCAATTGCTGTTTTGAGGGTGAAGATCGCATCTTTCGGCGATTTGAGACCAAAAAAAAAATCATTGTTTTTTGAAAACTTTGAATGCTCATAACTCGTAAAGGAATGCACCTAGAAGGCTGAAAATAGCATTTCTGTAATCTAGGGAGTCAGACCTTTTCAATGATGTATGATTTTTATAGATTCGAGTAAAAAAATTTTCAATTGCTGTTTTGAGGGTGAAGATCGCATCTTTCGGCGATTTGAGACCAAAAAAAAATCATTGTTTTTTGAAAACTTTGAATGCTCATAACTCGTAAAGGACTGCACCTAGAAGGCTGAAAATAGCATTTCTGTAATCTAGGGAGTCAGACCTTTTCAATGATGTATGATTTTTATAGATTCGAGTAAAAAAATTTTCAATTGCTGTTTTGAGGGTGAAGATCGCATCTTTCGGCGATTTGAGACCAAAAAAAAATCATTGTTTTTTGAAAACTTTGAATGCTCATAACTCGTAAAGGAATGCACCTCGAAGGCTGAAAATAGCATTTCTGTAATCTAGGGAGTCAGAGAGGGTGAAGATCGCATCTTTCGGCGATTTGAGACCAAAAAAAAATCATTGTTTTTTGAAAACTTTGAATGCTCATAACTCGTAAAGGACTGCACCTAGAAGGCTGAAAATAGCATTTCTGTAATCTAGGGAGTCAGACCTTTTCAATGATGTATGATTTTTATAGATTCGAGTAAAAAAATTTTCAATTGCTGTTTTGAGGGTGAAGATCGCATCTTTCGGCGATTTGAGACCAAAAAAAAATCATTGTTTTTTGAAAACTTTGAATGCTCATAACTCGTAAAGGAATGCACCTAGAAGGCTGAGAATAGCATTTCTGTAATCTAGGGAGTCAGACCTTTTCAATGATGTATGATTTTTATAGATTCGAGTAAAAAAATTTTCAATTGCTGTTTTGAGGGTGAAGATCGCATCTTTCGGCGATTTGAGACCAAAAAAAAATCATTGTTTTTTGAAAACTTTGAATGCTCATAACTCGTAAAGGAATGCACCTAGAAGGCTGAAAATAGCATTTCTGTAATCTAGGGAGTCAGACCTTTTCAATGATGTATGATTTTTTATAGATTCGAGTAAAAAAATTTTCAATTGCTGTTTTGAGGGTGAAGATCGCATCTTTCGGCGATTTGAGACCAAAAAAAAAATCATTGTTTTTTGAAAACTTTGAATGCTCATAACTCGTAAAGGAATGCACCTAGAAGGCTGAAAATAGCATTTCTGTAATCTAGGGAGTCAGACCTTTTCAATGATGTATGATTTTTATAGATTCGAGTAAAAAAATTTTCAATTGCTGTTTTGAGGGTGAAGATCGCATCTTTCGGCGATTTGAGACCAAAAAAAAATCATTGTTTTTTGAAAACTTTGAATGCTCTTAACTCGTAAAGGAATGCACCTAGAAGGCTGAAAATAGCATTTCTGTAATCTAGGGAGTCAGACCTTTTCAATGATGTATGATTTTTATAGATTCGAGTAAAAAAATTTTCAATTGCTGTTTTGAGGGTGAAGATCGCATCTTTCGGCGATTTGAGACCAAAAAAAAATTATTGTTTTTTGAAAACTTTGAATGCTCATAACTCGTAAAGGAATGCACCTAGAAGGCTGAAAATAGCATTTCTGTAATCTAGGGAGTCAGACCTTTTCAATGATGTATGATTTTTATAGATTCGAGTAAAAAAATTTTCAATTGCTGTTTTGAGGGTGAAGATCGCATCTTTCGGCGATTTGAGACCAAAAAAAAATCATTGTTTTTTGAAAACTTTGAATGCTCATAACTCGTAAAGGAATGCACCTAGAAGGCTGAAAATAGCATTTCTGTAATCTAGGGAGTCAGACCTTTTCAATGATGTATGATTTTTATAGATTCGAGTAAAAAAATTTTCAATTGCTGTTTTGAGGGTGAAGATCGCATCTTTCGGCGATTTGAGACCAAAAAAAAAATCATTGTTTTTTGAAAACTTTGAATGCTCATAACTCGTAAAGGAATGCACCTAGAAGGCTGAAAATAGCATTTCTGTAATCTAGGGAGTCAGACCTTTTCAATGATGTATGATTTTTATAGATTCGAGTAAAAAAATTTTCAATTGCTGTTTTGAGGGTGAAGATCGCATCTTTCGGCGATTTGAGACCAAAAAAAAATCATTGTTTTTTGAAAACTTTGAATGCTCTTAACTCGTAAAGGAATGCACCTAGAAGGCTGAAAATAGCATTTCTGTAATCTAGGGAGTCAGACCTTTTCAATGATGTATGATTTTTATAGATTCGAGTAAAAAAATTTTCAATTGCTGTTTTGAGGGTGAAGATCGCATCTTTCGGCGATTTGAGACCAAAAAAAAATCATTGTTTTTTGAAAACTTTGAATGCTCATAACTCGTAAAGGAATGCACCTAGAAGGCTGAAAATAGCATTTCTGTAATCTAGGGAGTCAGACCTTTTCAATGATGTATGATTTTTATAGATTCGAGTAAAAAAATTTTCAATTGCTGTTTTGAGGGTGAAGATCGCATCTTTCGGCGATTTGAGACCAAAAAAAAAAATCATTGTTTTTTGAAAACTTTGAATGCTCATAACTCGTAAAGGAATGCACCTAGAAGGCTGAAAATAGCATTTCTGTAATCTAGGGAGTCAGACCTTTTCAATGATGTATGATTTTTATAGATTCGAGTAAAAAAAATTCAATTGCTGTTTTGAGGGTGAAGATCGCATCTTTCGGCGATTTGAGACCAAAAAAAAATCATTGTTTTTTGAAAACTTTGAATGCTCATAACTCGTAAAGGAATGCACCTAGAAGGCTGAAAATAGCATTTCTGTAATCTAGGGAGTCAGACCTTTTCAATGATGTATGATTTTTATAGATTCGAGTAAAAAAATTTTCAATTGCTGTTTTGAGGGTGAAGATCGCATCTTTCGGCGATTTGAGACCAAAAAAAAATTATTGTTTTTTGAAAACTTTGAATGCTCATAACTCGTAAAGGAATGCACCTAGAAGGCTGAAAATAGCATTTCTGTAATCTAGGGAGTCAGACCTTTTCAATGATGTATGATTTTTATAGATTCGAGTAAAAAATTTTCAATTGCTGTTTTGAGGGTGAAGATCGCATCTTTCGGCGATTTGAGACCAAAAAAAAATTATTGTTTTTTGAAAACTTTGAATGCTCATAACTCGTAAAGGAATGCACCTAGAAGGCTGAAAATAGCATTTCTGTAATCTAGGGAGTCAGACCTTTTCAATGATGTATGATTTTTATAGATTCGAGTAAAAAAATTTTCAATTGCTGTTTTGAGGGTGAAGATCGCATCTTTCGGCGATTTGAGACCAAAAAAAAATCATTGTTTTTTGAAAACTTTGAATGCTCATAACTCGTAAAGGAATGCACCTAGAAGGCTGAAAATAGCATTTCTGTAATCTAGGGAGTCAGACCTTTTCAATGATGTATGATTTTTATAGATTCGAGTAAAAAAATTTTCAATTGCTGTTTTGAGGGTGAAGATCGCATCTTCGGCGATTTGAGACCAAAAAAAAATCATTGTTTTTTGAAAACTTTGAATGCTCATAACTCGTAAAGGAATGCACCTAGAAGACTGAAAATAGCATTTCTGTAATCTAGGGAGTCAGACCTTTTCAATGATGTATGATTTTTTATAGATTCGAGTAAAAAAATTCAATTGCTGTTTTGAGGGTGAAGATCGCATCTTTCGGCGATTTGAGTACCAAAGAAAATCATTGTTTTTTGAAAACTTTGAAGGCTCATAACTCGTGAAGGAATGCACCTAGAAGGGTGAAAATAGCATTTCTGTAATCTAGGGAGTCAGACCTTTTCAATGATGTATGATTTTTATAGATTCGAGTAAAAAAATTTTCAATTGCTGTTTTGAGGGTGAAGATCGCATCTTTCGGCGATTTGAGACCAAAAAAAAATCATTGTTTTTTGAAAACTTTGAATGCTCATAACTCGTAAAGGAATGCACCTAGAAGGCTGGAAATAGCATTTCTGTAATCTAGGGAGTCAGACCTTTTCAATGATGTATGATTTTTATAGATTCGAGTAAAAAAATTTTCAATTGCTGTTTTGAGGGTGAAGATCGCATCTTTCGGCGATTTGAGACCAAAAAAAAATCATTGTTTTTTGAAAACTTTGAATGCTCATAACTCGTAAAGGAATGCACCTAGAAGGCTGAAATAGCATTTCTGTAATCTAGGGAGTCAGACCTTTTCAATGATGTATGATTTTTATAGATTCGAGTAAAAAAATTTTCAATTGCTGTTTTGAGGGTGAAGATCGCATCTTTCGGCGATTTGAGACCAAAAAAAAATCATTGTTTTTTGAAAACTTTGAATACTCATAACTCGTAAAGGAATGCACCTAGAAGGCTAAAAATAGCATTTCTGTAATCTAGGGAGTCAGACCTTTTCAATGATGTATGATTTTTATAGATTCGAGTAAAAAAATTTTCAATTGCTGTTTTGAGGGTGAAGATCGCATCTTCGGCGATTTGAGACCAAAAAAAAATCATTGTTTTTTGAAAACTTTGAATGCTCATAACTCGTAAAGGAATGCACCTAGAAGACTGAAAATAGCATTTCTGTAATCTAGGGAGTCAGACCTTTTCAATGATGTATGATTTTTTATAGATTCGAGTAAAAAAATTCAATTGCTGTTTTGAGGGTGAAGATCGCATCTTTCGGCGATTTGAGTACCAAAGAAAATCATTGTTTTTTGAAAACTTTGAAGGCTCATAACTCGTGAAGGAATGCACCTAGAAGGGTGAAAATAGCATTTCTGTAATCTAGGGAGTCAGACCTTTTCAATGATGTATGATTTTTATAGATTCGAGTAAAAAAATTTTCAATTGCTGTTTTGAGGGTGAAGATCGCATCTTTCGGCGATTTGAGACCAAAAAAAAATCATTGTTTTTTGAAAACTTTGAATGCTCATAACTCGTAAAGGAATGCACCTAGAAGGCTGGAAATAGCATTTCTGTAATCTAGGGAGTCAGACCTTTTCAATGATGTATGATTTTTATAGATTCGAGTAAAAAAATTTTCAATTGCTGTTTTGAGGGTGAAGATCGCATCTTTCGGCGATTTGAGACCAAAAAAAAATCATTGTTTTTTGAAAACTTTGAATGCTCATAACTCGTAAAGGAATGCACCTAGAAGGCTGAAAATAGCATTTCTGTAATCTAGGGAGTCAGACCTTTTCAATGATGTATGATTTTTATAGATTCGAGTAAAAAAATTTTCAATTGCTGTTTTGAGGGTGAAGATCGCATCTTTCGGCGATTTGAGACCAAAAAAAAATCATTGTTTTTTGAAAACTTTGAATGCTCATAACTCGTAAAGGAATGCACCTAGAAGGCTGAAAATAGCATTTCTGTAATCTAGGGAGTCAGACCTTTTCAATATTGTATGATTTTTATAGATTCGAGTAAAAAAATTTTCAATTGCTGTTTTGAGGGTGAAGATCGCATCTTTCGGCGATTTGAGACCAAAAAAAAATCATTGTTTTTTGAAAACTTTGAATGCTCATAACTCGTAAAGGAATGCACCTAGAAGGCTGAAAATAGCATTTCTGTAATCTAGGGAGTCAGACCTTTTCAATGATGTATGATTTTTATAGATTCGAGTAAAAAAGTTTTCAATTGCTGTTTTGAGGGTGAAGATCGCATCTTTCGGCGATTTGAGACCAAAAAACTTTGAATGCTCATAACTCGTAAAGGAATCTAGGGAGTCAGACCTTTTCAATGATGTATGATTTTTATAGATTCGAGTAAAAAAATTTTCAATTGCTGTTTTGAGGGTGAAGATCGCATCTTTCGGCGATTTGAGACCAACAAAAAATCATTGTTTTTTGAAAACTTTGAATGCTCATAACTCGTAAAGGAATGCACCTAGAAGGCTGAAAATAGCATTTCTGTAATCTAGGGAGTCAGACCTTTTCAATGATGTATGATTTTTATAGATTCGAGTAAAAAAATTTTCAATTGCTGTTTTGAGGGTGAAGATCGCATCTTTCGGCGATTTGAGACCAAAAAAAAATCATTGTTTTTTGAAAACTTTGAATGCTCATAACTCGTAAAGGAATGCACCTAGAAGGCTGAAAATAGCATTCCTGTAATCTAGGGAGTCAGACCTTTTCAATGATGTATGATTTTTATAGATTCGAGTAAAAAAATTTTCAATTGCTGTTTTGAGGGTGAAGATCGCATCTTTCGGCGATTTGAGACCAAAAAAAAATCATTGTTTTTTGAAAACTTTGAATGCTCATAACTCGTAAAGGAATGCACCTAGAAGGCTGAAAATAGCATTTCTGTAATCTAGGGAGTCAGACCTTTTCAATGATGTATGATTTTTATAGATTCGAGTAAAAAAGTTTTCAATTGCTGTTTTGAGGGTGAAGATCGCATCTTTCGGCGATTTGAGACCAAAAAACTTTGAATGCTCATAACTCGTAAAGGAATCTAGGGAGTCAGACCTTTTCAATGATGTATGATTTTTATAGATTCGAGTAAAAAAATTTTCAATTGCTGTTTTGAGGGTGAAGATCGCATCTTTCGGCGATTTGAGACCAACAAAAAATCATTGTTTTTTGAAAACTTTGAATGCTCATAACTCGTAAAGGAATGCACCTAGAAGGCTGAAAATAGCATTTCTGTAATCTAGGGAGTCAGACCTTTTCAATGATGTATGATTTTTATAGATTCGAGTAAAAAAATTTTCAATTGCTGTTTTGAGGGTGAAGATCGCATCTTTCGGCGATTTGAGACCAAAAAAAAATCATTGTTTTTTGAAAACTTTGAATGCTCATAACTCGTAAAGGAATGCACCTAGAAGGCTGAAAATAGCATTCCTGTAATCTAGGGAGTCAGACCTTTTCAATGATGTATGATTTTTATAGATTCGAGTAAAAAAATTTTCAATTGCTGTTTTGAGGGTGAAGATCGCATCTTTCGGCGATTTGAGACCAAAAAAAAATCATTGTTTTTTGAAAACTTTGAATGCTCATAACTCGTAAAGGAATGCACCTAGAAGGCTGAAAATAGCATTTCTGTAATCTAGGGAGTCAGACCTTTTCAATGATGTATGATTTTTATAGATTCGAGTAAAAAAATTTTCAATTGCTGTTTTGAGGGTGAAGATCGCATCTTTCGGCGATTTGAGACCAAAAAAAAATCATTGTTTTTTGAAAACTTTGAATGCTCATAACTCGTAAAGGAATGCACCTAGAAGGCTGAAAATAGCATTTCTGTAATCTAGGGAGTCAGACCTTTTCAATGATGTATGATTTTTATAGATTCGAGTAAAAAAATTTTCAATTGCTGTTTTGAGGGTGAAGATCGCATCTTTCGGCGATTTGAGACCAAAAAAAAATCATTGTTTTTTGAAAACTTTGAATGCTCATAACTCGTAAAGGAATGCACCTAGAAGGCTGAAAATAGCATTTCTGTAATCTAGGGAGTCAGACCTTTTCAATGATGTATGATTTTTATAGATTTGAGTAAAAAAATTTTCAATTGCTGTTTTGAGGGTGAAGATCGCATCTTTCGGCGATTTGAGACCAAACAAAAATCATTGTTTTTTGAAAACTTTGAATGCTCATAACTCGTAAAGGAATCTAGGGAGTCAGACCTTTTCAATGATGTATGATTTTTATAGATTCGAGTAAAAAAATTTTCAATTGCTGTTTTGAGGGTGAAGATCGCATCTTTCGGCGATTTGAGACCAAAAAAAAATCATTGTTTTTTGAAAACTTTGAATGCTCATAACTCGTAAAGGAATGCACCTAGAAGGCTGAAAATAGCATTTCTGTAATCTAGGGAGTCAGACCTTTTCAATGATGTATGATTTTTATAGATTCGAGTAAAAAAATTTTCAATTGCTGTTTTGAGGACGGTTCTTTCGGCGATTTGAGACCAAAAAAAAATCATTGTTTTTTGAAAACTTTGAATGCTCATAACTCGTAAAGGAATGCACCTAGAAGGCTGAAAATAGCATTTCTGTAATCTAGGGAGTCAGACCTTTTCAATGATGTATGATTTTTATAGATTCGAGTAAAAAAATTTTCAATTGCTGTTTTGAGGATGAAGATCGCATCTTTCGGCGATTTGAGACCAAAAAAAAATCATTGTTTTTTGAAAACTTTTAATGCTCATAACTCGTAAAGGAATGCACCTAGAAGGCTGAAAATAGCATTTCTGTAATCTAGGGAGTCAGACCTTTTCAATGATGTATGATTTTTATAGATTCGAGTAAAAAAAATTTCAATTGCTGTTTTGAGGGTGAAGATCGCATCTTTCGGCGATTTGAGACCAAAAAACTTTGAATGCTCATAACTCGTAAAGGAATCTAGGGAGTCAGACCTTTTCAATGATGTATGATTTTTATAGATTCGAGTAAAAAAATTTTCAATTGCTGTTTTGAGGGTGAAGATCGCATCTTTCGGCGATTTGAGACCAACAAAAAATCATTGTTTTTTGAAAACTTTGAATGCTCATAACTCGTAAAGGAATGCACCTAGAAGGCTAAAAATAGCATTTCTGTAATCTAGGGAGTCAGACCTTTTCAATGATGTATGATTTTTATAGATTCGAGTAAAAAAATTTTCAATTGCTGTTTTGAGGGTGAAGATCGCATCTTTCGGCGATTTGAGACCAAAAAAAAATCATTGTTTTTTGAAAACTTTGAATGCTCATAACTCGTAAAGGAATGCACCTAGAAGGCTGAAAATAGCATTCCTGTAATCTAGGGAGTCAGACCTTTTCAATGATGTATGATTTTTATAGATTCGAGTAAAAAAATTTTCAATTGCTGTTTTGAGGGTGAAGATCGCATCTTTCGGCGATTTGAGACCAAAAAAAAATCATTGTTTTTTGAAAACTTTGAATGCTCATAACTCGTAAAGGAATGCACCTAGAAGGCTGAAAATAGCATTTCTGTAATCTAGGGAGTCAGACCTTTTCAATGATGTATGATTTTTATAGATTCGAGTAAAAAAATTTTCAATTGCTGTTTTGAGGGTGAAGATCGCATCTTTCGGCGATTTGAGACCAAAAAAAAATCATTGTTTTTTGAAAACTTTGAATGCTCATAACTCGTAAAGGAATGCACCTAGAAGGCTGAAATAGCATTTCTGTAATCTAGGGAGTCAGACCTTTTCAATGATGTATGATTTTTATAGATTCGAGTAAAAAAATTTTCAATTGCTGTTTTGAGGGTGAAGATCGCATCTTTCGGCGATTTGAGACCAAAAAAAAATCATTGTTTTTTGAAAACTTTGAATGCTCATAACTCGTAAAGGAATGCACCTAGAAGGCTGAAAATAGCATTTCTGTAATCTAGGGAGTCAGACCTTTTCAATGATGTATGATTTTTATAGATTCGAGTAAAAAAATTTTCAATTGCTGTTTTGAGGGTGAAGATCGCATCTTTCGGCGATTTGAGACCAAAAAAAAATCATTGTTTTTTGAAAACTTTGAATGCTCATAACTCGTAAAGAAATGCACCTAGAAGGCTGAAAATAGCATTTCTGTAATCTAGGGAGTCAGACCTTTTCAATGATGTATGATTTTTATAGATTCGAGTAAAAAAATTTTCAATTGCTGTTTTGAGGGTGAAGATCGCATCTTTCGGCGATTTGAGACCAAAAAAAAATCATTGTTTTTTGAAAACTTTGAATGCTCATAACTCGTAAAGGAATGCACCTAGAAGGCTGAAAATAGCATTTCTGTAATCTAGGGAGTCAGACCTTTTCAATGATGTATGATTTTTATAGATTCGAGTAAAAAAATTTTCAATTGCTGTTTTGAGGGTGAAGATCGCATCTTTCGGCGATTTGAGACCAAAAAAAAATCATTGTTTTTTGAAAACTTTGAATGCTCATAACTCGTAAAGGAATGCACCTAGAAGGCTGAAAATAGCATTTCTGTAATCTAGGGAGTCAGACCTTTTCAATGATGTATGATTTTTATAGATTCGAGTAAAAAAATTTTCAATTGCTGTTTTGAGGGTGAAGATCGCATCTTTCGGCGATTTGAGACCAAAAAAAAATCATTGTTTTTTGAAAACTTTGAATGCTCATAACTCGTAAAGGAATGCACCTAGAAGGCTGAAAATAGCATTTCTGTAATCTAGGGAGTCAGACCTTTTCAATGATGTATGATTTTTATAGATTCGAGTAAAAAAATTTTCAATTGCTGTTTTGAGGGTGAAGATCGCATCTTTCGGCGATTTGAGACCAAAAAAAAATCATTGTTTTTTGAAAACTTTGAATGCTCATAACTCGTAAAGGAATGCACCTAGAAGGCTGAAAATAGCATTTCTGTAATCTAGGGAGTCAGACCTTTTCAATGATGTATGATTTTTATAGATTCGAGTAAAAAAATTTTCAATTGCTGTTTTGAGGGTGAAGATCGCATCTTTCGGCGATTTGAGACCAAAAAAAAATCATTGTTTTTTGAAAACTTTGAATGCTCATAACTCGTAAAGGAATGCACCTAGAAGGCTGAAAATAGCATTTCTGTAATCTAGGGAGTCAGACCTTTTCAATGATGTATGATTTTTATAGATTCGAGTAAAAAAATTTTCAATTGCTGTTTTGAGGGTGAAGATCGCATCTTTCGGCGATTTGAGACCAAAAAAAATCATTGTTTTTTGAAAACTTTGAATGCTCATAACTCGTAAAGGAATGCACCTAGAAGGCTGAAAAGAGCATTTCTGTAATCTAGGGAGTCAGACCTTTTCAATGATGTATGATTTTTATAGATTCGAGTAAAAAAATTTTCAATTGCTGTTTTGAGGGTGAAGATCGCATCTTTCGGCGATTTGAGACCAAAAAAAAATCATTGTTTTTTGAAAACTTTGAATGCTCATAACTCGTAAAGGAATGCACCTAGAAGGCTGAAAATAGCATTTCTGTAATCTAGGGAGTCAGACCTTTTCAATGATGTATGATTTTTATAGATTCGAGTAAAAAAATTTTCAATTGCTGTTTTGAGGGTGAAGATCGCATCTTTCGGCGATTTGAGACCAAAAAAAAATCATTGTTTTTTGAAAACTTTGAATGCTCATAACTCGTAAAGGAATGCACCTAGAAGGCTGAAAATAGCATTTCTGTAATCTAGGGAGTCAGACCTTTTCAATGATGTATGATTTTTATAGATTCGAGTAAAAAAATTTTCAATTGCTGTTTTGAGGGTGAAGATCGCATCTTTCGGCGATTTGAGACCAAAAAAAAATCATTGTTTTTTGAAAACTTTGAATGCTCATAACTCGTAAAGGAATGCACCTAGAAGGCTGAAAATAGCATTTCTGTAATCTAGGGAGTCAGACCTTTTCAATGATGTATGATTTTTATAGATTTGAGTAAAAAAATTTTCAATTGCTGTTTTGAGGGTGAAGATCGCATCTTTCGGCGATTTGAGACCAAAAAAAAATCATTGTTTTTTGAAAACTTTGAATGCTCATAACTCGTAAAGGAATGCACCTAGAAGGCTGAAAATAGCATTTCTGTAATCTAGGGAGTCAGACCTTTTCAATGATGTATGATTTATAGATTCGAGTAAAAAAATTTTCAATTGCTGTTTTGAGGGTGAAGATCGCATCTTTCGGCGATTTGAGACCAAAAAAAAATCATTGTTTTTTGAAAACTTTGAATGCTCATAACTCGTAAAGGAATGCACCTAGAAGGCTGAAAATAGCATTTCTGTACTAGGGAGTCAGACCTTTTCAATGATGTATGATTTTTATAGATTCGAGTAAAAAAAATTTCAATTGCTGTTTTGAGGGTGAAGATCGCATCTTTCGGCGATTTGAGACCAAAAAAAAATCATTGTTTTTTGAAAACTTTGAATGCTCATAACTCGTAAAGGAATGCATCTAGAAGGCTGAAAATAGCATTTCTGTAATCTAGGGAGTCAGACCTTTTCAATGATGTATGATTTTTATAGATTCGAGTAAAAAAATTTTCAATTGCTGTTTTGAGGGTGAAGATCGCATCTTTCGGTGATTTGAGACCAAAAAAAAATCATTGTTTTTTGAAAACTTTGAATGCTCATAACTCGTAAGGGAATGCACCTAGAAGGCTGAAAATAGCATTTCTGTAATCTAGGGAGTCAGACCTTTTCAATGATGTATGATTTTTATAGATTCGAGTAAAAAAATTTTCAATTGCTGTTTTGAGGGTGAAGATCGCATCTTTCGGCGATTTGAGACCAAAAAAAAATCATTGTTTTTTGAAAACTTTGAATGCTCATAACTCGTAAAGGAATGCACCTAGAAGGCTGAAAATAGCATTTCTGTAATCTAGGGAGTCAGACCTTTTCAATGATGTATGATTTTTATAGATTCGAGTAAAAAAATTTTCAATTGCTGTTTTGAGGGTGAAGATCGCATCTTTCGGCGATTTGAGACCAAAAAAAAATCATTGTTTTTTGAAAACTTTGAATGCTCATAACTCGTAAAGGAATGCACCTAGAAGGCTGAAAATAGCATTTCTGTAATCTAGGGAGTCAGACCTTTTCAATGATGTATGATTTTTATAGATTCGAGTAAAAAAATTTTCAATTGCTGTTTTGAGGGTGAAGATCGCATCTTTCGGCGATTTGAGACCAAAAAAAAATCATTGTTTTTTGAAAACTTTGAATGCTCATAACTCGTAAAGGAATGCACCTAGAAGGCTGAAAATAGCATTTCTGTAATCTAGGGAGTCAGACCTTTTCAATGATGTATGATTTTTATAGATTTGAGTAAAAAAAATTTCAATTGCTGTTTTGAGGGTGAAGATCGCATCTTTCGGCGATTTGAGACCAAAAAAAAATCATTGTTTTTTGAAAACTTTGAATGCTCATAACTCGTAAAGGAATGCACCTAGAAGGCTGAAAATAGCATTTCTGTAATCTAGGGAGTCAGACCTTTTCAATGATGTATGATTTATAGATTCGAGTAAAAAAATTTTCAATTGCTGTTTTGAGGGTGAAGATCGCATCTTTCGGCGATTTGAGACCAAAAAAAAATCATTGTTTTTTGAAAACTTTGAATGCTCATAACTCGTAAAGGAATGCACCTAGAAGGCTGAAAATAGCATTTCTGTACTAGGGAGTCAGACCTTTTCAATGATGTATGATTTTTATAGATTCGAGTAAAAAAAATTTCAATTGCTGTTTTGAGGGTGAAGATCGCATCTTTCGGCGATTTGAGACCAAAAAAAAATCATTGTTTTTTGAAAACTTTGAATGCTCATAACTCGTAAAGGAATGCATCTAGAAGGCTGAAAATAGCATTTCTGTAATCTAGGGAGTCAGACCTTTTCAATGATGTATGATTTTTATAGATTCGAGTAAAAAAATTTTCAATTGCTGTTTTGAGGGTGAAGATCGCATCTTTCGGCGATTTGAGACCAAAAAAAAATCATTGTTTTTTGAAAACTTTGAATGCTCATAACTCGTAAGGGAATGCACCTAGAAGGCTGAAAATAGCATTTCTGTAATCTAGGGAGTCAGACCTTTTCAATGAAAACTTTGAATGCTCATAACTCGTAAAGGAATGCACCTAGAAGGCTGAAAATAGCATTTCTGTAATCTAGGGAGTCAGACCTTTTCGATGATGTATGATTTTTATAGATTCGAGTAAAAAAATTTTCAATTGCTGTTTTGAGGGTGAAGATCGCATCTTTCGGCGATTTGAGACCAAAAAAAAATCATTGTTTTTTGAAAACTTTGAATGCTCATAACTCGTAAAGGAATGCACCTAGAAGGCTGAAAATAGCATTTCTGTAATCTAGGGAGTCAGACCTTTTCAATGATGTATGATTTTTATAGATTCGAGTAAAAAAATTTTCAATTGCTGTTTTGAGGGTGAAGATCGCATCTTTCGGCGATTTGAGACCAAAAAAAAATCATTGTTTTTTGAAAACTTTGAATGCTCATAACTCGTAAAGGAATGCACCTAGAAGGCTGAAAATAGCATTTCTGTAATCTAGGGAGTCAGACCTTTTCAATGATGTATGATTTTTATAGATTCGAGTAAAAAAATTTTCAATTGCTGTTTTGAGGGTGAAGATCGCATCTTTCGGCGATTTGAGACCAAAAAAAAATCATTGTTTTTTGAAAACTTTAAATGCTCATAACTCGTAAAGGAATGCACCTAGAAGGCTGAAAATAGCATTTCTGTAATCTAGGGAGTCAGACCTTTTCAATGATGTATGATTTTTATAGATTCGAGTAAAAAAATTTTCAATTGCTGTTTTGAGGGTGAAGATCGCATCTTTCGGCGATTTGAGACCAAAAAAAAATCATTGTTTTTTGAAAACTTTGAATGCTCATAACTCGTAAAGGAATGCACCTAGAAGGCTGAAAATAGCATTTCTGTAATCTAGAGAGTCAGACCTTTTCAATGATGTATGATTTTTATAGATTCGAGGAAAAAAATTTTCAATTGCTGTTTTGAGGGTGAAGATCGCATCTTTCGGCGATTTGAGACCAAAAAAAAATTATTGTTTTTTGAAAACTTTGAATGCTCATAACTCGTAAAGGAATGCACCTAGAAGGCTGAAAATAGCATTTCTGTAATCTAGGGAGTCAGACCTTTTCAATGATGTATGATTTTTATAGATTCGAGTAAAAAAATTTTCAATTGCTGTTTTGAGGGTGAAGATCGCATCTTTCGGCGATTTGAGACCAAAAAAAAATCATTGTTTTTTGAAAACTTTGAATGCTCATAACTTGTAAAGGAATGCACCTAGAAGGCTGAAAACAGCATTTCTGTAATCTAGGGAGTCAGACCTTTTCAATGATGTATGATTTTTATAGATTTGAGTAAAAAAATTTTCAATTGCTGTTTTGAGGGTGAAGATCGCATCTTTCGGCGATTTGAGACCAAAAAAAAATCATTGTTTTTTGAAAACTTTGAATGCTCATAACTCGTAAAGGAATGCACCTAGAAGGCTGAAAATAGCATTTCTGTAATCTAGGGAGTCAGACCTTTTCAATGATGTATGATTTTTATAGATTCGAGTAAAAAAATTTTCAATTGCTGTTTTGAGGGTGAAGATCGCATCTTTCGGCGATTTGAGACCAAAAAAAAATCATTGTTTTTTGAAAACTTTGAATGCTCATAACTCGTAAAGGAATGCACCTAGAAGGCTGAAAATAGCATTTCTGTAATCTAGGGAGTCAGACCTTTTCAATGATGTATGACTTTTATAGATTCGAGTAAAAAAATTTTCAATTGCTGTTTTGAGGGTGAAGATCGCATCTTTCGGCGATTTGAGACCAAAAAAAAATCATTGTTTTTTGAAAACTTTGAATGCTCATAACTCGTAAAGGAATGCACCTAGAAGGCTGAAAATAGCATTTCTGTAATCTAGGGAGTCAGACCTTTTCAATGATGTATGATTTTTATAGATTCGAGTAAAAAAATTTTCAATTGCTGTTTTGAGGGTGAAGATCGCATCTTTCGGCGATTTGAGACCAAAAAAAAATCATTGTTTTTTGAAAACTTTGAATGCTCATAACACCTAGAAGGCTGAAAATAGCATTTCTGTAATCTAGGGAGTCAGACCTTTTCAATGATGTATGATTTTTATAGATTCGAGTAAAAAAATTTTCAATTGCTGTTTTGAGGGTGAAGATCGCATCTTTCGGCGATTTGAGACCAAAAAAAAATCATTGTTTTTTGAAAACTTTGAATGCTCATAACTCGTAAAGGAATGCACCTAGAAGGCTGAAAATAGCATTTCTGTAATCTAGGGAGTCAGACCTTTTCAATGATGTATGATTTTTATAGATTCGAGTAAAAAAATTTTCAATTGCTGTTTTGAGGGTGAAGATCGCATCTTTCGGCGATTTGAGACCAAAAACTTTGAATGCTCATAACTCGTAAAGGAATGCACCTAGAAGGCTGAAAATAGCATTTCTGTAATCTAGGGAGTCAGACCTTTTCAATGATGTATGATTTTTATAGATTCGAGTAAAAAAATTTTCAATTGCTGTTTTGAGGGTGAAGATCGCATCTTTCGGCGATTTGAGACCAAAAAAAAATCATTGTTTTTTGAAAACTTTGAATGCTCATAACTCGTAAAGGAATGCACCTAGAAGGCTGAAAATAGCATTTCTGTAATCTAGGGAGTCAGACCTTTTCAATGATGTATGATTTTTATAGATTCGAGGAAAAAAATTTTCAATTGCTGTTTTGAGGGTGAAGATCGCATCTTTCGGCGATTTGAGACCAAAAAAAAATCATTGTTTTTTGAAAACTTTGAATGCTCATAACTTGTAAAGGAATGCACCTAGAAGGCTGAAAACAGCATTTCTGTAATCTAGGGAGTCAGACCTTTTCAATGATGTATGATTTTTATAGATTTGAGTAAAAAAATTTTCAATTGCTGTTTTGAGGGTGAAGATCGCATCTTTCGGCGATTTGAGACCAAAAAAAATCATTGTTTTTTGAAAACTTTGAATGCTCATAACTCGTAAAGGAATGCACCTAGAAGGCTGAAAATAGCATTTCTGTAATCTAGGGAGTCAGACCTTTTCAATGATGTATGATTTTTATAGATTCGAGTAAAAAAATTTTCAATTGCTGTTTTGAGGGTGAAGATCGCATCTTTCGGCGATTTGAGACCAAAAAAAAATGATTGTTTTTTGAAAACTTTGAATGCTCATAACTCGTAAAGGAATGCACCTAGAAGGCTGAAAATAGCATTTCTGTAATCTAGGGAGTCAGACCTTTTCAATGATGTATGATTTTTATAGATTCGAGTAAAAAAATTTTCAATTGCTGTTTTGAGGGTGAAGATCGCATCTTTCGGCGATTTGAGACCAAAAAAAAATCATTGTTTTTTGAAAACTTTGAATGCTCATAACTCGTAAGGGAGTTAGAAGGCTGAAAATAGCATTTCTGTAATCTAGGGAGTCAGACCTTTTCAATGATGTATGATTTTTATAGATTCGAGTAAAAAAATTTTCAATTGCTGTTTTGAGGGTGAAGATCGCATCTTTCGGCGATTTGAGACCAAAAAAAAATCATTGTTTTTTGAAAACTTTGAATGCTCATAACTCGTAAAGGAATGCACCTAGAAAGCTGAAAATAGCATTTCTGTAATCTAGGGAGTCAGACCTTTTCAATGATGTATGATTTTTATAGATTCGAGTAAAAAAAATTTCAATTGCTGTTTTGAGGGTGAAGATCGCATCTTTCGGCGATTTGAGACCAAAAAAAATCATTGCTTTTTGAAAACTTTGAATGCTCATAACTCGTATAGGAATGCACCTAGAAGGCTGAAAATAGCATTTCTGTAATCTAGGGAGTCAGACCTTTTCAATGATGTATGATTTTTATAGATTTGAGTAAAAAAATTTTCAATTGCTGTTTTGAGGGTGAAGATCGCATCTTTCGGCGATTTGAGACCAAAAAAAAATCATTGTTTTTTGAAAACTTTGAATGCTCATAACTCGTAAAGGAATGCACCTAGAAGGCTGAAAATAGCATTTCTGTAATCTAGGGAGTCAGACCTTTTCAATGATGTATGATTTTTATAGATTCGAGTAAAAAAATTTTCAATTGCTGTTTTGAGGGTGAAGATCGCATCTTTCGGCGATTTGAGACCAAAAAAAAAATCATTGTTTTTTGAAAACTTTGAATGCTCATAACTCGTAAAGAAATGCACCTAGAAGGCTGAAAATAGCATTTCTGTAATCTAGGGAGTCAGACCTTTTCAATGATGTATGATTTTTATAGATTCGAGTAAAAAAATTTTCAATTGCTGTTTTGAGGGTGAAGATCGCATCTTTCGGCGATTTGAGACCAAAAAAAAATCATTGTTTTTTGAAAACTTTGAATGCTCATAACTCGTAAAGGAATGCACCTAGAAGGCTGAAAATAGCATTTCTGTAATCTAGGGAGTCAGACCTTTTCAATGATGTATGATTTTTATAGATTCGAGTAAAAAAATTTTCAATTGCTGTTTTGAGGGTGAAGATCGCATCTTTCGGCGATTTGAGACCAAAAAAAAATCATTGTTTTTTGAAAACTTTGAATGCTCATAACTCGTAAAGGAATGCACCTAGAAGGCTGAAAATAGCATTTCTGTAATCTAGGGAGTCAGACCTTTTCAATGATGTATGATTTTTATAGATTCGAGTAAAAAAATTTTCAATTGCTGTTTTGAGGGTGAAGATCGCATCTTTCGGCGATTTGAGACCAAAAAAAAATCATTGTTTTTTGAAAACTTTGAATGCTCATAACTCGTAAAGGAATGCACCTAGAAGGCTGAAAATAGCATTTCTGTAATCTAGGGAGTCAGACCTTTTCAATGATGTATGATTTTTATAGATTCGAGTAAAAAAATTTTCAATTGCTGTTTTGAGGGTGAAGATCGCATCTTTCGGCGATTTGAGATCAAAAAAAAATCATTGTTTTTTGAAAACTTTGAATGCTCATAACTCGTAAAGGAATGCACCTAGAAGGCTGAAAATAGCATTTCTGTAATCTAGGGAGTCAGACCTTTTCAATGATGTATGATTTTTATAGATTCGAGTAAAAAAATTTTCAATTGCTGTTTTGAGGGTGAAGATCGCATCTTTCGGCGATTTGAGACCAAAAAAAAATCATTGTTTTTTGAAAACTTTGAATGCTCATAACTCGTAAAGGAATGCACCTAGAAGGCTGAAAATAGCATTTCTGTAATCTAGGGAGTCAGACCTTTTCAATGATGTATGATTTTTATAGATTCGAGTAAAAAAATTTTCAATTGCTGTTTTGAGGGTGAAGATCGCATCTTTCGGCGATTTGAGACCAAAAAAAAATCATTGTTTTTTGAAAACTTTGAATGCTCATAACTCGTAAAGGAATGCACCTAGAAGGCTGAAAATAGCATTTCTGTAATCTAGGGAGTCAGACCTTTTCAATGATGTATGATTTTTATAGATTCGAGGAAAAAAATTTTCAATTGCTGTTTTGAGGGTGAAGATCGCATCTTTCGGCGATTTGAGACCAAAAAAAAATCATTGTTTTTTGAAAACTTTGAATGCTCATAACTTGTAAAGGAATGCACCTAGAAGGCTGAAAACAGCATTTCTGTAATCTAGGGAGTCCGACCTTTTCAATGATGTATGATTTTTATAGATTTGAGTAAAAAAATTTTCAATTGCTGTTTTGAGGGTGAAGATCGCATCTTTCATTCAAAATCATTGTTTTTTGAAAACTTTGAATGCTCATAACTCGTAAAGGAATGCACCTAGAAGGCTGAAAATAGCATTTCTGTAATCTAGGGAGTCAGACCTTTTCAATGATGTATGATTTTTATAGATTCGAGTAAAAAAATTTTCAATTGCTGTTTTGAGGGTGAAGATCGCATCTTTCGGCGATTTGAGACCAAAAAAAAATCATTGTTTTTTGAAAACTTTGAATGCTCATAACTCGTAAAGGAATGCACCTAGAAGGCTGAAAATAGCATTTCTGTAATCTAGGGAGTCAGACCTTTTCAATGATGTATGATTTTTATAGATTCGAGTAAAAAAATTTTCAATTGCTGTTTTGAGGGTGAAGATCGCATCTTTCGGCGATTTGAGACCAAAAAAAAATCATTGTTTTTTGAAAACTTTGAATGCTCATAACTCGTAAAGGAATGCACCTAGAAGGCTGAAAATAGCATTTCTGTAGGGAGTCAGATTCGAGTAAAAAAATTTTCAATTGCTGTTTTGAGGGTGAAGATCGCATCTTTCGGCGATTTGAGACCAAAAAAAAATCATTGTTTTTTGAAAACTTTGAATGCTCATAACTCGTAAAGGAATGCACCTAGAAAGCTGAAAATAGCATTTCTGTAATCTAGGGAGTCAGACCTTTTCAATGATGTATGATTTTTATAGATTCGAGTAAAAAAAATTTCAATTGCTGTTTTGAGGGTGAAGATCGCATCTTTCGGCGATTTGAGACCAAAAAAAATCATTGTTTTTTGAAAACTTTGAATGCTCATAACTCGTATAGGAATGCACCTAGAAGGCTGAAAATAGCATTTCTGTAATCTAGGGAGTCAGACCTTTTCAATGATGTATGATTTTTATAGATTTGAGTAAAAAAATTTTCAATTGCTGTTTTGAGGGTGAAGATCGCATCTTTCGGCGATTTGAGACCAAAAAAAAATCATTGTTTTTTGAAAACTTTGAATGCTCATAACTCGTAAAGGAATGCACCTAGAAGGCTGAAAATAGCATTTCTGTAATCTAGGGAGTCAGACCTTTTCAATGATGTATGATTTTTATAGATTCGAGTAAAAAAATTTTCAATTGCTGTTTTGAGGGTGAAGATCGCATCTTTCGGCGATTTGAGACCAAAAAAAAAATCATTGTTTTTTGAAAACTTTGAATGCTCATAACTCGTAAAGGAATGTACCTAGAAGGCTGAAAATAGCATTTCTGTAATCTAGGGAGTCAGACCTTTTCAATGATGTATGATTTTTATAGATTCGAGTAAAAAAATTTTCAATTGCTGTTTTGAGGGTGAAGATCGCATCTTTCGGCGATTTGAGACCAAAAAAAAATCATTGTTTTTTGAAAACTTTGAATGCTCATAACTCGTAAAGGAATGCACCTAGAAGGCTGAAAATAGCATTTCTGTAATCTAGGGAGTCAGACCTTTTCAATGATGTATGATTTTTATAGATTCGAGTAAAAAAATTTTCAATTGCTGTTTTGAGGGTGAAGATCGCATCTTTCGGCGATTTGAGACCAAAAAAAAATCATTGTTTTTTGAAAACTTTGAATGCTCATAACTCGTAAAGGAATGCACCTAGAAGGCTGAAATAGCATTTCTGTAATCTAGGGAGTCAGACCTTTTCAATGATGTATGATTTTTATAGATTCGAGTAAAAAAATTTTCAATTGCTGTTTTGAGGGTGAAGATCGCATCTTTCGGCGATTTGAGACCAAAAAAAAATCATTGTTTTTTGAAAACTTTGAATGCTCATAACTCGTAAAGGAATGCACCTAGAAGGCTGAAAATAGCATTTCTGTAATCTAGGGAGTCAGACCTTTTCAATGATGTATGATTTTTATAGATTCGAGTAAAAAAATTTTCAATTGCTGTTTTGAGGGTGAAGATCGCATCTTTCGGCGATTTGAGACCAAAAAAAAATCATTGTTTTTTGAAAACTTTGAATGCTCATAACTCGTAAAGGAATGCACCTAGAAGACTGAAAATAGCATTTCTGTAATCTAGGGAGTCAGACCTTTTCAATGATGTATGATTTTTTATAGATTCGAGTAAAAAAATTCAATTGCTGTTTTGAGGGTGAAGATCGCATCTTTCGGCGATTTGAGTACCAAAGAAAATCATTGTTTTTTGAAAACTTTGAAGGCTCATAACTCGTGAAGGAATGCACCTAGAAGGGTGAAAATAGCATTTCTGTAATCTAGGGAGTCAGACCTTTTCAATGATGTATGATTTTTATAGATTCGAGTAAAAAAATTGTCAATTGCTGTTTTGAGGGTGAAGATCGCATCTTTCGGCGATTTGAGACCAAAAAAAAATCATTGTTTTTTGAAAACTTTGAATGCTCATAACTCGTAAAGGAATGCACCTAGAAGGCTGGAAATAGCATTTCTGTAATCTAGGGAGTCAGACCTTTTCAATGATGTATGATTTTTATAGATTCGAGTAAAAAAATTTTCAATTGCTGTTTTGAGGGTGAAGATCGCATCTTTCGGCGATTTGAGACCAAAAAAAAATCATTGTTTTTTGAAAACTTTGAATGCTCATAACTCGTAAAGGAATGCACCTAGAAGGCTGAAAATAGCATTTCTGTAATCTAGGGAGTCAGACCTTTTCAATGATGTATGATTTTTATAGATTCGAGTAAAAAAATTTTCAATTGCTGTTTTGAGGGTGAAGATCGCATCTTTCGGCGATTTGAGACCAAAAAAAAATCATTGTTTTTTGAAAACTTTGAATGCTCATAACTCGTAAAGGAATGCACCTAGAAGGCTGAAAATAGCATTTCTGTAATCTAGGGAGTCAGACCTTTTCAATGATGTATGATTTTTATAGATTCGAGTAAAAAAATTTTCAATTGCTGTTTTGAGGGTGAAGATCGCATCTTTCGGCGATTTGAGACCAAAAAAAAATCATTGTTTTTTGAAAACTTTGAATGCTCATAACTCGTAAAGGAATGCACCTAGAAGGCTGAAAATAGCATTTCTGTAATCTAGGGAGTCAGACCTTTTCAATGATGTATGATTTTTATAGATTCGAGTAAAAAAATTTTCAATTGCTGTTTTGAGGGTGAAGATCGCATCTTTCGGCGATTTGAGACCAAAAAAAAATCATTGTTTTTTGAAAACTTTGAATGCTCATAACTCGTAAAGAAATGCACCTAGAAGGCTGAAAATAGCATTTCTGTAATCTAGGGAGTCAGACCTTTTCAATGATGTATGATTTTTATAGATTCGAGTAAAAAAATTTTCAATTGCTGTTTTGAGGGTGAAGATCGCATCTTTCGGCGATTTGAGACCAAAAAAAAATCATTGTTTTTTGAAAACTTTAAATGCTCATAACTCGTAAAGGAATGCACCTAGAAGGCTGAAAATAGCATTTCTGTAATCTAGGGAGTCAGACCTTTTCAATGATGTATGATTTTTATAGATTCGAGTAAAAAAATTTTCAATTGCTGTTTTGAGGGTGAAGATCGCATCTTTCGGCGATTTGAGACCAAAAAAAAATCATTGTTTTTTGAAAACTTTGAATGCTCATAACTCGTAAAGGAATGCACCTAGAAGGCTGAAAATAGCATTTCTGTAATCTAGGGAGTCAGACCTTTTCAATGATGTATGATTTTTATAGATTCGAGTAAAAAAATTTTCAATTGCTGTTTTGAGGGTGAAGATCGCATCTTTCGGCGATTTGAGACCAAAAAAAAATCATTGTTTTTTGAAAACTTTGAATGCTCATAACTCGTAAAGGAATGCACCTAGAAGGCTGAAAATAGCATTTCTGTAATCTAGGGAGTCAGACCTTTTCAATGATGTATGATTTTTATAGATTCGAGTAAAAAAATTTTCAATTGCTGTTTTGAGGGTGAAGATCGCATCTTTCGGCGATTTGAGACCAAAAAAAAATCATTGTTTTTTGAAAACTTTGAATGCTCATAACTCGTAAAGGAATGCACCTAGAAGGCTGAAAATAGCATTTCTGTAATCTAGGGAGTCAGACCTTTTCAATGATGTATGATTTTTATAGATTCGAATAAAAAATTTTCAATTGCTGTTTTGAGGGTGAAGATCGCATCTTTCGGCGATTTGAGACCAAAGAAAATCATTGTTTTTTGAAAACTTTGAATGCTTATAACTCGTAAAGGAATGCACCTAGATGGCTGAAAATAGCATTTCTGTAATCTAGGGAGTCAGACCTTTTCAATGATGTATGATTTTTATAGATTCGAGTAAAAAAATTTTCAATTGCTGTTTTGAGGGTGAAGATCGCATCTTTCGGCGATTTGAGACCAAAAAAAAATCATTGTTTTTTGAAAACTTTGAATGCTCATAACTCGTAAAGGAATGCACCTAGAAGGCTGAAAATAGCATTTCTGTAATCTAGGGAGTCAGACCTTTTCAATGATGTATGATTTTTATAGATTCGAGTAAAAAAAATTTCAATTGCTGTTTTGAGGGTGAAGATCGCATCTTTCGGCGATTTGAGACCAAAAAAAAATCATTGTTTTTTGAAAACTTTGAATGCTCATAACTCGTAAAGGAATGCACCTACAAGGCTGAAAATAGCATTTCTGTAATCTAGGGAGTCAGACCTTTTCAATGATGTATGATTTTTATAGATTCGAGTAAAAAAATTTTCAATTGCTGTTTTGAGGGTGAAGATCGCATCTTTCGGCGATTTGAGACCAAAAAAAAAATCATTGTTTTTTGAAAACTTTGAATGCTCATAACTCGTAAAGGAATGCACCTAGAAGGCTGAAAATAGCATTTCTGTAATCTAGGGAGTCAGACCTTTTCAATGATGTATGATTTTTATAGATTCGAGTAAAAAAATTTTCAATTGCTGTTTTGAGGGTGAAGATCGCATCTTTCGGCGATTTGAGACCAAAAAAAAATCATTGTTTTTTGAAAACTTTGAATGCTCATAACTCGTAAAGGAATGCACCTAGAAGGCTGAAAATAGCATTTCTGTAATCTAGGGAGTCAGACCTTTTCAATGATGTATAATTTTTATAGATTCGAGTAAAAAAAATTTCAATTGCTGTTTTGAGGGTGAAGATCGCATCTTTCGGCGATTTGAGACCAAAAAAAAATCATTGTTTTTTGAAAACTTTGAATGCTCATAACTCGTAAAGGAATGCACCTAGAAGGCTGAAAATAGCATTTCTGTAATCTAGGGAGTCAGACCTTTTCAACGATGTATGATTTTTATAGATTCGAATAAAAAATTTTCAATTGCTGTTTTGAGGGTGAAGATCGCATCTTTCGGCGATTTGAGACCAAAGAAAATCATTGTTTTTTGAAAACTTTGAATGCTTATAACTCGTAAAGGAATGCACCTAGATGGCTGAAAATAGCATTTCTGTAATCTAGGGAGTCAGACCTTTTCAATGATGTATGATTTTTATAGATTCGAGTAAAAAAAATTTCAATTGCTGTTTTGAGGGTGAAGATCGCATCTTTCGGCGATTTGAGACCAAAAAAAAAATCATTGTTTTTTGAAAACTTTGAATGCTCATAACTCGTAAAGGAATGCACCTACAAGGCTGAAAATAGCATTTCTGTAATCTAGGGAGTCAGACCTTTTCAATGATGTATGATTTTTATAGATTCGAGTAAAAAAATTTTCAATTGCTGTTTTGAGGGTGAAGATCGCATCTTTCGGCGATTTGAGACCAAAAAACTTTGAATGCTCATAACTCGTAAAGGAATCTAGGGAGTCAGACCTTTTCAATGATGTATGATTTTTATAGATTCGAGTAAAAAAATTGTCAATTGCTGTTTTGAGGGTGAAGATCGCATCTTTCGGCGATTTGAGACCAAAAAAAAATCATTGTTTTTTGAAAACTTTGAATGCTCATAACTCGTAAAGGAATGCACCTAGAAGGCTGGAAATAGCATTTCTGTAATCTAGGGAGTCAGACCTTTTCAATGATGTATGATTTTTATAGATTCGAGTAAAAAAATTTTCAATTGCTGTTTTGAGGGTGAAGATCGCATCTTTCGGCGATTTGAGACCAAAAAAAAATCATTGTTTTTTGAAAACTTTGAATGCTCATAACTCGTAAAGGAATGCACCTAGAAGGCTGAAAATAGCATTTCTGTAATCTAGGGAGTCAGACCTTTTCAATGATGTATGATTTTTATAGATTCGAGTAAAAAAATTTTCAATTGCTGTTTTGAGGGTGAAGATCGCATCTTTCGGCGATTTGAGACCAAAAAAAAATCATTGTTTTTTGAAAACTTTGAATGCTCATAACTCGTAAAGGAATGCACCTAGAAGGCTGAAAATAGCATTTCTGTAATCTAGGGAGTCAGACCTTTTCAATGATGTATGATTTTTATAGATTCGAGTAAAAAAATTTTCAATTGCTGTTTTGAGGGTGAAGATCGCATCTTTCGGCGATTTGAGACCAAAAAAAAATCATTGTTTTTTGAAAACTTTGAATGCTCATAACTCGTAAAGGAATGCACCTAGAAGGCTGAAAATAGCATTTCTGTAATCTAGGGAGTCAGACCTTTTCAATGATGTATGATTTTTATAGATTCGAGTAAAAAAATTTTCAATTGCTGTTTTGAGGGTGAAGATCGCATCTTTCGGCGATTTGAGACCAAAAAAAAATCATTGTTTTTTGAAAACTTTGAATGCTCATAACTCGTAAAGAAATGCACCTAGAAGGCTGAAAATAGCATTTCTGTAATCTAGGGAGTCAGACCTTTTCAATGATGTATGATTTTTATAGATTCGAGTAAAAAAATTTTCAATTGCTGTTTTGAGGGTGAAGATCGCATCTTTCGGCGATTTGAGACCAAAAAAAAATCATTGTTTTTTGAAAACTTTGAATGCTCATAACTCGTAAAGGAATGCACCTAGAAGGCTGAAAATAGCATTTCTGTAATCTAGGGAGTCAGACCTTTTCAATGATGTATGATTTTTATAGATTCGAGTAAAAAAATTTTCAATTGCTGTTTTGAGGGTGAAGATCGCATCTTTCGGCGATTTGAGACCAAAAAAAAATCATTGTTTTTTGAAAACTTTGAATGCTCATAACTCGTAAAGGAATGCACCTAGAAGGCTGAAAATAGCATTTCTGTAATCTAGGGAGTCAGACCTTTTCAATGATGTATGATTTTTATAGATTCGAGTAAAAAAATTTTCAATTGCTGTTTTGAGGGTGAAGATCGCATCTTTCGGCGATTTGAGACCAAAAAAAAATCATTGTTTTTTGAAAACTTTGAATGCTCATAACTCGTAAAGGAATGCACCTAGAAGGCTGAAAATAGCATTTCTGTAATCTAGGGAGTCAGACCTTTTCAATGATGTATGATTTTTATAGATTCGAGTAAAAAAATTTTCAATTGCTGTTTTGAGGGTGAAGATCGCATCTTTCGGCGATTTGAGACCAAAAAAAAATCATTGTTTTTTGAAAACTTTGAATGCTCATAACTCGTAAAGGAATGCACCTAGAAGGCTGAAAATAGCATTTCTGTAATCTAGGGAGTCAGACCTTTTCAATGATGTATGATTTTTATAGATTCGAATAAAAAATTTTCAATTGCTGTTTTGAGGGTGAAGATCGCATCTTTCGGCGATTTGAGACCAAAGAAAATCATTGTTTTTTGAAAACTTTGAATGCTTATAACTCGTAAAGGAATGCACCTAGATGGCTGAAAATAGCATTTCTGTAATCTAGGGAGTCAGACCTTTTCAATGATGTATGATTTTTATAGATTCGAGTAAAAAAATTTTCAATTGCTGTTTTGAGGGTGAAGATCGCATCTTTCGGCGATTTGAGACCAAAAAAAAATCATTGTTTTTTGAAAACTTTGAATGCTCATAACTCGTAAAGGAATGCACCTAGAAGGCTGAAAATAGCATTTCTGTAATCTAGGGAGTCAGACCTTTTCAATGATGTATGATTTTTATAGATTCGAGTAAAAAAAATTTCAATTGCTGTTTTGAGGGTGAAGATCGCATCTTTCGGCGATTTGAGACCAAAAAAAAATCATTGTTTTTTGAAAACTTTGAATGCTCATAACTCGTAAAGGAATGCACCTACAAGGCTGAAAATAGCATTTCTGTAATCTAGGGAGTCAGACCTTTTCAATGATGTATGATTTTTATAGATTCGAGTAAAAAAATTTTCAATTGCTGTTTTGAGGGTGAAGATCGCATCTTTCGGCGATTTGAGACCAAAAAAAAATCATTGTTTTTTGAAAACTTTGAATGCTCATAACTCGTAAAGGAATGCACCTAGAAGGCTGAAAATAGCATTTCTGTAATCTAGGGAGTCAGACCTTTTCAATGATGTATGATTTTTATAGATTCGAGTAAAAAAATTTTCAATTGCTGTTTTGAGGGTGAAGATCGCATCTTTCGGCGATTTGAGACCAAAAAAAAATCATTGTTTTTTGAAAACTTTGAATGCTCATAACTCGTAAAGGAATGCACCTAGAAGGCTGAAAATAGCATTTCTGTAATCTAGGGAGTCAGACCTTTTCAATGATGTATGATTTTTATAGATTCGAGTAAAAAAATTTTCAATTGCTGTTTTGAGGGTGAAGATCGCATCTTTCGGCGATTTGAGACCAAAAAAAAATCATTGTTTTTTGAAAACTTTGAATGCTCATAACTCGTAAAGGAATGCACCTAGAAGGCTGAAAATAGCATTTCTGTAATCTAGGGAGTCAGACCTTTTCAATGATGTATGATTTTTATAGATTCGAGTAAAAAAATTTTCAATTGCTGTTTTGAGGGTGAAGATCGCATCTTTCGGCGATTTGAGACCAAAAAAAAATCATTGTTTTTTGAAAACTTTGAATGCTCATAACTCGTAAAGGAATGCACCTAGAAGGCTGAAAATAGCATTTCTGTAATCTAGGGAGTCAGACCTTTTCAATGATGTATGATTTTTATAGATTCGAATAAAAAATTTTCAATTGCTGTTTTGAGGGTGAAGATCGCATCTTTCGGCGATTTGAGACCAAAGAAAATCATTGTTTTTTGAAAACTTTGAATGCTTATAACTCGTAAAGGAATGCACCTAGATGGCTGAAAATAGCATTTCTGTAATCTAGGGAGTCAGACCTTTTCAATGATGTATGATTTTTATAGATTCGAGTAAAAAAATTTTCAATTGCTGTTTTGAGGGTGAAGATCGCATCTTTCGGCGATTTGAGACCAAAAAAAAATCATTGTTTTTTGAAAACTTTGAATGCTCATAACTCGTAAAGGAATGCACCTAGAAGGCTGAAAATAGCATTTCTGTAATCTAGGGAGTCAGACCTTTTCAATGATGTATGATTTTTATAGATTCGAGTAAAAAAAATTTCAATTGCTGTTTTGAGGGTGAAGATCGCATCTTTCGGCGATTTGAGACCAAAAAAAAATCATTGTTTTTTGAAAACTTTGAATGCTCATAACTCGTAAAGGAATGCACCTACAAGGCTGAAAATAGCATTTCTGTAATCTAGGGAGTCAGACCTTTTCAATGATGTATGATTTTTATAGATTCGAGTAAAAAAATTTTCAATTGCTGTTTTGAGGGTGAAGATCGCATCTTTCGGCGATTTGAGACCAAAAAAAAAATCATTGTTTTTTGAAAACTTTGAATGCTCATAACTCGTAAAGGAATGCACCTAGAAGGCTGAAAATAGCATTTCTGTAATCTAGGGAGTCAGACCTTTTCAATGATGTATGATTTTTATAGATTCGAGTAAAAAAATTTTCAATTGCTGTTTTGAGGGTGAAGATCGCATCTTTCGGCGATTTGAGACCAAAAAAAAATCATTGTTTTTTGAAAACTTTGAATGCTCATAACTCGTAAAGGAATGCACCTAGAAGGCTGAAAATAGCATTTCTGTAATCTAGGGAGTCAGACCTTTTCAATGATGTATAATTTTTATAGATTCGAGTAAAAAAAATTTCAATTGCTGTTTTGAGGGTGAAGATCGCATCTTTCGGCGATTTGAGACCAAAAAAAAATCATTGTTTTTTGAAAACTTTGAATGCTCATAACTCGTAAAGGAATGCACCTAGAAGGCTGAAAATAGCATTTCTGTAATCTAGGGAGTCAGACCTTTTCAACGATGTATGATTTTTATAGATTCGAATAAAAAATTTTCAATTGCTGTTTTGAGGGTGAAGATCGCATCTTTCGGCGATTTGAGACCAAAGAAAATCATTGTTTTTTGAAAACTTTGAATGCTTATAACTCGTAAAGGAATGCACCTAGATGGCTGAAAATAGCATTTCTGTAATCTAGGGAGTCAGACCTTTTCAATGATGTATGATTTTTATAGATTCGAGTAAAAAAAATTTCAATTGCTGTTTTGAGGGTGAAGATCGCATCTTTCGGCGATTTGAGACCAAAAAAAAAATCATTGTTTTTTGAAAACTTTGAATGCTCATAACTCGTAAAGGAATGCACCTACAAGGCTGAAAATAGCATTTCTGTAATCTAGGGAGTCAGACCTTTTCAATGATGTATGATTTTTATAGATTCGAGTAAAAAAATTTTCAATTGCTGTTTTGAGGGTGAAGATCGCATCTTTCGGCGATTTGAGACCAAAAAAAAATCATTGTTTTTTGAAAACTTTGAATGCTCATAACTCGTAAAGGAATGCACCTAGAAGGCTGAAAATAGCATTTCTGTAATCTAGGGAGTCAGACCTTTTCAATGATGTATGATTTTTATAGATTCGAATAAAAAATTTTCAATTGCTGTTTTGAGGGTGAAGATCGCATCTTTCGGCGATTTGAGACCAAAGAAAATCATTGTTTTTTGAAAACTTTGAATGCTTATAACTCGTAAAGGAATGCACCTAGATGGCTGAAAATAGCATTTCTGTAATCTAGGGAGTCAGACCTTTTCAATGATGTATGATTTTTATAGATTCGAGTAAAAAAAATTTCAATTGCTGTTTTGAGGGTGAAGATCGCATCTTTCGGCGATTTGAGACCAAAAAAAAAATCATTGTTTTTTGAAAACTTTGAATGCTCATAACTCGTAAAGGAATGCACCTAGAAGGCTGAAAATAGCATTTCTGTAATCTAGGGAGTCAGACCTTTTCAATGATGTATGATTTTTATAGATTCGAGTAAAAAAATTTTCAATTGCTGTTTTGAGGGTGAAGATCGCATCTTTCGGCGATTTGAGACCAAAAAAAAATCATTGTTTTTTGAAAACTTTGAATGCTCATAACTCGTAAAGGAATGCACCTAGAAGGCTGAAAATAGCATTTCTGTAATCTAGGGAGTCAGACCTTTTCAATGATGTATGATTTTTATAGATTCGAGTAAAAAAATTTTCAATTGCTGTTTTGAGGGTAAAGATCGCATCTTTCGGCGATTTGAGACCAAAAAAAAATCATTGTTTTTTGAAAACTTTGAATGCTCATAACTCGTAAAGGAATGCACCTAGAAGGCTGAAAATAGCATTTCTGTAATCTAGGGAGTCAGACCTTTTCGATGATGTATGATTTTTATAGATTCGAGTAAAAAAATTTTCAATTGCTGTTTTGAGGGTGAAGATCGCATCTTTCGGCGATTTGAGACCAAAAAAAAATCATTGTTTTTTGAAAACTTTGAATGCTCATAACTCGTAAAGGAATGCACCTAGAAGGCTGAAAATAGCATTTCTGTAATCTAGGGAGTCAGACCTTTTCGATGATGTATGATTTTTATAGATTCGAGTAAAAAAATTTTCAATTGCTGTTTTGAGGGTGAAGATCGCATCTTTCGGCGATTTGAGACCAAAAAAAAAATCATTGTTTTTTGAAAACTTTGAATGCTCATAACTCGTAAAGGAATGCACCTAGAAGGCTGAAAATAGCATTTCTGTAATCTAGGGAGTCAGACCTTTTCAATGATGTATGATTTTTATAGATTCGAGTAAAAAAATTTTCAATTGCTGTTTTGAGGGTGAAGATCGCATCTTTCGGCGATTTGAGACCAAAAAAAAATCATTGTTTTTTGAAAACTTTGAATGCTCATAACTCGTAAAGGAATGCACCTAGAAGGCTGAAAATAGCATTTCTGTAATCTAGGGAGTCAGACCTTTTCAATGATGTATGCTTTTTATAGATTCGAGTAAAAAAATTTTCAATTGCTGTTTTGAGGGTGAAGATCGCATCTTTCGGCGATTTGAGACCAAAAAAAAATCATTGTTTTTTGAAAACTTTGAATGCTCATAACTCGTAAAGGAATGCACCTAGAAGGCTGAAAATAGCATTTCTGTAATCTAGGGAGTCAGACCTTTTCAATGATGTATGACTTTTATAGATTCGAGTAAAAAAATTTTCAATTGCTGTTTTGAGGGTGAAGATCGCATCTTTCGGCGATTTGAGACCAAAAAAAAATCATTGTTTTTTGAAAACTTTGAATGCTCATAACTCGTAAAGGAATGCACCTAGAAAGCTGAAAATAGCATTTCTGTAATCTAGGGAGTCAGACCTTTTCAATGATGTATGATTTTTATAGATTCGAGTAAAAAAAATTTCAATTGCTGTTTTGAGGGTGAAGATCGCATCTTTCGGCGATTTGAGACCAAAAAAAAATCATTGTTTTTTGAAAACTTTGAATGCTCATAACTCGTAAAGGAATGCACCTAGAAGGCTGAAAATAGCATTTCTGTAATCTAGGGAGTCAGACCTTTTCAATGATGTATGATTTTTATAGATTTGAGTAAAAAATTTTCAATTGCTGTTTTGAGGGTGAAGATCGCATCTTTCGGCGATTTGAGACCAAAAAAAATCATTGTTTTTTGAAAACTTTGAATGCTCATAAGGAATGCACCTAGAAGGCTGAAAATAGCATTTCTGTAATCTAGGGAGTCAGACCTTTTCAATGATGTATGATTTTTATAGATTCGAGTAAAAAAATTTTCAATTGCTGTTTTGAGGGTAAAGATCGCATCTTTCGGCGATTTGAGACCAAAAAAAAATCATTGTTTTTTGAAAACTTTGAATGCTCATAACTCGTAAAGGAATGCACCTAGAAGGCTGAAAATAGCATTTCTGTAATCTAGGGAGTCAGACCTTTTCAATGATGTATGATTTTTATAGATTCGAGTAAAAAAATTTTCAATTGCTGTTTTGAGGGTGAAGATCGCATCTTTCGGCGATTTGAGACCAAAAAAAAATCATTGTTTTTTGAAAACTTTGAATGCTCATAACTCGTAAAGGAATGCACCTAGAAGGCTGAAAATAGCATTTCTGTAATCTAGGGAGTCAGACCTTTTCAATGATGTATGATTTTTATAGATTCGAGTAAAAAAATTTTCAATTGCTGTTTTGAGGGTGAAGATCGCATCTTTCGGCGATTTGAGACCAAAAAAAAATCATTGTTTTTTGAAAACTTTGAATGCTTATAACTCGTAAAGGAATGCACCTAGAAGGCTGTGTAATCTAGTCAGACCTTTTCAATGATGTATGATTTTTATAGATTCGAGTAAAAAAATTTTCAATTGCTGTTTTGAGGGTGAAGATCGCATCTTTCGGCGATTTGAGACCAAAAAAAAATCATTGTTTTTTGAAAACTTTGAATGCTCATAACTCGTAAAGGAATGCACCTAGAAGGCTGAAAATAGCATTTCTGTAATCTAGGGAGTCAGACCTTTTCAATGATGTATGATTTTTATAGATTCGAGTAAAAAAATTTTCAATTGCTGTTTTGAGGGTGAAGATCGCATCTTTCGGCGATTTGAGACCAAAAAAAAATCATTGTTTTTTGAAAACTTTGAATGCTCATAACTCGTAAAGGAATGCACCTAGAAGGCTGAAAATAGCATTTCTGTAATCTAGGGAGTCAGACCTTTTCAATGATGTATGATTTTTATAGATTCGAGTAAAAAAATTTTCAATTGCTGTTTTGAGGGTGAAGATCGCATCTTTCGGCGATTTGAGACCAAAAAAAAATCATTGTTTTTTGAAAACTTTGAATGCTCATAACTCGTAAAGGAATGCACCTAGAAGGCTGAAAATAGCATTTCTGTAATCTAGGGAGTCAGACCTTTTCAATGATGTATGATTTTTATAGATTCGAGTAAAAAAATTTTCAATTGCTGTTTTGAGGGTGAAGATCGCATCTTTCGGCGATTTGAGACCAAAAAAAAATCATTGTTTTTTGAAAACTTTGAATGCTCATAACTCGTAAAGGAATGCACCTAGAAGGCTGAAAATAGCATTTCTGTAATCTAGGGAGTCAGACCTTTTCAATGATGTATGACTTTTATAGATTCGAGTAAAAAAATTTTCAATTGCTGTTTTGAGGGTGAAGATCGCATCTTTCGGCGATTTGAGACCAAAAAAAAATCATTGTTTTTTGAAAACTTTGAATGCTCATAACTCGTAAAGGAATGCACCTAGAAAGCTGAAAATAGCATTTCTGTAATCTAGGGAGTCAGACCTTTTCAATGATGTATGATTTTTATAGATTCGAGTAAAAAAATTTTCAATTGCTGTTTTGAGGGTGAAGATCGCATCTTTCGGCGATTTGAGACCAAAAAAAAATCATTGTTTTTTGAAAACTTTGAATGCTCATAACTCGTAAAGGAATGCACCTAGAAGGCTGAAAATAGCATTTCTGTAATCTAGGGAGTCAGACCTTTTCAATGATGTATGATTTTTATAGATTCGAGTAAAAAAATTTTCAATTGCTGTTTTGAGGGTGAAGATCGCATCTTTCGGCGATTTGAGACCAAAAAAAAATCATTGTTTTTTGAAAACTTTGAATGCTCATAACTCGTAAAGGAATGCACCTAGAAGGCTGAAAATAGCATTTCTGTAATCTAGGGAGTCAGACCTTTTCAATGATGTATGATTTTTATAGATTCGAGTAAAAAAATTTTCAATTGCTGTTTTGAGGGTGAAGATCGCATCTTTCGGCGATTTGAGACCAAAAAAAAATCATTGTTTTTTGAAAACTTTGAATGCTCATAACTCGTAAAGGAATGCACCTAGAAGGCTGAAAATAGCATTTCTGTAATCTAGGGAGTCAGACCTTTTCAATGATGTATGACTTTTATAGATTCGAGTAAAAAAATTTTCAATTGCTGTTTTGAGGGTGAAGATCGCATCTTTCGGCGATTTGAGACCAAAAAAAAATCATTGTTTTTTGAAAACTTTGAATGCTCATAACTCGTAAAGGAATGCACCTAGAAAGCTGAAAATAGCATTTCTGTAATCTAGGGAGTCAGACCTTTTCAATGATGTATGATTTTTATAGATTCGAGTAAAAAAAATTTCAATTGCTGTTTTGAGGGTGAAGATCGCATCTTTCGGCGATTTGAGACCAAAAAAAAATCATTGTTTTTTGAAAACTTTGAATGCTCATAACTCGTAAAGGAATGCACCTAGAAGGCTGAAAATAGCATTTCTGTAATCTAGGGAGTCAGACCTTTTCAATGATGTATGATTTTTATAGATTTGAGTAAAAAATTTTCAATTGCTGTTTTGAGGGTGAAGATCGCATCTTTCGGCGATTTGAGACCAAAAAAAAATCATTGTTTTTTGAAAACTTTGAATGCTCATAACTCGTAAAGGAATGCACCTAGAAGGCTGAAAATAGCATTTCTGTAATCTAGGGAGTCAGACCTTTTCAATGATGTATGATTTTTATAGATTCGCATCTTTCGGCGATTTGAGACCAAAAAAAAATCATTGTTTTTTGAAAACTTTGAATGCTCATAACTCGTAAAGGAATGCACCTAGAAGGCTGAAAATAGCATTTCTGTAATCTAGGGAGTCAGACCTTTTCAATGATGTATGATTTTTATAGATTCGAGTAAAAAAATTTTCAATTGCTGTTTTGAGGGTGAAGATCGCATCTTTCGGCGATTTGAGACCAAAAAAAAATCATTGTTTTTTGAAAACTTTGAATGCTCATAACTCGTAAAGGAATGCACCTAGAAGGCTGAAAATAGCATTTCTGTAATCTAGGGAGTCAGACCTTTTCAATGATGTATGATTTTTATAGATTCGAGTAAAAAAATTTTCAATTGCTGTTTTGAGGGTGAAGATCGCATCTTTCGGCGATTTGAGACCAAAAAAAAATCATTGTTTTTTGAAAACTTTGAATGCTTATAACTCGTAAAGGAATGCACCTAGAAGGCTGAAAATAGCATTTCTGTAATCTAGGGAGTCAGACCTTTTCAATGATGTATGATTTTTATAGATTCGAGTAAAAAAATTTTCAATTGCTGTTTTGAGGGTGAAGATCGCATCTTTCGGCGATTTGAGACCAAAAAAAAATCATTGTTTTTTGAAAACTTTGAATGCTCATAACTCGTAAAGGAATGCACCTAGAAGGCTGAAAATAGCATTTCTGTAATCTAGGGAGTCAGACCTTTTCAATGATGTATGATTTTTATAGATTCGAGTAAAAAAATTTTCAATTGCTGTTTTGAGGGTGAAGATCGCATCTTTCGGCGATTTGAGACCAAAAAAAAATCATTGTTTTTTGAAAACTTTGAATGCTCATAACTCGTAAAGGAATGCACCTAGAAGGCTAAAAATAGCATTTCTGTAATCTAGGGAGTCAGACCTTTTCAATGATGTATGATTTTTATAGATTCGAGTAAAAAAAATTTCAATTGCTGTTTTGAGGGTGAAGATCGCATCTTTCAGCGATTTGAGACCAAAAAAAAATCATTGTTTTTTGAAAACTTTGAATGCTCATAACTCGTAAAGGAATGCACCTAGAAGGCTGAAAATAGCATTTCTGTAATCTAGGGAGTCAGACCTTTTCAATGATGTATGACTTTTATAGATTCGAGTAAAAAAATTTTCAATTGCTGTTTTGAGGGTGAAGATCGCATCTTTCGGCGATTTGAGACCAAAAAAAAATCATTGTTTTTTGAAAACTTTGAATGCTCATAACTCGTAAAGGAATGCACCTAGAAGGCTGAAAATAGCATTTCTGTAATCTAGGGAGTCAGACCTTTTCAATGATGTATGATTTTTATAGATTTGAGTAAAAAATTTTCAATTGCTGTTTTGAGGGTGAAGATCGCATCTTTCGGCGATTTGAGACCAAAAAAAAATCATTGTTTTTTGAAATCTTTGAAGGCTCATAACTCGTAAAGTAATGCACCTAGAAGGCTGAAAATAGCATTTCTGTAATCTAGGGAGTCAGACCTTTTCAATGATGTATGATTTTTGTAGATTCGAGTAAAAAAATTTTCAATTGCTGTTTTGAGGGTGAAGATCGCATCTTTCGGCGATTTGAGACCAAAAAAAAATCATTGTTTTTTGAAAACTTTGAATGCTCATAACTCGTAAAGGAATGCACCTAGAAGGCTGAAAATAGCATTTCTGTAATCTAGGGAGTCAGACCTTTTCAATGATGTATGATTTTTATAGATTCGAGTAAAAAAATTTTCAATTGCTGTTTTGAGGGTGAAGATCGCATCTTTCGGCGATTTGAGACCAAAAAAAAATCATTGTTTTTTGAAAACTTTGAATGCTCATAACTCGTAAAGGAATGCACCTAGAAGGCTAAAAATAGCATTTCTGTAATCTAGGGAGTCAGACCTTTTCAATGATGTATGATTTTTATAGATTCGAGTAAAAAAATTTTCAATTGCTGTTTTGAGGGTGAAGATCGCATCTTTCAGCGATTTGAGACCAAAAAAAAATCATTGTTTTTTGAAAACTTTGAATGCTCATAACTCGTAAAGGAATGCACCTAGAAGGCTGAAAATAGCATTTCTGTAATCTAGGGAGTCAGACCTTTTCAATGATGTATGACTTTTATAGATTCGAGTAAAAAAATTTTCAATTGCTGTTTTGAGGGTGAAGATCGCATCTTTCGGCGATTTGAGACCAAAAAAAAATCATTGTTTTTTGAAAACTTTGAATGCTCATAACTCGTAAAGGAATGCACCTAGAAGGCTGAAAATAGCATTTCTGTAATCTAGGGAGTCAGACCTTTTCAATGATGTATGATTTTTATAGATTCGAGTAAAAAAAATTTCAATTGCTGTTTTGAGGGTGAAGATCGCATCTTTCGGCGATTTGAGACCAAAAAAAAATCATTGTTTTTTGAAAACTTTGAATGCTCATAACTCGTAAAGGAATGCACCTAGAAGGCTGAAAATAGCATTTCTGTAATCTAGGGAGTCAGACCTTTTCAATGATGTATGATTTTTATAGATTTGAGTAAAAAATTTTCAATTGCTGTTTTGAGGGTGAAGATCGCATCTTTCGGCGATTTGAGACCAAAAAAAAATCATTGTTTTTTGAAATCTTTGAAGGCTCATAACTCGTAAAGTAATGCACCTAGAAGGCTGAAAATAGCATTTCTGTAATCTAGGGAGTCAGACCTTTTCAATGATGTATGATTTTTATAGATTCGAGTAAAAAAATTTTCAATTGCTGTTTTGAGGGTGAAGATCGCATCTTTCGGCGATTTGAGACCAAAAAAAAATCATTGTTTTTTGAAAACTTTGAATGCTCATAACTCGTAAAGGAATGCACCTAGAAGGCTGAAAATAGCATTTCTGTAATCTAGGGAGTCAGACCTTTTCAATGATGTATGATTTTTATAGATTCGAGTAAAAAAATTTTCAATTGCTGTTTTGAGGGTGAAGATCGCATCTTTCGGCGATTTGAGACCAAAAAAAAATCATTGTTTTTTGAAAACTTTGAATGCTCATAACTCGTAAAGGAATGCACCTAGAAGGCTGAAAATAGCATTTCTGTAATCTAGGGAGTCAGACCTTTTCAATGATGTATGATTTTTATAGATTCGAGTAAAAAAATTTTCAATTGCTGTTTTGAGGGTGAAGATCGCATCTTTCGGCGATTTGAGACCAAAAAAAAATCATTGTTTTTTGAAAACTTTGAATGCTCATAACTCGTAAAGGAATGCACCTAGAAGGCTGAAAATAGCATTTCTGTAATCTAGGGAGTCAGACCTTTTCAATGATGTATGATTTTTATAGATTCGAGTAAAAAAATTTTCAATTGCTGTTTTGAGGGTGAAGATCGCATCTTTCGGCGATTTGAGACCAAAAAAAAATCATTGTTTTTTGAAAACTTTGAATGCTCATAACTCGTAAAGGAATGCACCTAGAAGGCTGAAAATAGCATTTCTGTAATCTAGGGAGTCAGACCTTTTCAATGATGTATGATTTTTATAGATTCGAGTAAAAAAATTTTCAATTGCTGTTTTGAGGGTGAAGATCGCATCTTTCGGCGATTTGAGACCAAAAAAAAATCATTGTTTTTTGAAAACTTTGAATGCTCATAACTCGTAAAGGAATGCACCTAGAAGGCTGAAAATAGCATTTCTGTAATCTAGGGAGTCAGACCTTTTCAATGATGTATGATTTTTATAGATTCGAGTAAAAAAATTCAATTGCTGTTTTGAGGGTGAAGATCGCATCTTTCGGCGATTTGAGTACCAAAGAAAATCATTGTTTTTTGAAAACTTTGAAGGCTCATAACTCGTGAAGGAATGCACCTAGAAGGGTGAAAATAGCATTTCTGTAATCTAGGGAGTCAGACCTTTTCAATGATGTATGATTTTTATAGATTCGAGTAAAAAAATTTTCAATTGCTGTTTTGAGGGTGAAGATCGCATCTTTCGGCGATTTGAGACCAAAAAAAAATCATTGTTTTTTGAAAACTTTGAATGCTCATAACTCGTAAAGGAATGCACCTAGAAGGCTGAAAATAGCATTTCTGTAATCTAGGGAGTCAGACCTTTTCAATGATGTATAATTTTTAGAGATTCGAGTAAAAAAAAAATTCAATTGCTGTTTTGAGGGTGAAGATCGCATCTTTCGGCGATTTGAGACCAAAAAAAAATCATTGTTTTTTGAAAACACCTAGAAAGCTGAAAATAGCATTTCTGTAATCTAGGGAGTCAGACCTTTTCAATGATGTATGATTTTTATAGATTCGAGTAAAAAATTTTCAATTGCTGTTTTGAGGGTGAAGATCGCATCTTTCGGCGATTTGAGACCAAAAAAAAATCATTGTTTTTTGAAAACTTTGAATGCTCATAACTCGTAAAGGAATGCACCTAGAAGGCTGAAAATAGCACTTCTGTAATCTAGGGAGTCAGACCTTTTCAATGATGTATGATTTTTATAGATTAGAGTAAAAAAAATTTCAATTGCTGTTTTGAGGGTGAACATCGCATCTTTCGGCGATTTGAGACCAAAGAAAATCATTGTTTTTTGAAAACTTTGAAGGCTCATAACTCGTGAAGGAATGCACCTAGAAGGCTGAAAATAGCATTTCTGTAATCTAGGGAGTCAGACCTTTTCAATGATGTATGATTTTTATAGATTCGAGTAAAAAAATTTTCAATTGCTGTTTTGAGGGTGAAGATCTCATAACTCGTAAAGGAATGCACCTAGAAGGCTGAAAATAGCATTTCTGTAATCTAGGGAGTCAGACCTTTTCAATGATGTATGATGTATGAAAAAAATTTCAATTGCTGTTTTGAGGGTGAAGATCGCATCTTTCGGCGATTTGAGTACCAAAGAAAATCATTGTTTTTTGAAAACTTTGAAGGCTCATAACTCGTGAAGGAATGCACCTAGAAGGCTGAAAATAGCATTTCTGTAATCTAGGGAGTCAGACCTTTTCAATGATGTATGATTTTTATAGATTCGAGTAAAAAAATTTTCAATTGCGTTTTGAGGGTGAAGATCGCATCTTTCGGCGATTTGAGACCAAAAAAAAATCATTGTTTTTTGAAAACTTTGAATGCTCATAACTCGTAAAGGAATGCACCTAGAAGGCTGAAAATAGCATTTCTGTAATCTAGGGAGTCAGACCTTTTCAATGATGTATGATTTTTATAGATTCGAGTAAAAAAATTTTCAATTGCGTTTTGAGGGTGAAGATCGCATCTTTCGGCGATTTGAGACCAAAAAAAAATCATTGTTTTTTGAAAACTTTGAATGCTCATAACTCGTAAAGGAATGCACCTAGAAGGCTGAAAATAGCATTTCTGTAATCTAGGGAGTCAGACCTTTTCAATGATGTATGATTTTTATAGATTCGAGTAAAAAAATTTTCAATTGCGTTTTGAGGGTGAAGATCGCATCTTTCGGCGATTTGAGACCAAAAAAAATCATTGTTTTTTGAAAACTTTGAATGCTCATAACTCGTAAAGGAATGCACCTAGAAGGCTGAAAATAGCATTTCTGTAATCTAGGGAGTCAGACCTTTTCAATGATGTATGATTTTTATAGATTCGAGTAAAAAAATTTTCAATTGCTGTTTTGAGGGTGAAGATCGCATCTTTCGGCGATTTGAGACCAAAAAAAAATCATTGTTTTTTGAAAACTTTGAATGCTCATAACTCGTAAAGGAATGCACCTAGAAGGCTGAAAATAGCATTTCTGTAATCTAGGGAGTCAGACCTTTTCAATGATGTATGATTTTTATACATCATTGTTTTTTGAAAACTTTGAATGCTCATAACTCGTAAAGGAATGCACCTAGAAGGCTGAAAATAGCATTTCTGTAATCTAGGGAGTCAGACCTTTTCAATGATGTATGATTTTTATAGATTCGAGTAAAAAAATTTTCAATTGCTGTTTTGAGGGTGAAGATCGCATCTTTCGGCGATTTGAGACCAAAAAAAAATCATTGTTTTTTGAAAACTTTGAATGCTCATAACTCGTAAAGGAATGCACCTAGAAGGCTGAAAATAGCATTTCTGTAATCTAGGGAGTCAGACCTTTTCAATGATGTATGATTTTTATAGATTCGAGTAAAAAAATTTTCAATTGCGTTTTGAGGGTGAAGATCGCATCTTTCGGCGATTTGAGACCAAAAAAAAATCATTGTTTTTTGAAAACTTTGAATGCTCATAACTCGTAAAGGAATGCACCTAGAAGGCTGAAAATAGCATTTCTGTAATCTAGGGAGTCAGACCTTTTCAATGATGTATGATTTTTATAGATTCGAGTAAAAAAATTTTCAATTGCGTTTTGAGGGTGAAGATCGCATCTTTCGGCGATTTGAGACCAAAAAAAATCATTGTTTTTTGAAAACTTTGAATGCTCATAACTCGTAAAGGAATGCACCTAGAAGGCTGAAAATAGCATTTCTGTAATCTAGGGAGTCAGACCTTTTCAATGATGTATGATTTTTATAGATTCGAGTAAAAAAATTTTCAATTGCTGTTTTGAGGGTGAAGATCGCATCTTTCGGCGATTTGAGACCAAAAAAAAATCATTGTTTTTTGAAAACTTTGAATGCTCATAACTCGTAAAGGAATGCACCTAGAAGGCTGAAAATAGCATTTCTGTAATCTAGGGAGTCAGACCTTTTCAATGATGTATGATTTTTATAGATTCGAGTAAAAAAATTTTCAATTGCTGTTTTGAGGGTGAAGATCGCATCTTTCGGCGATTTGAGACCAAAAAAAAATCATTGTTTTTTGAAAACTTTGAATGCTCATAACTCGTAAAGGAATGCACCTAGAAGGCTGAAAATAGCATTTCTGTAATCTAGGGAGTCAGACCTTTTCAATGATGTATGATTTTTATAGATTCGAGTAAAAAAAATTTCAATTGCTGTTTTGAGGGTGAAGATCGCATCTTTCGGCGATTTGAGACCAAAAAAAAACCATTGTTTTTTGAAAACTTTGAATGCTCATAACTCATAAAGGAATGCACCTAGAAAGCTGAAAATAGCATTTCTGTAATCTAGGGAGTCAGACCTTTTCAATGATGTATGATTTTTATAGATTCGAGTAAAAAAAAATTCAATTGCGTTTTGAGGGTGAAGATCGCATCTTTCGGCGATTTGAGACCAAAAAAAAATCATTGTTTTTTGAAAACTTTGAATGCTCATAACTCGTAAAGGAATGCACCTAGAAGGCTGAAAATAGCATTTCTGTAATCTAGGGAGTCAGACCTTTTCAATGATGTATGATTTTTATAGATTCGAGTAAAAAAATTTTCAATTGCTGTTTTGAGGGTGAAGATCGCATCTTTCGGCGATTTGAGACCAAAAAAAAATCATTGTTTTTTGAAAACTTTGAATGCTCATAACTCGTAAAGGAATGCACCTACAAGGCTGAAAATAGCATTTCTGTAATCTAGGGAGTCAGACCTTTTCAATGATGTATGATTTTTATAGATTCGAGTAAAAAAATTTTCAATTGCTGTTTTGAGGGTGAAGATCGCATCTTTCGGCGATTTGAGACCAAAAAAAAATCATTGTTTTTTGAAAACTTTGAATGCTCATAACTCGTAAAGGAATGCACCTAGAAGGCTGAAAATAGCATTTCTGTAATCTAGGGAGTCAGACCTTTTCAATGATGTATGATTTTTATAGATTCGAGTAAAAATATTTTCAATTGCTGTTTTGAGGGTGAAGATAGCATCTTTCGCGATTTGAGACCAAAAAAAAATCATTGTTTTTTGAAAACTTTGAATGCTCATAACTCGTAAAGGAATGCACCTAGAAGGCTGAAAATAGCATTTCTGTAATCTAAGGAGTCAGACCTTTTCAATGATGTATGATTTTTATAGATTCGAGTAAAAAAAATTTCAATTGCTGTTTTGAGGGTGAAGATCGCATCTTTCGGCGATTTGAGACCAAAAAAAAATCATTGTTTTTTGAAAACTTTGAATGCTCATAACTCGTAAAGGAATGCACCTAGAAGGCTGAAAATAGCATTTCTGTAATCTAGGGAGTCAGACCTTTTCAATGATGTATGATTTTTATAGATTCGAGTAAAAAAATTCAATTGCTGTTTTGAGGGTGAAGATCGCATCTTTCGGCGATTTGAGTACCAAAGAAAATCATTGTTTTTTGAAAACTTTGAAGGCTCATAACTCGTGAAGGAATGCACCTAGAAGGGTGAAAATAGCATTTCTGTAATCTAGGGAGTCAGACCTTTTCAATGATGTATGATTTTTATAGATTCGAGTAAAAAATTTTCAATTGCTGTTTTGAGGGTGAAGATCGCATCTTTCGGCGATTTGAGACCAAAAAAAAATCATTGTTTTTTGAAAACTTTGAATGCTCATAACTCGTAAAGGAATGCACCTAGAAGGCTGAAAATAGCACTTCTGTAATCTAGGGAGTCAGACCTTTTCAATGATGTATGATTTTTATAGATTAGAGTAAAAAAAATTTCAATTGCTGTTTTGAGGGTGAACATCGCATCTTTCGGCGATTTGAGACCAAAGAAAATCATTGTTTTTTGAAAACTTTGAAGGCTCATAACTCGTGAAGGAATGCACCTAGAAGGCTGAAAATAGCATTTCTGTAATCTAGGGAGTCAGACCTTTTCAATGATGTATGATTTTTATAGATTCGAGTAAAAAAATTTTCAATTGCTGTTTTGAGGGTGAAGATCTCATAACTCGTAAAGGAATGCACCTAGAAGGCTGAAAATAGCATTTCTGTAATCTAGGGAGTCAGACCTTTTCAATGATGTATGATGTATGAAAAAAATTTCAATTGCTGTTTTGAGGGTGAAGATCGCATCTTTCGGCGATTTGAGTACCACTGAAAATCATTGTTTTTTGAAAACTTTGAAGGCTCATAACTCGTGAAGGAATGCACCTAGAAGGCTGAAAATAGCATTTCTGTAATCTAGGGAGTCAGACCTTTTCAATGATGTATGATTTTTATAGATTCGAGTAAAAAAATTTTCAATTGCGTTTTGAGGGTGAAGATCGCATCTTTCGGCGATTTGAGACCAAAAAAAAATCATTGTTTTTTGAAAACTTTGAATGCTCATAACTCGTAAAGGAATGCACCTAGAAGGCTGAAAATAGCATTTCTGTAATCTAGGGAGTCAGACCTTTTCAATGATGTATGATTTTTATAGATTCGAGTAAAAAAATTTTCAATTGCGTTTTGAGGGTGAAGATCGCATCTTTCGGCGATTTGAGACCAAAAAAAAATCATTGTTTTTTGAAAACTTTGAATGCTCATAACTCGTAAAGGAATGCACCTAGAAGGCTGAAAATAGCATTTCTGTAATCTAGGGAGTCAGACCTTTTCAATGATGTATGATTTTTATAGATTCGAGTAAAAAAATTTTCAATTGCGTTTTGAGGGTGAAGATCGCATCTTTCGGCGATTTGAGACCAAAAAAAAATCATTGTTTTTTGAAAACTTTGAATGCTCATAACTCGTAAAGGAATGCACCTAGAAGGCTGAAAATAGCATTTCTGTAATCTAGGGAGTCAGACCTTTTCAATGATGTATGATTTTTATAGATTCGAGTAAAAAAATTTTCAATTGCTGTTTTGAGGGTGAAGATCGCATCTTTCGGCGATTTGAGACCAAAAAAAAATCATTGTTTTTTGAAAACTTTGAATGCTCATAACTCGTAAAGGAATGCACCTAGAAGGCTGAAAATAGCATTTCTGTAATCTAGGGAGTCAGACCTTTTCAATGATGTATGATTTTTATAGATTCGAGTAAAAAAATTTTCAATTGCTGTTTTGAGGGTGAAGATCGCATCTTTCGGCGATTTGAGACCAAAAAAAAATCATTGTTTTTTGAAAACTTTGAATGCTCATAACTCATAAAGGAATGCACCTAGAAAGCTGAAAATAGCATTTCTGTAATCTAGGGAGTCAGACCTTTTCAATGATGTATGATTTTTATAGATTCGAGTAAAAAAAAATTCAATTGCGTTTTGAGGGTGAAGATCGCATCTTTCGGCGATTTGAGACCAAAAAAAAATCATTGTTTTTTGAAAACTTTGAATGCTCATAACTCGTAAAGGAATGCACCTAGAAGGCTGAAAATAGCATTTCTGTAATCTAGGGAGTCAGACCTTTTCAATGATGTATGATTTTTATAGATTCGAGTAAAAAAATTTTCAATTGCTGTTTTGAGGGTGAAGATCGCATCTTTCGGCGATTTGAGACCAAAAAAAAATCATTGTTTTTTGAAAACTTTGAATGCTCATAACTCGTAAAGGAATGCACCTACAAGGCTGAAAATAGCATTTCTGTAATCTAGGGAGTCAGACCTTTTCAATGATGTATGATTTTTATAGATTCGAGTAAAAAAATTTTCAATTGCTGTTTTGAGGGTGAAGATCGCATCTTTCGGCGATTTGAGACCAAAAAAAAATCATTGTTTTTTGAAAACTTTGAATGCTCATAACTCGTAAAGGAATGCACCTAGAAGGCTGAAAATAGCATTTCTGTAATCTAGGGAGTCAGACCTTTTCAATGATGTATGATTTTTATAGATTCGAGTAAAAATATTTTCAATTGCTGTTTTGAGGGTGAAGATAGCATCTTTCGCGATTTGAGACCAAAAAAAAATCATTGTTTTTTGAAAACTGTGAATGCTCATAACTCGTAAAGGAATGCACCTAGAAGGCTGAAAATAGCATTTCTGTAATCTAAGGAGTCAGACCTTTTCAATGATGTATGATTTTTATAGATTCGAGTAAAAAAAATTTCAATTGCTGTTTTGAGGGTGAAGATCGCATCTTTCGGCGATTTGAGACCAAAAAAAAATCATTGTTTTTTGAAAACTTTGAATGCTCATAACTCGTAAAGGAATGCACCTAGAAGGCTGAAAATAGCATTTCTGTAATCTAGGGAGTCAGACCTTTTCAATGATGTATGATTTTTATAGATTCGAGTAAAAAAATTTTCAATTGCTGTTTTGAGGGTGAAGATCGCATCTTTCGGCGATTTGAGACCAAAAAAAAATCATTGTTTTTTGAAAACTTTGAATGCTCATAACTCGTAAAGGAATGCACCTAGAAGGCTGAAAATAGCATTTCTGTAATCTAGGGAGTCAGACCTTTTCAATGATGTATGATTTTTATAGATTCGAGTAAAAAAATTTTCAATTGCTGTTTTGAGGGTGAAGATAGCATCTTTCGCGATTTGAGACCAAAAAAAAAATCATTGTTTTTTGAAAACTTTGAATGCTCATAACTCGTAAAGGAATGCACCTAGAAGGCTGAAAATAGCATTTCTGTAATCTAGGGAGTCAGACCTTTTCAATGATGTATGATTTTTATAGATTCGAGTAAAAAAAATTTCAATTGCTGTTTTGAGGGTGAAGATCGCATCTTTCGGCGATTTGAGACCAAAAAAAAATCATTGTTTTTTGAAAACTTTGAATGCTCACAACTCGTAAAGGAATGCACCTAGAAGGCTGAAAATAGCATTTCTGTAATCTAGGGAGTCAGACCTTTTCAATGATGTATGATTTTTATAGATTCGAGTAAAAAATTTTCAATTGCTGTTTTGAGGGTGAAGATCGCATCTTTCGGCGATTTGAGACCAAAAAAAAATCATTGTTTTTTGAAAACTTTGAATGCTCATAACTCGTAAAGGAATGCACCTAGAAGGCTGAAAATAGCATTTCTGTAATCTAGGGAGTCAGACCTTTTCAATGATGTATGATTTTTATAGATTCGAGTAAAAAAATTTCAATTGCTGTTTTGAGGGTGAAGATCGCATCTTTCGGCGATTTGAGACCAAAAAAAAATCATTGTTTTTTGAAAACTTTGAATGCTCATAACTCGTAAAGGAATGCACCTAGAAGGCTGAAAATAGCATTTCTGTAATCTAGGGAGTCAGACCTTTTCAATGATGTATGATTTTTATAGATTCGAGTAAAAAAATTTTCAATTGCTGTTTTGAGGGTGAAGATCGCATCTTTCGGCGATTTGAGACCAAAAAAAAATCATTGTTTTTTGAAAACTTTGAATGCTCATAACTCGTAAAGGAATGCACCTAGAAAGCTGAAAATAGCATTTCTGTAATCTAGGGAGTCAGACCTTTTCAATGATGTATGATTTTTATAGATTCGAGTAAAAAAATTTTCAATTGCGTTTTGAGGGTGAAGATCGCATCTTTCGGCGATTTGAGACCAAAAAAAAATCATTGTTTTTTGAAAACTTTGAATGCTCATAACTCGTAAAGGAATGCACCTAGAAGGCTGAAAATAGCATTTCTGTAATCTAGGGAGTCAGACCTTTTCAATGATGTATGATTTTTATAGATTCGAGTAAAAAAATTTTCAATTGCTGTTTTGAGGGTGAAGATAGCATCTTTCGCGATTTGAGACCAAAAAAAAAATCATTGTTTTTTGAAAACTTTGAATGCTCATAACTCGTAAAGGAATGCACCTAGAAGGCTGAAAATAGCATTTCTGTAATCTAGGGAGTCAGACCTTTTCAATGATGTATGATTTTTATAGATTCGAGTAAAAAAAATTTCAATTGCTGTTTTGAGGGTGAAGATCGCATCTTTCGGCGATTTGAGACCAAAAAAAAATCATTGTTTTTTGAAAACTTTGAATGCTCACAACTCGTAAAGGAATGCACTTAGAAGGCTGAAAATAGCATTTCTGTAATCTAGGGAGTCAGACCTTTTCAATGATGTATGATTTTTTATAGATTCGAGTAAAAAAATTTTCAATTGCTGTTTTGAGGGTGAAGATCGCATCTTTCGGCGATTTGAGACCAAAAAAAAATCATTGTTTTTTGAAAACTTTGAATGCTCATAACTCGTAAAGGAATGCACCTAGAAGGCTGAAAATAGCATTTCTGTAATCTAGGGAGTCAGACCTTTTCAATGATGTATGATTTTTATAGATTCGAGTAAAAAAATTTTCAATTGCTGTTTTGAGGGTGAAGATCGCATCTTTCGGCGATTTGAGACCAAAAAAAAATCATTGATTTTTGAAAACTTTAAATGCTCATAACTCGTAAAGGAATGTACCTAGAAAGCTGAAAATAGCATTTCTGTAATCTAGGGAGTCAGACCTTTTCAATGATGTATGATTTTTATAGATTCGAGTAAAAAATTTTCAATTGCTGTTTTGAGGGTGAAGATCGCATCTTTCGGCGATTTGAGACCAAAAAAAAATCAATGTTTTTTGAAAACTTTGAATGCTCATAACTCGTAAAGGAATGCACCTAGAAGGCTGAAAATAGCATTTCTGTAATCTAGGGAGTCAGACCTTTTCAATGATGTATGATTTTTATAGATTCGAGTAAAAAAAATTTCAATTGCTGTTTTGAGGGTGAAGATCGCATCTTTCGGCGATTTGAGACCAAAAAAAAATCATTGTTTTTTGAAAACTTTGAATGCTCATAACTCGTAAAAGAATGCACCTAGAAGGCTGAAAATAGCATTTCTGTAATCTAGGGAGTCAGACCTTTTCAATGATGTATGATTTTTATAGATTCGAGTAAAAAAATTTTCAATTGCTGTTTTGAGGGTGAAGATCGCATCTTTCGGTGATTTGAGACCAAAAAAAAATCAATGTTTTTTGAAAACTTTGAATGCTCATAACTCGTAAAGGAATGCACCTAGAAGGCTGAAAATAGCATTTCTGTAATCTAGGGAGTCAGACCTTTTCAATGATGTATGATTTTTATAGATTCGAGTAAAAAAAATTTCAATTGCTGTTTTGAGGGTGAAGATCGCATCTTTCGGCGATTTGAGACCAAAAAAAAATCATTGTTTTTTGAAAACTTTGAATGCTCATAACTCGTAAAAGAATGCACCTAGAAGGCTGAAAATAGCATTTCTGTAATCTAGGGAGTCAGACCTTTTCAATGATGTATGATTTTTATAGATTCGAGTAAAAAAATTTTCAATTGCTGTTTTGAGGGTGAAGATCGCATCTTTCGGTGATTTGAGTACCAAAGAAAATCATTGTTTTTTAAAAACCTAGAAGGCTGAAAATAGCATTTCTGTAATCTAGGGAGTCAGACCTTTTCAATGATGTATGATTTTTATAGATTCGAGTAAAAAAAATTTTCAATTGCTGTTTTGTTTGATCGCATCTTTCGGCGATTTGAGTACCAAAGAAAATCATTGTTTTTTGAAAACTTTGAGGGCTCATAACTCGTGAAGGAATGCACCTAGAAGGCTGAAAATAGCATTTCTGTAATCTAGGGAGTCAGACCTTTTCAATGATGTATGATTTTTTATAGATTCGAGTTAAAAAATTTCAATTGCTGTTTTGAGGGTGAAGATCGCATCTTTCGGCGATTTGAGACCAAAAAATAAATAATTGTTTTTTGAAAACTTTGAATGCTCATAACTCGTAAACGAATGCACCTAGAAGGCTGAAAATAGCATTTCTGTAATCTAGGGAGTCAGACCTTTTCAATGATGTATGATTTTTATAGATTCGAGTAAAAAATTTTCAATTGCTGTTTTGAGGGTGAAGATCGCATCTTTCGGCGATTTGAGACCAAAAAAAAATCATTGTTTTTTGAAAACTTTGAATGCTCATAACTCGTAAAGGAATGCACCTAGAAGGCTGAAAATAGCATTTCTGTAATCTAGGGAGTCAGACCTTTTCAATGATGTATGATTTTTATAGATTCGAGAAAAATTTTCAATTGCTGTTTTGAGAGGCGATTTGAGACCAAAAAAAAATCATTGTTTTTTGAAAACTTTGAATGCTCATAACTCGTAAAGGAATGCACCTAGAAGGCTGATAATAGCATTTCTGTAATCTAGGGAGTCAGACCTTTTCAATGATGTATGATTTTTATAGATTCGAGTAAAAAAATTTTCAACTGCTGTTTTGAGGGTGAAGTTTGTTTTTTGAAAACTTTGAATGCTCATAACTCGTAAAGGAATTCACCTAGAAGGCTGAAAATAGCATTTCTGTAATCTAGGGAGTCAGACCTTTTCAATGATGTATGATTTTTATAGATTCGAGTAAAAAAATTTTCAATTGCTGTTTTGAGGGTGAAGATCGCATCTTTCGGCGATTTGAGACCAAAAAAAAATCATTGTTTTTTGAAAACTTTGAATGCTCATAACTCGTAAAGGAATGCACCTAGAAGGCTGAAAATAGCATTTCTGTAATCTAGGGAGTCAGACCTTTTCAATGATGTATGATTTTTATAGATTCGAGTAAAAAAATTTTCAATTGCTGTTTTGAGGGTGAAGATCGCATCTTTCGGCGATTTGAGACCAAAAAAAAATCATTGTGTTTTGAAAACTTTGAATGCTCATAACTCGTAAAGGAATGCACCTAGAAGGCTGAAAATAGCATTTCTGTAATCTAGGGAGTCAGACCTTTTCAATGATGTATGATTTTTATAGATTCGAGTAAAAAAATTTTCAATTGCTGTTTTGAGGGTGAAGATCGCATCTTTCGGCGATTTGAGACCAAAAAAAAATCATTGTTTTTTGAAAACTTTGAATGCTCATAACTCGTAAAGGAATGCACCTAGAAGGCTGAAAATAGCATTTCTGTAATCTAGGGAGTCAGACCTTTTCAATGATGTATGATTTTTATAGATTCGAGTAAAAAAATTTTCAATTGCTGTTTTGAGGGTGAAGATCGCATCTTTCGGCGATTTGAGACCAAAAAAAAATCATTGTTTTTTGAAAACTTTGAATGCTCATAACTCGTAAAGGAATGCACCTAGAAGGCTGAAAATAGCATTTCTGTAATCTAGGGAGTCAGACCTTTTCAATGATGTATGATTTTTATAGATTCGAGTAAAAAAATTTTCAATTGCTGTTTTGAGGGTGAAGATCGCATCTTTCGGCGATTTGAGACCAAAAAAAAATCATTGTTTTTTGAAAACTTTGAATGCTCATAACTCGTAAAGGAATGCACCTAGAAGGCTGAAAATAGCATTTCTGTAATCTAGGGAGTCAGACCTTTTCAATGATGTATGATTCGATTCGGGTAAAACAATTTTCAATTGCTGTTTTGAGGGTGAAGATCGCATCTTTCGGCGATTTGAGACCAAAAAAAAATCATTGTTTTTTGAAAACTTTGATTGCTCATAACTCGTAAAGGAATGCACCTAGAAGGCTAAAAATAGCATTTCTGTAATCTAGGGAGTCAGACCTTTTCAATGATGTATGATTTTTATAGATTCGAGTAAAAAAAATTTCAATTGCTGTTTTGAGGGTGAAGATCGCATCTTTCGGTGATTTGATTACCAAAGAAAATCATTGTTTTTTGAAATCTTTGAAGGCTCATAAGTCGTAAAGGAATGCACCTAGAAGGCTGAAAATAGCATTTCTGTAATCTAGGGAGTCAGACCTTTTCAATGATGTATGATTTTTATAGATTCGAGTAAAAAAATTTTCAATTGCTGTTTTGAGGGTGAAGATCGCATTTCGCAAAGAAAATCATTGTTTTTTAAAAACTTTGAATGCTCATAACTCGTAAAGGAATGTACCTAGAAGGCTGAAAATAGCATTTCTGTAATCTAGGGAGTCAGACCTTTTCAATGATGTATGATTTTTATAGATTCGAGTAAAAAAAATTTCAATTGCTGTTTTGAGGGTGAAGATCGCATCTTTCGGCGATTTGAGACCAAAAAAAAATCATTGTTTTTTGAAAACTTTGAATGCTCATAACTCGTAAAGGAATGCACCTAGAAGGCTGAAAATAGCATTTCTGTAATCTAGTGAGTCAGACCTTTTCAATGATGTATGATTTTTATAGATTCGAGTAAAAAAAATTTCATCTTTCGGCGATTTGAGACCAAAAAAAAATCATTGTTTTTTGAAAACTTTGAATGCTCACAACTCGTAAAGGAATGCACCTAGAAGGCTGAAAATAGCATTTCTGTAATCTAGGGAGTCAGACCTTTTCAATGATGTATGATTTTTATAGATTCGAGTAAAAAAATTTTCAATTGCTGTTTTGAGGGTGAAGATCGCATCTTTCGGCGATTTGAGACCAAAAAAAAATCATTGTTTATTGAAAACTTTGAATGCTCATAACTCGTAAAGGAATGCACCTAGAAGGCTGAAAATAGCATTTCTGTAATCTAGGGAGTCAGACCTTTTCAATGATGTATGATTTTTATAGATTCGAGTAAAAAAATTTTCAATTGCTGTTTTGAGGGTGAAGATCGCATCTTTCGGTGATTTGAGTACCAAAGAAAATCATTGTTTTTTAAAAACTTTGAATGCTCATAACTCGTAAAGGAATGCACCTAGAAGGCTGAAAATAGCATTTCTGTAATCTAGGGAGTCAGACCTTTTCAATGATGTATGATTTTTATAGATTCGAGTAAAAAAATTTTCAATTGCTGTTTTGAGGGTGAAGATCGCATCTTTCGGCGATTTGAGACCAAAAAAAATCATTGTTTTTTGAAAACTTTGAATGCTCATAACTCGTAAAGGAATACACCTAGAAGGCTGAAAATAGCATTTCTGTAATCTAGGGAGTCAGACCTTTTCAATGATGTATGATTTTTATAGATTCGAGTAAAAAAATTTTCTATTGCTGTTTTGAGGGTGAAGATCGCATCTTTCGGCGATTTGAGACCAAAAAAAAATCATTGTTTTTTGAAAACTTTGAATGCTCATAACTCGTAAAGGAATGTACCTAGAAGGCTGAAAATAGCATTTCTGTAATCTAGGGAGTCAGACCTTTTCAATGATGTATGATTTTTATAGATTCGAGTAAAAAAAATTTCAATTGCTGTTTTGAGGGTGAAGATCGCATCTTTCGGTGATTTGATTACCAAAGAAAATCATTGTTTTTTGAAATCTTTGAAGGCTCATAAGTCGTAAAGGAATGCACCTAGAAGGCTGAAAATAGCATTTCTGTAATCTAGGGAGTCAGACCTTTTCAATGATGTATGATTTTTATAGATTCGAGTAAAAAAATTTTCAATTGCTGTTTTGAGGGTGAAGATCGCATCTTTCGGTGATTTGAGTACCAAAGAAAATCATTGTTTTTTAAAAACTTTGAATGCTCATAACTCGTAAAGGAATGTACCTAGAAGGCTGAAAATAGCATTTCTGTAATCTAGGGAGTCAGACCTTTTCAATGATGTATGATTTTTATAGATTCGAGTAAAAAAAATTTCAATTGCTGTTTTGAGGGTGAAGATCGCATCTTTCGGCGATTTGAGACCAAAAAAAAATCATTGTTTTTTGAAAACTTTGAATGCTCATAACTCGTAAAGGAATGCACCTAGAAGGCTGAAAATAGCATTTCTGTAATCTAGTGAGTCAGACCTTTTCAATGATATATGATTTTTATAGATTCGAGTAAAAAATTTCAATTGCTGTTTTGAGGGTGAAGATCGCATCTTTCGGCGATTTGAGACCAAAAAAAAATCATTGTTTTTTGAAAACTTTGAATGCTCATAACTCGTAAAGGAATGCACCTAGAAGGCTGAAAATAGCATTTCTGTAATCTAGTGAGTCAGACCTTTTCAATGATGTATGATTTTTATAGATTCGAGTAAAAAAAATTTCAATTGCTGTTTTGAGGGTGAAGATCGCATCTTTCGGCGATTTGAGACCAAAAAAAAATCATTGTTTTTTGAAAACTTTGAATGCTCATAACTCGTAAAGGAATGCACCTAGAAGGCTGAAAATAGCATTTCTGTAATTTAGGGAGTCAGACCTTTTCAATGATGTATGATTTTTATAGATTCGAGTAAAAAAATTTCAATTGCTGTTTTGAGGGTGAAGATCGCATCTTTCGGCGATTTGAGTACCAAAGAAAATCATTGTTTTTTGAAAACTTTGAATGCTCATAACTCGTAAAGGAATGCACCTAGAAGGCTGAAAATAGCATTTCTGTAATCTAGGGAGTCAGACCTTTTCAATGATGTATGATTTTTATAGATTCGAGTAAAAAAAATTTTCAATTGCTGTTTTGAGGGTGAAGATCGCATCTTTCGGCGATTTGAGTACCAAAGAAAATCATTGTTTTTTGAAATCTTTGAAGGCTCATAACTCGTGAAGGAATGCACCTAGAAGGCTGAAAATAGCATTTCTGTAATCTAGGGAGTCAGACCTTTTCAATGATGTATGATTTTTATAGATTCGAGTAAAAAAATTTTCAATTGCTGTTTTGAGGGTGAAGATCGCATCTTTCGGCGATTTGAGACCAAAAAAAAATCATTGTTTTTTGAAAACTTTGAATGCTCATAACTCGTAAAGGAATGCACCTAGAAGGCTGAAAATAGCATTTCTGTAATCTAGGGAGTCAGACCTTTTCAATGATGTATGATTTTTATAGATTCGAGTAAAAAAATTTCAATTGCTGTTTTGAGGGTGAAGATCGCATCTTTCGGCGATTTGAGTACCAAAGAAAATCACTGTTTTTTGAAAACTTTGAATGCTCATAACTCGTGAAGGAATGCACCTAGAAGGCTGAAAATAGCATTTCTGTAATCTAGGGAGTCAGGCCTTTTCAATGATGTATGATTTTTATAGATTCGAGTAAAAAAATTTCAATTGCTGTTTTGAGGGTGAAGATCGCATCTTTCGGCGATTTGAGTACCAAAGAAAATCATTGTTTTTTGAAAACTTTGAATGCTCATAACTCGTAAAGGAATGCACCTAGAAGGCTGAAAATAGCATTTCTGTAATCTAGGGAGTCAGACCTTTTCAATGATGTATGATTTTTATAGATTCGAGTAAAAAAATTTTCAATTGCTGTTTTGAGGGTGAAGATCGCATCTTTCGGCGATTTGAGTACCAAAGAAAATCATTGTTTTTTGAAATCTTTGAAGGCTCATAACTCGTGAAGGAATGCACCTAGAAGGCTGAAAATAGCATTTCTGTAATCTAGGGAGTCAGACCTTTTCAATGATGTATGATTTTTATAGATTCGAGTAAAACAATTTTCAATTGCTGTTTTGAGGGTGAAGATCCATCTTTCGGCGATTTGAGACCAAAAAAAAATCATTGTTTTTTGAAAACTTTGAATGCTCATAACTCGTAAAGGAATGCACCTAGAAGGCTGAAAATAGCATTTCTGTAATCTAGGGAGTCAGACCTTTTCAATGATGTATGATTTTTATAGATTCGAGTAAAAAAATTTTCAATTGCTGTTTTGAAGATCGCATCTTTCGGCGATTTGAGTACCAAAGAAAATCATTGTTTTTTGAAATCTTTGAAGGCTCATAACTCGTGAAGGAATGCACCTAGAAGGCTGAAAATAGCATTTCTGTAATCTAGGGAGTCAGACCTTTTCAATGATGTATGATTTTTATAAAAAAATTTTCAATTGCTGTTTTGAGGGTGAAGATCGCATCTTTCGGCGATTGGAGTACCAAAGAAAATCATTGTTTTTTGAAATCTTTGAAGGCTCATAACTCGTGAAGGAATGCACCTAGAAGGCTGAAAATAGCATTTCTGTAATCTAGGGAGTCAGACCTTTTCAATGATGTATGATTTTTATAGATTTGAGTAAAAAAATTTTCAATTGCTGTTTTGAGGGTGAAGATCGCATCTTTCGGTGATTTGAGTACCAAAGAAAATCATTGTTTTTTAAAAACTTTGAATGCTCATAACTCGTAAAGGAATGCACCTAGAAGGCTGAAAATAGCATTTCTGTAATCTAGGGAGTCAGACCTTTTCAATGATGTATGATTTTTATAGATTCGAGTAAAAAAATTTTCAATTGCTGTTTTGAGGGTGAAGTTCGCATCTTTCGGCGATTTGAGACCAAAAAAAATCATTGTTTTTTGAAAACTTTGAATGCTCATAACTCGTAAAGGAATGCACCTAGAAGGCTGAAAATAGCATTTCTGTAATCTAGGGAGTCAGACCTTTTCAATGATGTATGATTTTTATAGATTCGAGTAAAAAATTTTCAATTGCTGTTTTGAGGGTGAAGATCGCATCTTTCGGCGATTTGAGACCAAAAAAAAATCATTGTTTTTTGAAAACTTTGAATGCTCATAACTCGTAAAGGAATGTACCTAGAAGGCTGAAAATAGTATTTCTGTAATCTAGGGAGTCAGACCTTTTTAATGATGTATGATTTTTATAGATTCGAGTAAAAAAAATTTCAATTGCTGAAAATGGTGAAGAAAGAAAGAAAAATGGTGAAGATCGCATCTTTCGGCGATTTGAGTACCAAAGAAAATCATTGTTTTTTGAAAACTTTGAATGCTCATAACTCGTAAAGGAATGCACCTTGAGGGTGAAGATCGCATCTTTCGGCGATTTGAGTACCAAAAAAATTCATTGTTTTTTGAAAACTTTGCAGTTTTGAGGGTGATGATTGCATCTTTCGGCGATTTGAGTACCAACAAAATTCATTGTTTTTTGAAAACTTTAAATGCTAATAACTCTTAAAGAAAAATAGCATTTCAAAAAAAAAATGTTTAAAAAAAATTGCTTTAAAGAAAAACCAAATTTAAAAATTCTTAGAAAATTATTTTTAAAAAATCGTTTTAACGATTTCTGAATTTTTTATTTAAAGTTCGTTCATTTTGCATTGAGAAGAAATATTATTTCAAAAGGACGAATATAGAAATCAAATCGAGAGCCAATTTCTTCATTCTTAAAAGACTATGTATATTAAAAAAAAAAAAAAAAAAAAACGTAACGTAAAGCTATAGAAGACCTTAATAATTTGAGTTCTTTAAGAATTTCGTATACTCCTCACAGAATACATAATAACCTATTTCTCTTTGAAAAGCTATCTACATTTAAGTCATTCAAGAAAGCCATTTAGACGGGTTCAAAAGATTTATTGAATTGATTATATTACAAAATTAAAAACAATGTTAAAATCTTAATACCTTATACCTATTCATCAGATCTACATAGAGCTACATACAATATAGGTACCTACTTCAGAGTCTTATAGTAAGCTTTGTTTAATATTTCACAATATAAATGTATAACTATAGGGTATACTACATGCCTACCTACTCTACTTAAAAACGAAGCTTACTACGCTCTTAAGTCTCAATGAATTATTAAAGACTCTTTTGACAACAGATAGAAAAACATGGCTTCTTTGTTAAGCTATAGAAAACAACAAGAAGTAGAAGAAAAAAAAAATAATACAACTTATAACCCCCGACCCCCCTGCCCCTAGTATTGTGTCAAACCACAAAATTGCTTCTGCCCTAGGTCCCAGCACTTCATAAATTATTTACCAGAATATTTTGAATTCAGGCAGATTTCCCAAATACCCATGAGAATCATCATGTCCCACCACCCCATCCACCGCCGCCGCCACCCCAACATTGAAATACCAATCCCAACCACAAGCACGACCTGCTGACGACCAACGAAACCTATCGAACCTGCTCCAATTAATTATAATTCACAGCCTTTCTCCTCTTAATCGTCCCCAGAACCAAACCAAACCGAACCGAACCAAAAACCAAGCCCTAGCAGTAACCATTTGGTCCAAAAAAAAAAAACCACAACAAAACACCATTACCAACAGCACCACCCACAGTGGCGGCTGCTGCTGTCCGTCCGTCCGTCGGTCTGGTCTGGTCTCCGATTCTCATCGTCATCGTCATCGAACTTGAACCAAAAGGCTGCCATTTTATAATATTCTTGGCTTGCTGCTGTGTGCTGAACTGCTGAACTGTGTTGTGTTTATTCTCCTGCTGCCGAAAATATAATTAATCTGCATAATTTTTCTACAACTTGGAGGGGCTTGTGGCGTCCTCAAGTCCATAGAGGAACGTGCAAATGACGGCATCGTTTTTGCTATCGCTGCCAAATGGCTGTCCTCACCCAAAGGATTCCCTTTTTTTTAAAATAGATATAGATAGTGAGAGTAAGAGTAAGAGTCTTCGAGTTTTCTGTTTCCAACTTTCCACCATATAGCCATGACCAATCCAAGAGAAGCAAGACTAAAAGTAGATTGGGAGAGGAAGGAAGGCGGCGACAATTCCTAAAAAAATAATCAAATTTGATAACAAGTTCTGTCCGGGATGACAATCTTTTGCAGATCTGGGGGGATGGAAAAATTCGAAAATGAATTATAAGCGAAAAGTTCAATTCATTTATCCTTAATGAAGCTCGGGTGATGTTCTATTGGGAGTCCCTATACATTGTACATAAGACCACCCCCCAAAAAGGTCTACCTACCTAACCCCATCCACTAGCTAGCTACCTTACATCCAAGCCGCATGGCTAACTGCCATTTTTATAGGAGTTTAGGAAAGTTCGAATAGTTAATTTGGCGTCCTCCATGTCGTATTTTCTAGGAGATTCGCGATTTTGTGGTCGTTTGAAATGGCGCCACCACAATTTTACCTGAGGTAGATATTAAAATCACAGCTTCTTCTATAAAGACTGTGTGTTGCGCGCCGAGTCTTCTTCAGCCCCCTCTGCCCTTCTTCATGTTTTTGTTTTGTGACTGGGAAAGATACAGTTTGAAAAAAGTTTCCTGACATTTTACTCATTTTCATTTCATTTCGATGCTTTTTTGTTGTTGTTTCCTGGAGTGAGTGTGTAGTTGTTTGTTGTTGCTGTAAGCCAAGTCCTTTTTCTCTGATGCTTTGTTTGGTTTTTATGTTTCATCCGTGGGACAGTTCCAATTGTAGCCTAGCGTGAATGGCAGCTCAGGCAAGTCCCCACTGATACTGTCATAAAAGGAAGTAGAAAGAAAATTGCTTTTCAAGATTTTCTTCCAAAGATAGAAAATCTTAATTTCCAGACGGGAATTGCACTAGAATGATTAAATTCTATGCCAACCACCTACCTACACGTAGAATACCCCCTAACCCCACAACCCCCAACCCACCACACCTACCTTATCTAAACTGCTTGGCACCATAATAATTCCAGTGTTTTTGGTTTCGAAACACACAAAAAAAAAAACAAAGAAAAGATTTTTATCGGCTTTTAGATCCCTATTGTTATGGTTGATGGTGGTTTGGTTGAAATGAAATATTCATTAAAACAATATAAGGGTGTCAACGCAGCCTATCCCAAGACAACTGATACCAGCACAACCTATCCCCGACAACTGGTACCAAGCCACAACTCGTCCCAAGACAACTGGTCCCGGAAGTAAGACTCATCCCACAACGAAAGAAAATATTTAGAAACTGAAACTAATGGTTTGTGTATTTGATAACATTTGGTGTCGTTCAATCATCCGTTAATTTAAATTATTTTTGAAATGGTACGAAAATTTATGCAAGGGATTTTGAAAGGGATTTTTTGGGAAGCAAATGTCGGACTGAAAGAATATTCATCATCTGTTTAAAAATTGTTATTGAATTGAGTTATTATTGATTTCACGTAGATTTATTAAATTTTATGAATGAAATCGAAAAGACAGACAAAAAATTTGCTTTTGTATTTTTAAAAGGCGTCACAACAACAATTTTTATTTCTTTGAGAATTGTTGTATATATTTCTTTCTCAATCTTTGTCATTTTCACTGAGAATATTCTTTTTGATATGACATATTTTGTTTCAATCGACGTATCGCATGAAACGAAAACCCAATTTTATCCTTAAACGCAATTGGCGGCTACACTGTGCGTCCTTGACCCCCAGAGATTACACATTTTTTGTCTGTCTTTTCGATTTCATTCATAAATTCAAAAATTTCCAAAAAAAAAAGTCCAAAGTACGCAACACTTTTATTATCATTTTGTGAGGGAAATTTAGGAATTTCCCCTTGAGGAACTGGTTCATGTATTGGTTTTCGTTGAATTTAAATTTTTATCAAAAGTTTCGTTGTGGGATGAGTTCTACTTCCGGTATCAGGTGTCCCGGGACCAGTTGTCGTGGGACCAGTTGTCGCTTGGGACCAGTTGTCTGGGATAAGTTGTCTTGGGATAAGTTGTCTTGGGATAGCCTATACCCAACCCCAATATAAGATGAAGGAGATTTTAAGAATTTTTTTTTTGATTGCTTTAATGGTTAAAAAATTAAAAGATAGAATTTTATGTAGAGAGAGAGGAAGAGAGAGAGAAAGAGAGACAATTTTATGGATAAGCGACAGATTAAATTCAAGCTTATTAGTTGAGTTTTATTTGCACTCAAGACTTAGTGAGAATTAAGAAGATAAGCTTGCAGCTAAAATGGTTCTTATTAAATTATTATTTAATTAGGTTTTACAATTTTAGATTTGAAGATATCATATCATTTCGTTGTTTTAGTTCTAATAAATGGAAATGCTGTTTCGGAATTAACTCTTTGAATCATTAAATGACTCATCGTTGCACAGATGAGATGAAATTATTTTAAAGGTGCGTTTGAGAGTGAAATCGTAAGGGCAAAATAGGGCAACGGGTAGACAAAATGACAACGTTCAGTGAACGAAAAAAAAAAAAATTCTATACCTAGATATTTTTTAACGAAAATGTTTTTTTTACTAAATGAATTTTAACAAAAGTGCTTACAAGTTTCATTACAATTCTTTACATTACTCGTTATTCTCCCTAAACTAACTGACCTGAGAGCAAGAAGAACAATTGAAATTTCGCAATAATTCGGCAACAGTTGCCGAAGAGTATCTCTGGGGGGGAGGTTCCGTCACGGTGTGGGCAGGAATTTCTGTGGACGGAAAAACTGAGCTTTGCATCGGTAAACTCCAATTATTATATCAGCAACATTCTGGAGGAATATGTGGCTCCGTTCGCAACATTTATTTGTGAAGACTTCTTGCTGATGCACGACAATGCTAGACCTCACGTTGCCAGGTGCGTACGGAATACTTGGAAGAAGTGGAAATCGGTGTGATGGCTTAGCTTGCCATGAGCCCGGACATGAACCCCATCGAATACTTTAAGTACCTGCTGGGAAAAATGAAAATACAGCGGTCTGCTCTTCCCCAGGCACTCATAGAGCTGAGATCTGCTCTGACCGAGAAATGGGATAATTTGGATGACACAACCCTAAAAAACCTTTTCAAGCTTACCAAGGCGAATTGTAGCTTTGATAGATGTTAGGGGAGGCAATTCCCGCTACTTAGGGAACGAAAACTCGTTTAGAAAAAAAAAATTAAAAAAAATATTTTTTGTAACTCAATGTATATTCTATTTTATTTCTTTAAGAAATTTAATTTAAATAATTTTATATTCCTTATTACAACCGAGAAGCTCTTAAAGAGTATCATATTTCAGCCTGAAACCCTTTTATTTAAAGGTACCAGTATTTTAATGTATTATAAAGAAATAAAAAAAAACTGTTCACTAATTTCCTAAAACTTCTTTTTAAATTTCAGTCTGCGAAACTCTAATCAATGTATTTTAAGATACCAACGAAATTTAACGAAACTGTTTACAAGTTCAATACATTTTTACTTGCGACTATACATAGGTACTATAGGGCAAGTTTTGGATTCGTGCAAGAACTCGAACTCGAGATATTAATCAGACCTAACATTACGATGATAGAGAACGCGAAAATTCTGTCTGTCTGTCTGGAACTCGACCCACAGCCTAAACTACTGAAAAGATTTTGTTTAAACTTTGGACATAAGGTTTTGGGAGACTGGCTAGAGTGGAAATCGGTTTTTTTTTTTAGCTCCAAAAATAATGGTTCCTGTCATAGTACCGTTTAGACAAAACATTTTTATCTCGAAAACGGCTCTAACGATTTTGATGAATTTTTTAAAATCGGGTTTGTCAAGTAACCTTAATAATTAATTCAAAAAATATTTTTGATTTCGATGAAATTTTTTCTAAATATAATATAAAATATATTATTTTATAATCTTAATAATATTGCATATCACAATTTTCAAAAAATGTTTTTTGTACCTATTTAAAAAAAACTCAAATTTTTTTTTTTGAAAACTCAATATTTTGAAAACTAATTTAACTATTTTGTTTAATTTGGTTTTAAGTGTATATTATCAAATACTAAAAATACCAACTTTTTTCATAAAAATACTTAAAAATTATTTATAAAAAATATTTTTTTCTTAAATTGTATTTCTGTGATACATAAGATGGCATCTTCAGTTTTAAGATTAATTTCAGGGGTTTTTTATATTTTTCCTTGTGACTATAATCGATAGTAGGTAGTCGGGTAATATTGTATTTTTTTTTTATTTGACTTAAAACCAAGATGTTATCACACATAGAAGTAAGTAGGTGCGACCTAGTCGTGCATTTTATTTTATATTCTTGACAACAGCAGAACTGTCAGATTTTATTTCTCGAGTTTCAGTTTTAAGTGGCTAATTAACGTATATTCACCACTTTTCTTTAAAATTTTAGATTCCTAGTTGTGACCGATTATATATTTTTTTTAATTCCTATACAATTTCTTTAGAAAATAAAAAAAGGGAATAACTAAAAAATCACTCACCAATTTTACATTTTATCAATTCAATTATATTCAGGATAACAATTACATACCTGAAAAGACAAAAAACAATATTAATCAGATTGAGTTTATTTTATTTTTTTAAATATCTGTAGGGCAGTATGACAGAGTAGTTTATTATAAAAAAGTTTTTTTTTTTTTTTGAGAAATTTACATTTTTGTCAAATATTTTTATTTATAGCTGTTATTGCTTTTTTTTAGTCGAATCGTTAAATAAGATGAATACATCAGATTTTATGTTATTATTAATAAAAAAAAAAGTGGGCGCAAATTAAGAAAAAATATGTCTTTAAACTTAGGTTCTTCTGCAAAAACCAAAATTCTAATAAGGCTCGTCTTAAGCAACAGGCGGCTGTCAAGGCCATTAACTCGGCCACATCACCGTCTAAATTGCTCCAGGTATGTCGCGATAAGCTTGCGAGTCTGAACACTAATTCCAATGTCACTCTAATCTAGGTTCCGGGCCATAGTGGTATCGAGGGAAATGAACGGGCTGGCTAGGCAGCTAGGTGCTAATCAATTTAACCAACTGCATTTTATCTAGGAAGATATGGCCGATCTATAATAAAACCTGTTCTACTGATTTTCTATGCAGGCCCAAAACACATTTTGCTGCAGTTTTGGTGACCAACGGGAAAGGGAAACAGTATGGTATGGTGAAATATCAAAAACAACTTCAAGAGCTCGTTCAACGATACAGCGAACAATAAATAGATCGCTTTAGATATGCAGGACAGATGGAATTGAAGGCAAGATCCGGCCGACCATCGAAGCTCTCCACAAGGGATAAGCGTGCGATCAAACGAATGGTGGAGCAAGACCACTTTATAACAGCTAAGACGATAAGCGCACAGCTCGAATTATACTACAACAATACAGTACATCCAGAAACGCTAAGAAGAGCCATAGTTCAAGCGGGGTTTAAGTCACGCACACCCAGCAAAAAACCATTGGTCAATAAAACAAATAGAAAGAAACGGCTAGCGTTCGCAAAAGAGTATGTTAACAAGCCTCTAGACTTTTAGCGCAAGGTTATATTTTCCGACGAGTCAAAATACAATATTTTTGGGTCTGACGGCCGTTTGAAGATGTGGCGACGATCAAACGATGCTCTTAATCCCAAATGCACAGTTAAGACTGTCAAGCACCGGTGGTCGAGGTGTTATTTATTTTATTGGAAAATATACCTTTTAATGAAAAAAAAATCTCTTTACATTTGTATAAAAGAGGCTGGGTGCGACCCACACTGATAACTTCCCATTTGTGATCTTGAAAACTTTATATTTAGTTTTTTTCAAATAACCAAATTTTTTTTAATATTTTTTGTCAAAAACTGTCAATTAGATATTTGTCAAAATGTAACCTTTCATAAAAAATTGTACTATGTATAAAATAAAATATTTTAGAAAGCACAATCGTTGTTCGTTCTCAGGATATTCGAGCTGAAATAAAATTGTAACTACTTTTCTTTAGAATTTTTAACAGTTTTTGAATTTTTGTTAAAAAACTGCCCATTCAATATTTGTCAACATTTTATCAGTTGCTAACAATTATGGTATGTAGAAAATAAAACAAACAGGAAGTCAATATCGTTACCCGTTTCTGATAAATTTGAGTTGAAAGACAATTTATACCAATTTTTGGTAGAATTTTTTGTAGTTTTTAATTTTTTGTAAAAAAACCTGTCCATTGAATTTTTTTGAAATTTTCACCAGTAGTCAAAAACAACATTTTTCGTAAAATAAAATTATTTTAAAGTTAATATCGTTTTTCCTTCTAAGGATATTCGAGTTATAAAAATTTTTTTTTAGTTTTTTTTTGATTTTAAAAAATAACTGTATATTGATTTTTTTCCAAATTCATATCAAATTTGTATGACGTCATAGTGTGTCGAATAAAATTTATTTCAAGTCAATAGCATTATTTGTTCGTGAGATATTTGAGCCCAACCAAAATTTTCACTTCTTTTTTAAACTGCTATAGTAAAAAAACAACTGATTGAATATTAATAAACGCCCTTTCAGCTTCTTTCGGAGTTATTATCTGTAAAACAAAATTTATTTCAAGTCGATATCTCTATTCGTTCTTGAGATATTGACGACGAAAAATGGTACCAGAACGTACGGACGTACGGACGTACGGACGTACAGACGTACGGACGTACGGACGTACGAACGTACGTACACACGCACACACAGACATCTCTCTAAAAATGATTGATATAGGCTCTAGGGACCTTGAAACGTCCAGAAATGTCAAAAATTTCAATTTGACAAATCGGACCGATTACAATAACTCCCTATGGGAAGTTAAAAATATTTTTTCTTTGTACGAAAACTTTTGTGGATCACTGTATGAAGTATTTGTTTTGAAAAAGATAAAAGCATTCATTTAGTCCACATCACATCCTGATAAACAAATCAAACAAATAATTCTGTTTTCTGCAAGCATCTGAAGTGTTCGACATATTTGTCCTGTTCTTGTACCTATAGGTACCTAAACAGAAATACTTTTGCATTTGTAAAGACAAACAAAAACAAAAATCGTCGTTCTTTCAAGGCAAAAATATGGCAAGTTAATGAATAGAATTTGTGTCCCTTTTCAACAAAAAAATTTTAATTTTTATGGTCAATGGAGTTGACAAGTAGTTTATATACTTACAATCATGGTAGGTACTAAAACTTTGATAACCTCTGTGAAAAGAAGCGTGACGAACAGAAGAAAGAAAGAAAAAAATATAAAAACACGATAAGGAGCAAGGACAAAGTACCAAAAAGCCCTGCTAAATATAGAGCTTCTTGACCTTTTCACGGCACAGTGCAAATGAAAAGATTAATAATTTTTTTTGTTGCTTGTATTCTTTACAGGGAAAAAGTTGCAGGTAGGTCTAGTGAAAGACGACCTGGGTATAAGGGATATGATTTCAAAACGCTAAAAAAAATATATAAGTTTTCAATAAGTTTACTCTCTCTCTCTCTCTCTCTTTCTATTTTTGCGCCAAAAATTTAATTGCTATTTCCATGATTCTGTCACGCGAATCTTGTCAAGTAGTACCTATATTTTTGAAAGTTTTCTCCTCCTACTCTCTCCTTAATTATTTTTTCTACTATATACGAACAAGTAGAAGAAGAAGAAGGACGAAGTGAACGTGTCCAGGAGCTTGTTAATGGTGATTTTCAATTTGAGTTTTCATGCAAACAAAAAAGTTTGAAGGAGTTTCATCGCCATCATGCGATGATGTCCATCAAGAAGCAACATATAAAATGTATAGATAGATATATTTTTTTGTAATTATTATAGTTGCTATCGGAATATGATTTTTACCATTCAATTTTGTGATGAATTTTATGTTGATTCACAGAAATATGTAAATTAAATACGAGTTTGAAAATGGAAATTGAAGATTCTCGTTTAAAATCAATAAAAAGAGAAGATCTTTTTTTTTTGTTGAATAATAATTGCAATCAAACGTGAGCAGATGAAGATGATGGTAATGATTTTTGGTAACAGACATCAGGTGGAATTGTAAATGTTATTTTTTTGCAGAGAGTAAATTATGAGTAAAATTGTAATGTAATTCAATTTCGTTTGAATTAATTAAACATCGGGGGAATAATGAAGGAGAGATGATTAAAAACTATTTTGCAATCAGATACCTACGAGTATTTTCGTATTTTCAGTTATTTTGAACGATGGCAAAGATGCTCTCAAATTAAATAAAAAACCTAACCTCTTTATTTATTTTATTTTACTTTATTTTTTGAAAACAAACTGTGATACAAACACATATATGCACTCAAAATATAAATTCATTCATATTGCTCAGTTTTTCCTTGTTGAGTTAGAAAATCCTTCAGAGCAAGTATTGAGTACTGTATAGGCCCAATAGGGCCTACTAAAGGATACAATATAACAATTGTAATCAATACATTTTGAAATTGATAATTACTACATTAACTTATTTGCAATGATGTACGCAATACATAGTTCAGTATCGTCAATAGATAAATATGTGGCAGCAATGTTATGAGCAAATTTATATAAAACATTTGAATATACACAGCTCGGTGTTTACAGTTTTAATTTGAATAGCTTACATGTTATAAGTACATGTATGACGTAGTCACTACATATCGTCTGTTTTTAACAAAAATCAATACAACTTACTGCATGTTGCTTGTATGAAGCACATAATTAATTTTCTGTTCTGAATGAAATATTTGTATTTGTATGGCTTGCTGGTTTAAACCGATTATGTATTCACTACATTTCATCAGCAAATTTTTTTTGTCGTTGGTTATTTACTTTTTGTGTCTGAACGGCTCGCGTGTTATATTATATCTATAGATTATTTTTACTATTAATGAAAATCGTCTGTATTCAATACATGTCAGTATCGATACTCAGTACACAGATTGTGTGCAAATTGTGAATATTTTTTGTACACAGCACATACGTTTCTGTAATACTACACTTTTTCTTTGTAATCATAACATTTTTTCCTGAAATTAGTTTATAGTTTTTTAATGAATACAAGACATATTTTTTTAATAGGAGACTTAAACATTTCAACTTAGTCAGCATTTACCCTTCATTGCGACTCAGTAAATGAAGCATTACAATCCCATAGACATGTCAGAACGAATAATAAAAACAAAAATCTTTGCAGTGAATGCATATATTTTTCAGCTAATTTCCAGATGTCCAACTTCCAACCTCTCTGTGTTGCAAATCAATACTTTGAAGATAAGGTAGGTTGAGGGAAAAAAGGCTTTGTATATTGAATCGAATAAAAAATTACTAAAGTTTAAGTTTTTTTCCCACGTTATGTAAAATTTTTTTTTTAATTTATTTTTGAGGCAAAAAAGCTAAAACATAAAAAAAACACTTCCTTAACCCAGGAAGATATTCAAAAAAAAAAAAACCCAGCCAACCAACATAAAGTACAAAAAAAAAAATAAGGAAGAAGAAGAAAAATGCCAAGCCTTACATTCTGAGTGATAAATGGTTTTAGTCCTTTATACAACATGGACTCTTAACGACGAAGTAAGATGATTCGATGAAAATCCTTCAGTTTTCACTGTTAATTTTCTTTTTATTTCTTATATTCTAGGTATATTATATACAGTTACATTCTGTGGGGAACATTTTTGCCTCAAGAAGATGGATGTGTTGTGTTCATCTTGACATATTTGAGATTTGCACATGTGGCCCAATTCTCAGTGTCTCTATATACTTGTGTACATAAATACATAAATTTTAATGTACATATGTGTTTGTATAAGGATATTTATCATGGGAAGGTTTATTTTCATTTCATTATCATCTTTCCCAGATATACAACAAAAAAAAGGTAAAAATGGGCAATTAAATAAAGCTGTTGAAAGAAAACTGAAGATGAACTTTTGGCAAAAAAAAAAGAAAGAAATAAACCACATTTTAAGTGAAAAAGGGTTAATTTTTTTTTTTTGGATTGTGGGGGTGGGGGGGTATGGAGTAGCTAAGTCATTAATTATATTTTGAAGCAGTATATTTTGGCAAAAGTTGACTTTAAAAGGTGAAGTTGAAAATTGATGTTTTCCTCCTTCAACTAAACTTCTGGGTACACATTTGTTCAGTATTTTCGATTGGCTATTTTTAGGACAGGCATTGTGATGATTCGAACAGAGCCTACTATAGTCTGTCAAAGCTCTTCAAATCCAGAAATCTCACCATAACTTCAAAGCTGCTGCTGTACAGGACCATCCCGCCAGTACTCATGTATGGATCTGAGACTTGGGTGCTTAGGAAAAGACACTCCGACCTTTTAGCCGCGTTCCAGAGAAAAGTCTTAAGGAGAATTGTTGGCCCCATATGTGAGGAAGGACGATTCCGGAGACGGTACAATCATGAATTGTACGCAATCTACCTTGAAGGAGACATAGTGACAAAAATTAAGCTCGGTAGACTCCGGTGGGCAGGGCACCTAGCTCGCATGAGTAAAGAGGAACCTGCTCGGAAAGTCCTTTGTGGTACATTCTATGGTAGACGGTAGCGTGGTAGACCATGCTTGCGCTGGAGAGATGGCGTAGACCAGGACGCCCTAAGCCTTGGCGTGCGCAGCTGGATGGCGTCGGCTCAAGACCGGGATAGGTGGAGAGACTTGTTGAAGGAGGTCAGAACCGGACCCCAGTTGTCGAGCCGATGACGATGATGATTGTGTTGATATGAGAAACATTGGAGTTTTGAAATAATGTTGAGGGCATACCTTCGATATTATTGGTCATTAATAGTGAGGAAATTTATGTAGATACCTATCGTGTACCTATAGCTTGTAGATCAACCAAATCTTCACACTGGAAATACACCTTGAAGTCAAAACCTACTAACAATAATATTTTTGTATCCACTTTAAGTTCAAGAATCAAGAATATTGTAAACATATACATTTTTTGTATTCTTTTTGCATACTTTTGAAAAAAAAATTTTAATTCCTAACATTCAAAAAATGCATAAAGTCGCAAGATAATTCAATTATAGTTGGTTTTCAATCTCTTCAATGTAAAAGAATGCTGATAGCATAGTTTGAAGTAACACTCTTCAAAAAATAAATAAATGATTGCAATCTTTAAGATGAATTCAATTAAAGATTGTTAAAGAATGCATTCGTAAATATTGCAATCTTTAACAACCTTAGAGTAATCATCAACCCTACCAATGAAAGTTAAGAAAAATTCGAAGGAGATTATAATATTGGAAACAATAATCCTACGTTTTCCAAAAGACTCATACAAGCTTTCTTCTTCAATTAACTAAGAGCTGTTCAGATTGGAGCATTGATAAACGACTTGAGCAGCCATTTGACAAAGCTTAGAACGTCTTTATAAACTAAAAAGCTAATTTATTTCGATAAGACCTCATCAAAATATGAATTAAAATAAATTCTACTACAAAGTTTTCCCTGTTTCTCTTTATCCAACACATAACGACATAACATTTCCAAAAAAGGATTCTCTCTCTCTCTCTCTCTCTATTTTTCCCTCTGTTGGGTATTTAAATTAATTCCTTAATTATAATCCAGTGCCTATGTAAGCTGTATAACAATATAGTAGGTAGGTAGGTATAAAAGAGTAAGGTAACAAAACAAATTACAAACGACTTTGTTCTTAAGTAAATTACCGGAAGTTAAAAAGCAAAAATCTAATTACAAACTTTCAACATCATCAGCCCAACGAATGGAACACCCAATTAATTGGAACACTACGTTGTTTCAATTCGTTTTCAACAACAATTTAACCTCAAACAAACAAACAAACGAACATTTTCTTAAGGCACATAGAACTAAGTATATAGTATACTTCTAGGTACCTATACTTTTCTAGGTGTTGTAATTTGGGTTTGGGACATACAAAATTTTATTCTTATAAACAAAATTTCGTAACAAATGTGTTGGGAGCTGTAGTAGGAAAACGACTTCAACGACGACGCCACCACCAATGATGGTTATGCGGTATAATAACTACAAGTAAAAACAACAACAACAAGAATGAAAATATTTCTTCCCCAAGTTCCAAGTTCCAAGAGCCAAGCCAAGCAACAAAGGCTAATTTACATTCTTAATGACTCCAATCAACAGGGTTAGCACACTGGTCCTTTATTTTGCATATCAGCCGCAGGACTCTTGTGTTCCCTTCATATATACTCGCACAATACCCAGGCACAAACATAAAGTCTACCTTAACCAAAACACACTCTCTTCGCGCAAAACAGCTTTAAAACAAAATCTATGTGTATCTATTCAACTGTGAGGCTCACATCTTTCACTTGAGCTGACAAAGATAATATTGTGTGTGTCCTTTTCATATAGTACCTCTAGACCGTTACACATCCAACCCAGAGACCGAAAAGTATCCTCATAACAACTATCAAAAATTAAAATCTCGAGTTGGAGTCGCATCACACTATGGGTATAATAACTATACCACATCAGGGATGGCATTATATCTCTACCGTTTCTTTAGTTTTTCTTTACCGACAACAAAGAATCGTAGGGACTGTATTGTATATGCACTAAAAATGAACTGGAAATAGTATCTTGGGTATATTCTTTTTTTTTTTTGCAGAAGTTGTTTTAATTGGGCTTTTTCAAGACAGAAGAGACCGAAAAAGAGGGGGAGAGAGAGAGAGTTTAGATAAATTCGATAAGGAGAAAATGAGGACGGTGAAAGACACAAAGTCCTTTCTAATTGCTATGGATCTGATATGGATCTTTAGTCCTAAGGGAAAGTGTTGAGAGACAAAGGTTAAATGCATGGGATTGTTAAAAGAATACAAAACCTTAGGATACGAAATACATAATACATATGAGTATGAGGAATATTCTTAATAGATTTCTTCAAAAGGTATATCGATTGAAAATTAGCTTAAAAGCTTCCGGAAGTTTATTGATATTTATTGATAAATTATTTGCTACGTTTGTGGTGTTCAAGAATAATTGGGATTCATTTTATTTTCCTTTTGGAAATATTTCTTCTTCATCTATCGATGATTGTGATGATTTCAACTGGGACTGCAACCCTTCCAACCCATTGACCTCAGGAAACGTCGACAGGCCTCCCGGTGGTGGGTTGTTCCATGCCTGAGGCCAACTAAATGCAGGTGTCGTTTAATTATGGTTTCATCTAGGAGTTGTTGATATTCTTCCACGATAGTGTTGGAACGTCGTGTGACATTCTTCTTCTTCTATTTATGTATCACCATTCCCCTTGTAGATTAAACAAATCTTCTTCTTCTTCATTTACCGAAGACTGTCATGATTTTGAGTGGGACCATAGTCTACATCTTCACTTTTTCGCCACTTGTGGGGTTAGTCGTGTTGACATCAGAAAACGTCCAAGGGGCTCCCGGTTTTGGATTGTTCAATGCCTCAAGTCTCTTTGATTCAGGAGTTATTGAGCTTGCCTTTCGTGTGCTGGGTTCTCAGGACATCTTCTTTTTACATGACAGTACATGATGTATGCAGTCCTAAATGGTAAATGGTGCTTATGGTAAGAAGGCTCCCTCGGATTTTCTTGTTTCTAATTTTTCTAGATTGGAAGAATCTCCTCCTTCTTCATTTACCGGCGGCGGCTATTCTAAGCCCTAAGCCCTCAGGCTCTATTTATGGGGTTTACCTGATTGACATCAGAAAACGTCGAAAGGCCTCATGGTATTGGATTGTTCCATGTCGAAGACCAACTAAATGCAGGTGTCGTTGCATTTGTTTCATACAGAAGTTTTTGCGGATACCGTTCTTGCGCGATAGTGTTGGAACGTCCTATAACATTGCCTCTTGAACTCTTTTCTTAGGACATCTTCTTTTTACATGACAGTACTAGCTAAGCTGGTCATGATGTAGATGTATTGTTGCTTCTTCTTCTTCTTTCCGCTTATCAGCCTTCTCCTTGTAGGATGGCAGAATAATAACAATAAATAGACAAAAGCTGTAATGAAGATGATTCTGTTTCCAAGCTTCAGGTAAATGCCCTCAGAAAATGCACCTAGAAAATTAACTCCAATAATAATAATTTCTTTAGAATCTTCTTCTTTATCTGACATCTGCTATGACATGATCTTGACTGATTGGAAAAAATTTGCTTCTACTTAAGGATCAACCTGTGGGGTATCCTTAATTGTCCATCATCAGGACTAATTTAAGTAAAATTTTTGTATTCTTTCAAATTTCAATTAATTTTTTTTCTAATAAACACCCAACAAAATTACTGCAATAAAACTACTGCTTCAATCTTTCTATGCTTAAAATTATTGTAATTTACTGAAGATTCAAAATTGACAAAATGTTCATTTCATCAAGTTATGCAGATGAAATTCATCCATCTTACCGTCTGTGTATCTATACCAATATAATGTTGACCCAACTTTTGACAAAAAAAAAACATTAAAACGACTCAATGCCTCTCTGGAGCAATAATATCTTTTGTGTGTGATATGTCCTTGCTCGAAATCCCACATACGGATACGATTTATAGAAGAATGTGCACCAAATACCATGCAACTTCCTCTCCGTTCGTCTTCTCCTCATTTATAAAACCCCATATATAAGTTTTACAAAAAGTACTGAACTAGAATTCACTACACTAAACTTATCCATCTCTCTCTCTCTCTTTTTATTTGTTAGTAAGTCTATTCTTGTTCATTTACCATATAGTAAAAACCTACTTTATCCAACAACTATAATACAACCCAACATTAAGGTTTACATTCTTATCACATTTGCCCTAACCACTTCTAATAAGAGTTTTCTTCCCAAACTTGTGTGCTCTGAATTCGCTTTCTCTCTCTCCAACTGACTTTGTCTTTTCTCACATAACAAAAAGATACAAAAGAAAATTAAAAAAAAAACTTCAACTCTGACCTACAATTAGTAGAAAGTCATCCTTTTCTAGAGTTATCACTCGATATATCTAATTTTATCTTTGCCCTCTTGTCTTCATGTTTTGAATAGTTTTTGGGTAGCAACTAACCAACCAACCAGCAACATCAAAACCCAATGTAGCTCCTGTGTATCTACGAGTATGTAGATAAATGTTAGAGAACTTTTACTATACACAAAAGGTTGTTTTTTTTTTGTATTCTTTTTCTTTCGGTTGTCGTCAACACGTTCACTTAAAAGTGAACTCAACTTCAACACACAATGGCTTGAGAGACAGGATCCAGCAGTCAGTAAAGAAGAAGAAAACACCCATCCGCCACCTGCCACCCGCTATTGTGCCACTATTACGGACCGCAAGCAGTTTCTCTTCATATAAGCAGCAAAAGGATATAAAAGGGGAGGCGATGAACATTATTTGTAACCCATAGGTATACAATAGGAAACACTGCTTGATACCTTCTCTGCAATGTTTTGTATTCTGTGGACTTCAATGCCAGAGTGGATTAGTTGAAGAACTAAAGATGTACAATTGTACGTACATCCAACATAGCAGCTTTTTAAAGGAGAAACAGAAAGAGAAAGAAGATTTCTTTTGAAATTCGAAACTATAGAATTTTGTTGAGAAGCCTTATTTTTTTGACATAATTTGTCGAATTTTTTAAGGGTTTACTATACACAACTACTGTGAGTGAGATGAGAGTTCTAGATTATTTTCAATTCAATACAAAGGACAATTATGGTTCACTTCGAAATAGCTTCTATAAAGCTTCTTTAATGAGATTTCAAATAAAATATTTACGCTTTGTTGATTGTCTGTTGTTGTCGTCGAACATCATAACCTGGATGTAGCTTTTGATGATGATTTTACAATACTTGCTTGGATTTATACTCATGTTAAGTTGTTCGAATTTTTATTGAAAACGTTGATGCAAATTTCCAATAAAATATATCAATCTTATTCAAGATTTTTATTTTGGCAGTACATATTGAAAGAAATTCAGGTGAAATTTGTCTGAACTTTGAGCAATAAAGTCGAAGTTATACAGAATTTTGTTTGACTCAAGGTTCGGTAAAACTTTCTGCATTTGGTCAAGTGTACACCTTAATCTTATCTGCTTTGAATCAGGAATTCTTTCCTTTTTCAAAAATTGAAAACAGCAACCACTACAACTTCATAGCTGGAATTTGATTTTAAAATGGAAGCCCGATGGCAATAAACAATTTCCTACGTACATTCTCATAATTCAACTTCCGAATTTGAGATGAAGTAAGAAATTTCGAAGGAAAATACGATAGGGCTGAATTCTTGGGTGGATTTGTCTAAAAAATGTTTTCTTCAAAACATTGCAAAGTCAATACTTCTGGCTCTTCTTGAGTTGTCGTGCTCGTGACTTCTTTGTTTCCTGGTAGTAAGAGCTTTCCACAACGAACCTGTGCGCCTTAAAATTTCTTGTCCACCTTTAATTGTTGGCTGCATTCAATTCATTTTGCTTGGATCCTTTGCAGCTGTCTTAAGGATGGATGTTGTTGTTCATAAGATTGACTGGTCTTTTCTGGATGACCCTGAGAGTTTTCGGTCTGAACTGAAAGACGCTGGACGTCAGACTAGATCAAGACGAGCCCTTTGGAAGTGGAAGACCGTGCGAGTTTTTAGTTTCTTCTGGAGGCCTCTGGAAGTTGGGTTGGACACGAAACGAGACGAGACGAGGCCCAGACTAGACTTTTGTAAGTAGAAGACCGTGTGAGTCTTCGGTTGCTTTTGGAAGACCCTGAAAGTAGCCCGAGAGGAGTCTTCGGTCTCTTATGAAAAACCATGGAAGTTGGGCTGGATATGACATGAGACTAGGCTTATGTATGTGGGAGACCGTGGAGGTCTTCGGTCCTTTCTGGAAGTTGGGCTGGACACGATACGAGACGGGGTGGGCCCCAGACGAGACTTTCGATGACCGTGGGAGTCTTCGGTCTCTTTTGCGAAACCCTTGAAGTAGGGCTGGGCACGAGACGTGGTCGAGAGGAGTCTTTTCAAAGTAGAAGACTGTGATAGTTTCAATCTCTTCTGAAAGACCCTGGATGTTTGGATGGACCCTAGATGACGCCCATACGAGAATTTTGTAAGTGGAAGAACGTGGAGCCTTCGGTCTCTTTTGGAAGACCCTGAAAGTAGGGCTGGGCACGAGATGAGGACGAGAGTGGTCTTTTGTGAGTAGAAGACCGTGAGAGTCTTCGGTCTCTTCTGAAAAACCCTGGAAGTTGGGCTAGACATGGCATGAGGCTAGACTTCTGTAGATGTGCCTTCTGGAAGTTGGGCTGGGCAAGATACGAGATGAGACCAAGACGAGACTTTTGACATTAGAAGACCGTGGGAGTTTTCGGTCTCTACTGAAAAACACGAGACGAGGCATGCCGTGTCTTTTGTAAGTGGAAGACTGTGGGAGTCTTCGGTCTCCTCTGGAAGATCCTGGAAGTTTGGCTGGACACAAAACGAGACCAGACGGGACTTTGGTAAGTGGAAGACTTTGGGAGTCTTCGGTCTCTTCTGTAAGACCCTGGAAGTTTTGATGGACACTAGACGAGGCCCAGACGAGACTTTTGTAAGTAGAAGACCGTGAGAGTCTTCGGTCTCTTCTGAAAAACCCTGGAAGTTGGTCTAGATATGACATGACATGACATGACATGAGACGAGACTTCTGTAGATGGGAGCCCGTGAAGGTCTTCGGTGCCTTCTGGAAGTTGGGCTGGGCAAGATACGACATGAGACCAAATCCAGACTTTTGACATTAGAAGACTCTGGAAATCTTCGATCTCTTTTCTACGGCCATGTTTAGTTCTATTGGAAGTTTTTTTTTTTTGTGAATTTATAGTTCACATCTAGTTTGTAATAATGAACATACATATATAGTGGTTCAGTTGTGCTTCATAAGCTTCAAAGAACCATCTTTTACGACACCTGGATAGTGTAGTTATCTAGTTATGTATATACAATTTATTTAATATTCTACATCTTCACTTCTATATCACATCTAAGTACTCGAACTCGAAAATGTTCAAATACTATAGAAACTATGAATCCGGAAGAATTTATGATGAATAAAATTTCATAACATCATCATCATTTGACCTCAATAATAAAAAAAAGAAGAAACAAAGAACACAGGAATTTGTATACCCACTTGTATTTGATGTTCATATAAAATACGTCTTTTCATCATTCTCATAAAACTTATATTCCTGCTATTGAGGTATATAATAAGGCACATCACGATGTTCACTATTATTATAAATTCTTATTTAATGGCAATTCCCAGAAGACTCAAATACATCAAACAACATACATCTTACATACCTTCTTCTTCTTCTTCTTCTTTCTAACTTTCGCTCGAGATAGCTCATAGGAAAAACACCAAATCCATTCTTCAACTTTCTCTTCAACCTACCTACACGCAACATTTTTTCTAAAACCTAACCAACTTTAAATAGAAAACAGCTACTAGCACTGCTACCTTAATCCTTAGGAAATCTCAAAAAAAAAAAATCCTTCTGGTTCCTCTTGTGACCACTTTTGTCGGTCCTAAGAGGAAACTTCAAAGCCACTTATCATTTTCTCGAACCATTCATATTCCTGCTGCTGCTCTGCTTTCTCTCTCGCTCTCCAGGTATTCTATTTTCTTTGATATGCTAGTGCAAAACCAACGTCCCATAAACTCTGCAACTACGTATGTAATAATTTACTTTGCACGTTTGCCTTTATACGAGTATATGGATGATGTGATGCTTTTGTTAGTGTGTCATTGTGTATATAGACAAAGTTATAAACATATGTAAGTATATAAAAATTCTTGAACTCAACTTACAACACTTGGGAGTGCATAAGTTTTCTCAAGAACAACCAACGTACCACCATTAGGACAGGGCGAAATATTATACGAATGTCCTTATAATATTCTTACCCGACCCACCTACCTACATATATATTTTCCCCTCTGTGTTTCTCTCCTTTCATGACATAATAAAAATGCCTTCATTTTCTTCTTCCTTCAACATTCATCACCAAGAACGAAGAAGAAGAGGTCTTGAAAGTTCTTCAACCATGCCATGGATCATGGAATTGGATTGGATTGGAATGAAGCAAATGCAAACCTCTAGTTCTGGTTCTTCATGATTTTTTGGAAATTTTTAAAACATAGCGCGAGAGAGAGAGAGAAGGAGTGTAGCTCTTTGCTTCCACATTCTATTTCTTGCTTTAGAAGAAATTTCGTTTCGATAACAAAATAAATTCGTGTTATTGTCAAGAGACTTTTTCATTCGATGTGAAATTATAAACCGTGGCAAGAAGCCCCCAAACCAAAATATCAAACAGAGAGGCACAATTATTGGTAAATAATAAGAACAAATAAAATATCATGTTTCGTGTCATTTTCTCTCAAAAAAGCAGTCGACTTATCAATTTGCCAGTGCTGAACTTACGTAGGCACTTTCTTAAGGGGGCCCAAACCATTATACTCCGCTAGAACATTTCGCAATTTAAGGATTTCGCATTTAAACGTTTGGCGATTTGTGTTTTGCAAGTTTTGCAAGTTTCGCAACCTAATGAAATGCGAAATGAATGAACATTGTCATTCATTACTCCAAAAACGGTAATTTCGTTAAATAGGTCAAAAAATATAGCATAGGTTTCGCAAAATCTTAAAATTCAAGATGAAAATAGACATGTGAAATTTGAAAAAAGGTGAAGACTTTGCAAAACCATAACAGAGAGTTTGCATTTTCTTAAATAAGGCAATTTTGTTAAAAAATTCCAACACCAGTTCGGTAATATCTCATTTCTCATATAACTTCGCAAATGCGAAAGCGGCGCCAGTCAAATTCAAAACGAAACTAAGAAATTTATACTAAAGTATTTTTGTGGTATTTCGCAAACTATTTCTTTTCGACTCTAAGAAAAGCGTAGCATTTCAAACATTCGCATTTCATAACTTCGCAATTCCAAATACCCGCAAGCTTAAATCTCGCATTTCAAATCAAAATATTTATTTTTTCGCGATATTTCGCTGTTGGTGATTTTGGTTTACGGGATATCGTAAAGGAAAAGGTTTCGAAAAACCTAATTTTTTTTTAGATTATAAGGAATTTTATACCTTAGTACGGCCCTGGGCTTAATGTTGTTTTTGATTATTTGAAATTATATTCATTCGTTGAGTTGAAATATAATCATGGGCGTATGCTTTTGCCTAACAAACCATAACGGGATGGGACATCAGTCTAAGTCCTTTGACAATAATTTTTTTTGATGATAAAAATATTATTTTTTTATATTTTTGGAATGGTAAGTGGGGAGGCATCAATTTCTAAATAAAAATTAATAAATTAAATTGAAATTTTTTTCATTAGATTTTTTTTTGTTTTCCAAGGACCAAAAGAGGCGCATTTCTTGAGTGGATATACAAAAAAAAGAGTTTATTTAATTGAGATTAGTGGAAAATCCATTATATTGTATAGTCAATTTTTTTTTGAAGTCCAAGGCGTGGCGTCTTGTCCCAGGAGCTACATGGGAGTTGAGTGTGCAAGTAAGACCATCTCATTTTGATGATCGTTTAAAAAATTTCGACATTGTCGATTTTCAAAAAATGGAGAAAATTAAAAATTTTGTGAAAAATTAAAAAAGAAAAACCTTTTGGATTTGCGAAGCTATGAACGAACCACCATCAGTTTTGATTTTTAATATAATATTAAATTTAATAATAAAAAATAATTTTGCTGCCGTTAATGTTTTAAAATAAATTTGCACATTTATTAAAATTTGGAAATACTTTCTTTCCATTTTTGGGTTTTTCATTTTTAATCAGAAAATACTACTAGGCAACGAAGTGATTCAAAAAATACTGCTAGACACCAAAAAGATAAAAAGAAATTAAAAATTTTGAAAACAATGACGCCAATTTTGATTTTCAAAAAAAAAATCGAAACAACTCATTTTACCCTTCGCAAACGCTTGTCAGCTAAAACTGAGCATCTAAAGCATTTTATTCAAATTGAAAATTTTAAAAAAGAAATTCACTCGAAAAATTTTCTAATTATTTTCTAATTATTTAAGTCAAATGGCAGCGCATTCAAAACATCACCGCACAATTTTATTTTTGTACAGAGACGATACGCAAAATTAATGCTAGAAACTTGAAATTTCGATCTTTTGACTAATTTTTTTTAAAAAATAAAAAAAATTTAAAAATCATTTAGGTAATTTGCGAATATGCGAAGTTTTTAAAAGTACTTGCGACACATTGCATGGCAAGTTAAGTTCATTAGAGAAAAACGTATTTTTTTTTAACTCGAAAATAGTGTTGTCAACTTCAGTCTTTGCAGTCTAAAATGTAAGTAAATTTTTTTTTTAAATGGCACAATAAAATTTTTGGAAAAATCTAATCCTAGTACTAATTTAAAATTTGAGGTTATATTCGAAGGAATTTATTCGCAAGTTTGTAGAATGTTACCTGACCTGTTGTCAGGCAGTCCACAGTTCATACACGTTCGTCAGGTGTTGAAATTTTAAAATGTAATTTTTTTAACCTTACAATTTTAACTTCAACGAATTTCACTTAAATAGCTTCATTATTAAATTTTTTTTTTCAGTTGAAAATACCAAATTGCTTAGTTTTTATTTTAAAACTTCATCATTTTTATGTGCATTTTGTGTTGCATTTAAGAGCCTTTCGAAAAAAAAAAAATAAACAACATAAAAAACAAGAAAAAATGTGAAACTCTAAAGAAGCCATTAAATAGTCCGATACCTACCTACATAAAAAAGAAGCCAACAACAAAACAAAAAAAAAAATACACTTAAAACAGAACTGTAAAAAAAAAACACAGCTTTATTGGAAAATAGATTCATTCTCCCAAGATGCCCAACTTAAGGAGAGTCCTTTTTCTCGCCTCATTGGTTGGCTATAAAAATTGGTCATTTTATTTGTGTTGAACTGGGAGTTGAACACTGTATGTCTGATTCTCGTTGTTATCCCTGCTTAGTTTTTATGGCTTTTAAATGTGAATTGTTTAACGTTTCCTGAATTTTTTTTTTATTATTTTTAAGGCATTTGTTGACTTTTGGTCGTTTGGAGAGTTCATTTTTTCTCTCATTTCTAATAAAAATTAAATAAAAAAAAAAAAATTGTAAATAATGAGGTCGATGAAATTTAAAATGCTTCGCCACGACGACTTGGAATTGAATGTAACTTAACGAGATACAAAAAAAAAGTGAAAGTCAAATGGCATGAAATAAGGGTTAAATATCTTCTACTATATATATGTTAGTAGTAGGTATTAAATTTTGTTTCTCAAAAGGTTAAAGTTCAATTGTCACGGGAGCACTTAAAACGGGTAAAAATATTGTGTATGTTTTTATGGTCGGGAGAGAGGGTCTGATTTAGCGTTTACACTTTAAACCAACAGAAATTGATTAAGAGTAAATTATAACCTCTGACATTTTTCAAGTGGTTTGTCAGTTGGTATTTGAACTCAAGACTTGGAAACCATAGTAATACAACTTCTGAGAAATTTATCAAAATGAAGAACATTGTCGAAAACATGAATATACCTACCAACGTTGAACACATTTTCAGGGGTGGGCGATATTCTTGAAAAATTACAATACGAGCATGCCAAGGCTTCGGGCGTCCTGGTCTACGTCATCTCTCCAGCGCAAGCATGGTCTACCACGCTGCCGTCTACCATAGAACCACAAAGGACTTTCCGAGCCAATTGCTCTTCGCTCATGCGAGCTAGGTGCCCTGCCCACCCAAGTCTACCGACTTTGATTTTTGTCACTATGTCTGCTTCAAAGTAGATTGCGTACAATTCATGATTGTACCGTCTCCGGAATCGTCCTTCTTCACATATGGGGCCAACAATTCTCCTAAGGACTTTTCTCTCGAACGCGGCTATAAGAGGTGGGAGTGTCTTTTGCTAAGCACCCAAGTCTCAGATTGCATCACTTCAAATGCGTGCTCCGCTACCTTGATTGTTTGATCAGGATGAAGGAACCGTGTACAGCTTGTTTGGTTCTTCCGATGATGTCGATGTCGTCTGCGTAAGCCAGTATCTGACCGGACCTGTTGACGATGGTGCCTCTTGTTGCCGTGCCAGAGTCACGGATTGCTTTCTCCAACGCCAGATTGAAGAGGAGGCGGGCCAAACCATCCCCTTGTGGGAGTCCATTATAGATGTTGATTGGTCTGGGTAGCAATCCGGCTGTTTTTAGTTGGCTTGTTACGTTGGTCATGGTCAACCTAAAAAGTCGTGTCAATTTATTTGGGATGCCGAATTCTCTCATGGCTTTGTAAAGTTCTACCCTGGCTATGCTATGCTATCATAGGCGGCCTTAAAGTCTATAAACAGATGATACATATGTTGGAATGTTAAATTCAAGGCATTTTTCCGATTATGGTTTTAGCGTATGGGGTTATCCGTTCTTGAAGGAAAGAGGCAAGTATCTTATAGGCGGTACTCAACAACATGATACCTCTATAATTTCTGCATGTTGTGACATCTCCTTTCTTATGTATGGGGCAAATTATACCTTTTCGCCAATCTTCAGGCATTTCTTCCTGCTCCTATACATGCACTAAAATATCGTGAATTGCTTGACGTAAGGCTGGCTCGCCGTGGTGGAATAATTCGGCCGGGCTAAAGCCTTCTCAACCTCTTCTATGCTTGATGGCGGTAACATAGGGTATTCTTCTTGAAGTAGTGGAACCTCTATTTCTGCAGGGAGCTGACCATTTAGCAATTCATTAAAGTACACTTTCCATCGCTCCAGTATGTTTGGCGGATCGGTGATCAGATTTCCCTCTCCGCCCTTGCAGTAAATGCAGCATGGTGTGTACTGCGTCATGTTTCGGACGGATTGGTAGAACTTCCGCGTCTGGTGCGGACCTCGCTCTCGGATTCTTTCTAACTCACAGATCATGTTCTTCTCAAAAGGCTGATTTTTTTTCTGTCTGTGAAGCCGTTTTAACTCCATTTGCCCAAAATTCTCTATTAAAAATTCTGCATTCACTGTCCAATCAAATAATAGTCTCCGCGGGTGCCTGTTTCAGAATAAATACATTAGTTTTTATTTTCGTTGTCGCCTATATGCAAAAGTAAAGTACAATACCTAAATTTCCTAGAAAAAAAATAAACCGGACTAATCCCTGGAAAAATCTAAAATGTCCTAATTAATGTGAAATCCATTTTCCCGAAAATTTTTCGCTTCTTTTTAAAAAAATTTTCCGTTAATTCAAAATGTGATTTGATTTTCTAAAATAACGTCAATATTCCCAATCATTTTAATTTTACACATAGCACATCATTTTGGGTTACGCGTTCCTGGAGCGAAGAACCGAACTCAATGGAATTAAGATAGATTCAACTAACTTTTTGATCAGAAAATATTGAATAACCTTTTTCATTTTTAAGCCAAAATAGTTTCGAAGGAAAAAACCATTAGTTTCTAAAAATCAACTGTGATGAATTATTAATACGCAGCTTGTTGCTTTAATTGAATCATAATTTAAAAAAAAAAAAATTACTCAAATGCCAATTTCCATTTCATGGGAAAAGTGAAATGTGCATCTAAGTGCGAAATCATTGGCTAGTATGGCCAATGGAGAATCATGAATTTCGTCATTTAACCAACCAACCCAACCCCCAGGCATTTATTACCTACCAACATCAGCTTGAAATGCAATGTTCTCGGGCGATATACTTCGTATTATGTACACCAATTGTGGTTGTGTTCTTGGAAATTAAATGCCTCGTTTACCGCTTTTGTATATCAATTAGAGCAGTTTTTGGTTAATAACCGCTGGTTAGTTCACTTGCAAAGTGGTTTTTGGCCAAGAGCTCTTTAAGAATTACTCAAGCGATTATTTCAAGGCCAACATCAATATGTATTACATTTAAACTCCAATGGAAAGTTTTTTTTTATTTATTTTTTTTTAAATTCAGGTTAAGGTTTTTGTTCAAAGTCAGTTTTAAATAAATGTTTAAACATTTTGCTTTTACAAAAAGTCTTATAGCTTCTGACCTTTTATTTACGTTCGAGTACATCAAACATTATCAAAGAGCAAAGACCAATCAAAACGATTGAATGGCGAAGAAAATAGTGGCATTTCAGAAATATTGCAACTTTGCAATTTCCTTGTTGAAAAACAAAGCTTTGACATGAACTTTGTCAATAAAGTGACAAAATAAAAAATCTTCTCAAATACCAATGACTATAACTGTGATCAGAGCAGTCCCCAGTCAAATACTAGCTGAATTAAAAACCATTCTGATGTGATGTTTGCTTAGCTCTTAAAACAATATAAATCTGAAGGACCCTCTTGTTTTTTGCGAGATGTTTATAGAGAATAAAAATCATTTCGATGTCCATAAGTAAATTGAAGCATGATTGTACATTTTTATTTTTGTGTCTGGTAGATATATAGATATTGCTGTAGGCAAAAACGTTGATGTTGGAATTCTCTTTTAAGTATGCTCACGCTCAGGCACAAAGCAAAGAGAACACAACTATAGCTGAGGTCAGCTTTTTCAGGCAGGATAGGGTAATATGTAAATAATCGATTCAGAGGCTATTCCCGATAGCTACACTAAAGTTCTTCTATTTGCAACACATGTACAGAAATAGAGGAGCCAAATGCAATTGACAGGACCATGTCCAGTTCCATATCTAAACAAACAATCGTCCTTTAGAATATCGAAATGTCATATACAATACTCGATGGCCGCATAAAGGAATAAACACTTTGTAGTGTGCGGTTGCATTGGACAAATATAAATAGACAATAGTACCGCTACCACATCCTTTTTACCACATCATATCGTCAGCCATTTTTCTTTTGTGTTTGGTGTTATTGGGAAAATTAGAAACTTAGAGAGAGAAGATTAATGACTTTTTAAATGCCTGGGATATGCGTGAGGTCCGTGCTTGCATGTTTCAATAAAATTTTGAAAGTTGAACAGTTCAATATGTGATTAAGATGTTGCCATTACAATTTTTCTAACGATATAAATATGTAACGAAATTAGGACACCGTTTTGACTTAAAGTCTTATGGAGAAGAAGAAAGATGCACACACATGTTAGCTGTGAAGGTAGGCTCTTGAATCGAAAACACGCTAAAAGTCACGTATTCATCATATAGCCAGGTGTTTGTATAAAATGTTGATGATGATTTGATTCAGTTGAAATATAATGAACAACAGTATGCACTACGAATTAATTTTCTTAATGAGCTAAATTTATAAGGACTAGATGTTATGTACATGCATGCTGCTAAATATCAAAATTTAAAAATTCTGATCGATACAAATTTGTTTATAAAAATAAATTTTGTCAAAGGAATATCGAAAATAATTTGATCAAAAAATAATTGTCAATAAAATTTATTAAAAATGAACTCTTCAAAAAATTCTCCAAAACAATTTGGAAAAAAAATGTTGAAGAAAAAAAGACTGTCCTTAAAACAAAAAATTTGTAATCGAATCAAATTTTGATTTTTTTTTTTGAAATACGGCAAAAAATTTGGTCAAAAAAAGTTTTGTCCAAAACATCGTTGTTTTCAAAAAAATTGTTTGTCAAAAAAACAATAATTTAACAAATAAGAAAAGAATTTTGTCAAACAAAAATTTGTTAAAAAAAATTCATCGAAGAAATTCTATGAAAATGAATTGTTAAGAAATATTTGTAGGAACAACCCGGTTCAATTTTGAAAACCAGAATTTTGACCTAAATTCAAATTTTCAGCCACATCATTTTCCATACCTGCTGTAAGAGTGGAATCTGATTATTTTGTTGAATTCTGGAAAGCAAAATTAGAGATTGAATTTTAATAAGTTAAATTACTAAAACAATAAGTTTTTCGTATTATCTTGTTAAATTCCAATACATCATTCTTCCTTAAATCATTTGAGATTTTCTTATTATATAAAGAAGAATAAAATTTTGAATGTTTGTCGCTAATACGAAAAACTTATTGTTTTTAAAATTTACTTATTGAAATTCAATCCCTACAAATGCAAATTTCAGGCACAGACAAAAAATGTTTCTTTCAAATATGGCGGCAAGTTTTATTTAGTCAATAAGATTGTCTCCATTGTTTTAAGATCTCTTGAATGCAAACCACCCCTCAATTTTTTTTAGTCTATTGTTAAAACCTCGATTTTCTGTGAATACTAAACCAATACTTTGTCCTGTGAATAAGATCAACTAAAAAGTAAACGTAGAGTGGAAAAGTTGCTTATTCGAAAATCAGTTCATTTTTATATATTTCCTCAAATGGTGAACTATAACAATAGACTTGAAAAAGTACGAGGAATTGTTGTTTTTTCTGTCATCCTTAAAAAAAAATTGTTAGTTCAGTTCCAGATTATTATTTTCTGTCCAAAAGATACGTTACAAAATGAAAATTGACCACAAAAGATAGACATTATGGAATCATCATCAAAATTCGGAATATCTTTATTGCTCGACATACTGTATGAGTAGAGTATGTCCTCAAATACTATATCATATACTTCACCCTCATGGCGTTTGACGATGAAAATAGAAATGTTACAAGGAAGACAATTTTTTTTCCATCTTTTTTTTCGTTTTTTTTTTATTTTATGAGAATAAAGCAAATGTGTGATTTTCGCCTACTAACGTCTCTTTTTACAACCACGATGTATATGAGTGTGTTTCTTTAGTTAAATGAATATTTACTTTGGATCCTTTATAATGCCTCCTCTGTGCCCCAATGCTCATACATATATGAATGGGTGCCTCTGTGCCTGTGTATGCAATGTGTATTTTAGTGTATGTTTGTCAATATATATGTAAAAGGATTTTCATAGTTTTATTTGTGCAGTTTCTATGGCACTCACTGTTATAGTTTGAAATTTATTCCTATATATTTTCTCTCTGTCTACATGATGGTTTAACAAAAAAAAAATGCACATGCATCAACTCCTACGACATCAGCAGAAGCAGTAGTTTCACAAGAGTCCTCTTCCATACAAGAGTCTTTGTTTTGAAGAGTGATTTGTGGCTGCAGTCGGTTGACTAATTAGAATCTGAGTGAATGATGAAAGGAAATTAAAGTTGTTACAAGATGAAATGGGGGGAGTTTTTTTTTTGTTTTTTTTTTTTGAGAAAAATTAATAAATGTCCTTCGTTTGTTTTTTTGAGATTTATGAACACAATCAGAAAAGGATGTCGTTTTATTTGTTTTTTTTTTTTTTGTTTGTTTGGTTTTCACATCAGAAAAATATTTTTTTTTAAGTATGTTGTTAGGTTTTCAATTGGAACGTCATAATATTTGCTTTGAAAAGAGACTTAGTCTAAAATTCTTAGAAAAAATAAAAACAATTTTTAGAAATTTAGTAGGTGAATAGCAGCACTGGCTTTTTTTTTTAAGTCAATGGAATTTTAGTTTTTTACTATCAAACTTTACTGTATAGCATTTCAGTAGAGTTAAAAAATATTTTTGCCTCCCCTAACATCTATCAAAGCTACAATTCGCCTTGGCATACCTTGAAAATGGTTTTTAGGGTTGCATCGTCTAAATTAGCCCACTCCTCGATCAGAGCAGATTTCAGCCCACTGAGTGCCTCGGGAAGAGCAGACCGCTGTCTTATCATTTTTTCCAGCAGAACCCAAACGTGTTCAATGGGATTCATGTCCGGGATCATGACAGGCCAGGCCATTACATCGATTTCCACTTCTTACAAGTAGTCCGTTACGCACCTGACAACGTGAGGTCTAGCATTGTTTTGCATCAGCAAGAAGTCTTCACCAATGCGTACGGAACCTTATATTCTTCCAGAATGTTGCTGATATAATAATTGGAGATTACCGATCATTCCACGACCACGATGCATAGCTCAGTTTTTCCGTGATTAGAAATTCCCACACCGTGAAGGAACCTCCCCAAAAATGTTCCCGCTGGCAACTGTTGCCGAAGAGTACTCTCACCTGATCTTCTCCACACTCTGCTACGTCCATCTGATGAGCGTAGACAAAACCTAGTCTCATCAGTGAAGAGAATTAGATCCTCAACATCAACTAGTACCTGGTTATTGTTATTACTCAAATCAGAACTAAGTGATTTCTTGAAAAAAGTACTAAGCCAGATTGTGGACATTTTGCATTATTAAGTATAGTTATTGAGCCTAACATTTCTTGATCTAGAATACTTGTTTTTAATTTTTTTTTTTTTAATTTTGTGGTTTAATAATAATTTGCGGGAGCCCTGGGTTAACCACCCCGATTGTCCTGCATCAAATATGGCTGTGTACTTGTATCAACCGCATTTCTGCAAATGCTACATAACCATCATAATAGTTTTTATGTGTAAGGTACTTTTTGGAGGAAGATACAATTTTGAGGAACAATTTTTACTTCCGAAAGCAGAATGGTAAGTTTTGGGTCCGACAAATAAAAGGTTGGTCCCGACAGTTCTACCGATTTTATTGAATTTTTTCAAAGTGTGTCATTCTGGGGGCAACAAGGGAAAACAACATAAGTCCTTTTTTGTAATTTTTCAGGAGAGCAGTTTGATTTTTTTTTGTTGTTTTGTGCAGTTTTGCAAATTTTCTGATCTTAAGTCGACTTAATATCGTTTTTCCGCATTGCGCATTCCACAAAAAATAAATTATTTTTATTCGGAATCACAAGTTACGACACAGTTGACTTATATTTTTAAAAGGAATTGTTCTGCAATGTGATCAACTCATGCTGCCAAGCGTCGCAAATATTTTTAAAAAGTTCGCAAATTCAACGGATGATTATTTTTTTCCTTTTATTTAAAATTTTTACAAAAATGAAACTAAGCTGTGTTCGTTTGAGCACATTTCGTGGCGCAGCAGGTATTTAAAAAAAAAATGTAACGAATTATTTGTATTTGCAAGAGATCAATAAATTTTGCGAAGCAAGAAAATTTGCAACACACAAATAATTTTATCAGTAAAATCTACTAATTTGCAAATTTGTTTAGCAAAAATTAGCCCAGCACAGATGGCTAGGGAAACAGATCATATGTATTATACAGCACAACTTTATTTTATTGAAAATTTTAAATGACTGTGCAGATGACTTCACGCTTCGCAAAATTACTTTTGTTCATCAAAGTTGCAAATATTCAAATTTTTTGTGCAATGACCCGTTTGCGAGATATTTTCTATTAAATTTCAACAGACACTTTCATTTAATTTCACAGAATTATTTGAGAAACAAAAAAACACCTTGACATAAATAAACAGCCAATGTTATCTAAGATTTATTTTCGCAACAAAATTTCCACAATTCAAAATATGTACATATTTCAAAGTTTGCATGCAAATCAATCATCAACAAATTCAAGACACATAAAATTGAAATGTTGCCCTCTTATAATTTACCCTTGTTAAAATCGATTTCAAAAACATTATCGTTATAAAGTCATCAAGTTTTAGCAGACTTTGATGTGTGCACCTACATTTATAAGAAAATAAAATACATCATAACGAAGAAGGGTTGAACTTTTATGTCATTAGCAAAAGACTTAGATACTAAGTAGTATAGTTTCATGCCAAAAACGTGTCCATATTCAATGGCACTCCCCTGGTGGATCCTATACCTATACAATATTAAATTAATATCTCTTCTTCGTATACAATTTTAACTGGTAGAGCTAGTTTGAAACTCCTTAGAAGAATTTGGCTGTATAATAATTTCAAAAGGAATTTTTAAGGAAGAAGTGATACAACGCAGAAAAACTGTATAAAAGTACAACAGTAGTATAGCTTGATCCTGCCTTTTTACAGCGATATTTCATTTTGGCAATTACAACTGACACAAAACGAAATGAGTATTTGCCAAAAAAAAGTAAGCAAAGAACCCTACTGCAAACAATGTTTTATTTTTTTCTAAACTCATTGCCAAAAAAAATTAAAGGAAAAGAATAATAATACCTTCTTATTTTTTTTTTTTTTTTTGATCTCAAAGTTTGAATTCCGGGCACGAATTTCTTTATAAATTTACTTGAAAATCATTAAAGTTCGACTTATATGGTATTATAAATGCTTTGCGAAGAGAGATGAAATTTGATTTCAATTTTGATGGTAAATTCCAGGATTTTATTACTATACGAAACTCAAATACAATATTATACTCCATTGCTTGAGGTAGTCAGTAAAAAAAAAAGAAAGAAAAATCATTTCAGAGGAAAATGCAAAATGTATAAATACATATATATGTATACACAGGGTTTATATTTTTGAAAAGTAATAATTGAAATATTAAGTAAGTTTATTAAATGTAAATATCGACATACAGAAATGGAATAAGAATTCCATCAGAATTATTGTAGGTATAGGTTTTGGAAGAATTTTATTTGTTTCGTCTTTCAAGATTTGGTTGTATTATTTTGTTCTTAAGTTGGCCTTGGAAAATTTGTAATGGGTAGGCATTAGCATCATCAGTTTCTATAGCAGCCTACACAGATGTTGTGTATTATTTGAGTATTTGCAGCTGAGCCTTATGATTCGTTTGACACATATGAGTAGAGAGTAGGTGTACATAGTACCTTATATTTCTTTGATTTAAAAAATAACAAGTATATGGTACATTAGTTTTGAGCAAAAAAAGCGATTCACCTTAACATTGAAAATGCAACAAGTATACTAGCAGATATGTTCCCACGTTGTTTCGCAAATTCTTATCCTTTGAACATCACAAATTCACAATGCAAGTGACAAGGAGCTGTTCAAGCAACTCAACTGTGGTCAATTAAGTTGAAGCATCGTAGAGTTGTTTTACGAAAAATGACAAATTTCGATTGTAAATGAGCCTCGTTCGATTTGCGACCGTGCATTCTCCTGTTTTACGCTTACTTCAAAAAAAGTGGAAGTAGTGGAAGGGTATTCCACATTCGCGTAGTACGGCTAAAGAACGAATCCCTGTACTTGACAGTACGACCGAAATTGGGTTCAAGAGTAAACTGATAAGCATTCCTGGAAGCGCGAGTATTACGGTTGAATCGTTTAAGGGGAGGAATGCAACTTTGAGCACTTACCGTAAAAGTAACGATAAAAGAGCGAGAGACAAGAAACGTTACGTCGGTGTTCGAGTGACGTAAGGGTACCGATGATGTTCCTGTCTCCGATCATTTTGAAGGTTCGTCTTTGTATACTGTCCAAGATGCTTAAGTAAGTTGCTGGAGCACAAGCCCAGAGATGGGAGTTATACTCAAGCTTTGGACGTATATAACTTTTATAGATGATAGCCAGATCAGAAGGGGAAATGAATTTCTTGCATCTCCAAAGGAAACCAAAACATCTTGCGGCATTTTTGGCGACGTTAAGTATGTGATCATTCCACAAAAGATGGTTACACATACCTAAAATCGCAAGCTCATTAGTATCTTCGATGCAAGTGCCACTAATAGATAATGGCAGGGGGGTTTGCGTCTCGCTTTAACGACAGAAGGCAACATTAAGTTTTCGAAGCATTAAATTCTACGCGATTTCTTAATCCCCATTGTACATTGTACAATGCTGTCTAAGTCAGAATTTAATGTACTCATCACATTTAGCCTTTTCAGTTCCACTTCCGAAGAGCAGGGATGTGAATCTGGGAACGAATATGAAAAGCTAAGGGTCCTATCATCAGCGAAACAATTTAATGGATTAGTAGTTGCAGACAGGAGATCATTAATGAAAATGAGAAAGAGGGTCGGAGACATAACAGAACCCTGTGGCACACCAGCATTTATGTTGTGGGTTTCAGACTTGAATCCGTCTAATACTACTTGTATAGAAAATTTAAATGTTTTAGTGATACCGAAGTTGAAAATTTACAAAAAAAAATATGTTTGTTTTTTTAATAATATTTGTTATTTGCCAAAACGATTCATTTAAGTTTCGAATAGAGGCCTTCAAAAAAAAACTTATTATAATTACTTAGAAAATAGATTTTTTTGTTTTTAATTAAGTTCCCAGATTTTAAATGATAAATAAGTTAGGTTTATTGTTTCGCATATATATCTACAGTTTAAGAATAATTACATCATTAAATTCTCTTGCAGCAGCATGTCTTCATCATTTCCTTGAGTTATTTTGTTTTATTTTTTTTTCTTCACCATGGAATTTCCTCTCTTCTCTTCTACAAAAAAAAAAAAACCTCTTCCCTACAACGGTTCTTAAAAGTCAAAGTAATTGCTTACAATTAAAACTCGTATCACAAGTGGATTATCTCCTCAAGACCTTCTTTGATAATGGAAAAAGAGGAAAACCAAGCTTTTCCAAACTCTTTCCAATTAACCTAGTGCCTAACGTCAAAGACTTTACATAGCGGCACGCGTGTTGATTGCTTGTAGTCAAAAAAAAAAATACAAAAAATAAAACAAGCCAAGACAAGACAAAAAACCACACCGTGTCGTCGTCATCTTTTGAAACACAGAAGGCTTCAAAACACAAGTCCGTGTTGTTTTTGGATAGGATGCAGATACGTATGTACCTATGTATATCTTCACGTGAACGTTCTCTTTTGAAGCACTTTAGATTTTCTCTTTGTGTTTACATAGAAATTAGCATAATTACGTTTATGGAAGTCTTTGCGTGATGACGGCGGCGTGGTAGGATTTTTTGGAGAAAAAAAAGGCTTGCGGAAAGTCTTAATGAAGTTTACAGATTCATAAGCTTCTTAGGAAAATTTTGTGCAGATAAAGAGATGTGTGTGTTTTGGAATATGTATTTACAAAAAAAAAAAAAAAAAAAACATTGCTTAGTTATGGTGGCTTACAATATTGTTGACTGAAAAAGAAACTAAATGAGAAAGACAACAACTTGTAAGTAGTTGTTTTTCTTTCTATATGACTTTGCTTTTAGAGGACATTTTAAAGTGGGAATCTCTTTGATATGTGGGTGGAATGTTGTTAGAACTTGTGTAGGGTTGTAGGTTGTAGCTATTTATGCAGGTTCATAAGGTATTTATTTACGTGCATTACGGTGGGTCAAGTTATGGAAAAACTGGCTCCCAATTTTTCCATACAAATCATATAGAGAAAAAATAGCCAACTCCTAAACATATCCGATAAAAATTCATGTTCTAAAAATGCAGGGCTTAAGGTCTCTAATAGTATAAAAGTCGCGTTCCTCCAAACATCAACGTTTTACGCTGCTGTAAGATCAACAAATGCGACTGATATTTTGAGCTTGGCTTCTAAATAATGTGCCCAACGATAGATCATTTCAAGTGTTCCTCGGTGATGCAAGGAGTCAGGCCAGAAAACTAAACAACGGCCTTCCCAAGGGATCAGAGTTAGCACTTCTATTGTTCAACTTCTAAACCTACGATCTTCCAGAGACAGCATCAAAGAAGATTGCGTATGCGAACGATCTCTCCGTTTCGCTACTCAAGGCTTGGTGTCTGTCCACTGCTAAATACTGCTATCCGGTCTGGTTTAGTAGCGCTCACATAACAGCCTCGGGAACAATCAACGTTTCAGATTTCTTTCCGTTTTTTGGAATTATAGCCTGCAAGTTTAAACACCAAAACGCTCTGCTACGAGAATATGGGAAGATCAACGCTAAAAACCTCCTCCCTGCTCATAAGGATATTGAGCGCAGCACTCTTTGGCGCCATAAATCACGAAACCCACCTCTTAAATTAGCCCATTAAGCTTAAGAGCAAAAAATCTTCAAAGAAATGGAAACCCGAAAATCATGCTTCGCGGTCACGACTTCTCGAGGAAAATTTAGGTTAGCCTGAACCGACTGGAAACAACCTAAGCGAGATGTGCCGCTACGCTTCAGAAGTGGAAAGCAACTGAAACACCACTTTGTGGCGGTGGATATTCGTACTACGTTCAAAACACCAAACACGTGACTACTCAGTCTTCAATTAGAATGTCCCGGGGCGAGCATACAAGTTCAAAAACCTGTCACAAAAAGGACCACCCTTATGGATTTACATTATTCAAATGTTCTTTTCATTTTCAAACTTTCACTTCTCAAGTCAAAAATATATTAAAATCATTTAGATCAAAACAATAAATGTTGATCTAAGGTTGGTACCAGACACTACAGACAGACAAGACACTGAGGAAATGCAACTCACAATATGCTTTCCTTGTTTATTTCTTTATATAGGTATACATGCCCTACAACATTGCACAATGTCTTCTCACTTACTTATTTATATTCTCACTCACTCCATAACAACCCTGTTCTGTTGGTGTGACATGACCAACCACCCATTTTTGTGATATTTTCTATTTTTTTTTTTTTTTTTTTTTTTTTTTTTTGCACTGCAATGGGACCTGGGAGTAATGGAATTTTCTCACCAGATGCACATTGGAAGGAGATTATTCAATTTTCAAACGTAATCCAGAGGGATTGTGTCTTGTGCGGTGACACTGAGTGTAATGAAATTCATAGTGTAATCCAATCGTCGCATCGTCCTCACGAAAGTGTTAAAAGTGTCACTCTATCTCTTTCTCTCACACTCCTTTTACTTCTATCTTTCTTATTTCTATATTTTATTCATTCAATGTGATGCCACACAAAATGGGCGTCAGGTGTAGTTCTTTGCAATTAGATTTGCATATAGGATTAACACCGATTTCTTGGTTTTGTGGTGACATGCAAAATGATTTAAAAATAAGTATCAAAAAAATTCAAAAAATAAATCAACTGCGACACTTTGTAATTTTTAACAATAACCTCCTCACACTCTAAAGCTCATTCATATATAAATTTTAAAAAATTCTCTGCCTCAGCAAAAATCAAAACAAAAGTCCACTTCCTTCCTTCGTCACAAAATCATCATCATCATCATCATCTGCAACAGCAACAGCACAATGTAATGTTCTGCTTGCTGAACAATACAAACAAAACATTTTCACAATTGGCCAAAACAACAATTGCCATTGTATGTTTCTCATTTCAACGAATTCCGCTTAATTTTTGTGCTATGATGATGACATCGAAAAAGCGGCCACTTCTTCAAATATTGGCATCCGCTCCGGCAAACGCTGCCATTTCCGTAAACAGACAAAAACTTAAAATACAAAAAATAAAATGAAAAAAAAAATAAAAAGAATATCTATATATCTCTGTAGAACCCAAAAACCCGAACAATATCCCGTTCATATTCATATCACGTTAACGAACTGCAATTTCTAACATACGTTATTTGGCTTGATTCCCTTGAGAGAAAACCAGGACCTATCAGCTCTGCACCCCCTCCCTGCTCGTATCATCCCCATAGCGGATATATGTGAGTGAGGAAAAAAAAATCTTTTTCGTCCTAGAATTTGGCAATTTTTCGGAGATAAATTGCTTTTCGTCGGTTTCTTTTGTTGTTCTACCCTCACAACCACCGCCCCCCCTCCCTCTGGGCTTCTCCTCCCCGGCTTGGATGGATATCCAAAAGCGGTTTTTCTGTCGGTGCCGCTAGAGGCAGTGGTTCGTTAGCCTTCATTTTATTGACGGTAGTGGTGCCATTTCGGACACAACTGTCTGGAATTGTAATGACAGCTTTTTTTTCTCTCTCTCTTCTCACCCCTCTCCCAATTCATACCGAAGACCGACCGACCGTTCACACAGTATGAACGTATAAGAATTGAAAAATCTAATAAAAGTCCTCATCAGATTGGTATTCTGTATATAGAACGTTTAAAAGAAGCCAAATATTTTAGGCTTGAGTTTAATTGAATGGACCCGTTCAATGGTTCTGAAGCTTGATGTTTTTTTTTTCTTTTTACTTCTTTGATTTTTCCACGCAATGTTCTTTAATGAATTTTTCAACCCAGAAAAAAAATGGTAAATTCGTTACAAGAAAAAAAAAATAAATAAAATTTAGAAAGAAGCATCGAAATAATGTTTTTCAATTAAACTTGATTGTGTCTGAGTATCTTTACTTTTTTTTCCCAAAAAAAAAAATGTTACAGATATTTGATCTATAAGTTCGTTAGTGTCAATGAATTTAGGCTTAAGGGTGTACGGAATAATTAAGTTATAGAAAATTGATGGGGAATAGAAAATAATTTGATTCAATTTTTTTTTTGTTTCACAGAATCTAAATTTTTTTTGGAAGTAAAAAATATTGTGTACTTCTTCTAACCATGAGTATAACCTCAGTACCATCTGCCCGATCCACAAAAAAAGGAGACCGCCTTCTCTGCGCGAACTATAGAGGCATTAGTCTTCTAAACATCGCCTATAAGATCCTGTCGAGCGTTTTATGTGAACGTCTTAAGCCGTTTGCTGATGATCTCATAGGTCCTTATCAATGCGGCTTCAGACTTGGAAAATCTACCACAGACCAAATATTCACATTGCGCCAGATCCTGGAAAAAACCCAAGAGTATAACATCGACACCCACCACCTGTTCGTCGACTTTAAAGCAGCGTACGATAGTGTTTACAGAGTTGAAATGTATCGTGCTATGTCTAACTTTAGAATCCCTGCTAAACTGATACGCCTTATCAGGATGACGTTGGAGAATGCTCGCTGTTCCGTCAAAGTTGGTAGAGACTCTACTGAAACCTTCGAAACCACCAGAGGGGTTAGACAAGGCGACGCACTGTGATGCAGCTGTTTTAACATTGTGCTTGAAAATGTAATACGTAGCACCCATGCCAGTACATCAGGCACCATTTTCAATAAATCAACACAATTACTTGGGTTTGCGGACGACATAGACGTGATAGGAAGAACAAAGCGAGCAGTAACTGGTGCATTCACTACTATGGAGTCAGCAGCAAGCAAAATGGGGCTGAAAATAAACGAGGACATGACGAAGTATATGCTCTCATCAACAAAAGTCTAATCCCACCAACGACTTGGTCAAAATGTGACCATTGATAGGTATAACTTCGAGGTAGTAAGTGAATTTGTCTACTTGGGCACTGCTGCAAACTCAACCAACAACATCAGCGCTGAAATCAAACGCAGATTAACTCTTGCCAATCGCTGTTTTTTTGGGCTAAATAAGCAATTGAGGAATAAAGCCCTATCGAGAAGATCCAAGGAGACACTATACAAAGCACTCATCATCTCGGTCCTGCTATATGGAGCAGAAGCATGGACCCTCTCCCAATCGGATGAAAATTCACTTGGCGTCTTCGAGAGAAAAGTTCTGCCTACGATTTATGGTCTTGTTTGCGTGAATCGAAAAGACAACACTTGGCGAAGAAGATACAACGACGAACTATACGAGCTGTACAGCGACATAAGCTTAGCCAGAAAAATTAGAGTCCAACGACTAAGATGGCTGGGCCATGTAGAGCGAATGGAGCCAAACCAGAGGGAGTCAGAAGCCAAGGTAGACCTCATCTTCGATGAAGCGACCAGGTAGAAGGAGATCTCCGCCAACTTGGAGTGCGAAATTGGAGACGTCAGGCTATAGATAGAGCCGGCTGGAGGGGCATATTGGACAAGGCCTACGAGTAGCACGCTCTAGTCGAGCCACCATTAAAAAAAAAGACTTCTTCCGTGAAAAAAATGCAAAGAGATATCAAGGAATGCAAAAGAGAAAAAAAGAACGAATGAATTCACGAATGATTGCATTCACAAAAGATTGCAATCTTATTTATTTATTTAAAGCTAAATAATTTACAAAATCAATTTATAAACTATTGCAATCTTATACGGCTCTGTTTGATTGACTGTCAATATTCTTCAGAAGTGTTATCGACTTTTCAATTTATATATAATTCGTGTCTCAAAAGCAATATCTCTACAAAATAGGTGACACTTTATTTGAAGCATCCTGTTTCCTAAAGAAAACAATTTAAAGACAGAATCAAAATTGTTTCGAAGAAACTTAATTACCTCAATCTCTTTCAAATAATAATCAAAAGAGTAGGCAACTTTATCTAACGTAATAGTTTATTAATGCTTAACAAAGTCGTCAATTGACGTCATTTCATCTATCAATCTCCAATATATCAATGCAACTTTAATTATAACGAAAAACTAATTAGATATAAATTAAGCGAACAACAGACTGCATCTGCCGACTGCACATTATCAACATCAGTAGCTCATTTGAATTATTATATACTCACTCTTCTCTTGAGTGACATTCATTTGGGATAAGATAATGAGATCTAATTTCATCATTCAGCTTATGGCTATATGTATATCTATATCAACAAGCGTAAGAAGGCCAAAATTAAGCAATTTCCCTCAGCCAAGGTTGAATAAAGATACTATAACAGTAAATCCTTTGACAAGAAATTTATATTGACACACATCGGCACAATCCACAGCAAAATAATTGAGATACATTTAAATGCAAATGCAAATCGAAATTGAAATCAGTATAAATACGCTTCTCGCTCTTTTTGGGAATAGAAATAGACACTCTCATTACATTGTAATTGTATGATACATTTCATATTCGATTGCCAACAACAACAACAACAAAGAAAAAAAAATAACAACAAACACATAAAACTCCAACAACATGAAATTTGATTCAATAGGAAAACGATAAAGGAAACTAATTCGTGGAAGGCAACCTAAATAATGAACAAATTACTTAGTGAGTATAGCATGTAACCTGCTTTTAATACACGATATATTCAAGCCTAAGAACCATAAGGGCAGGTAATGGGACCGGGAAAAAAAACTACACACAATTAAGATCATTGTGAATGTGACAAACACAGATCTGGGTACTTAAAATTTCAGTACAAGTACAAGTTCCAGTATGTACTTAAAAATAAATTCAAGTTTCCGTACAATTCCTAGGTACTTTTACTTAAAAAATTTCAAGTACCAATACTTTGACCTACTTGTAATGGTATCAATAATTCCTCAAAGGAATTTAAAAAAAAGTACTTACTAAGTACTAAGTACTTTTTTAATTCCTTAAGTACGAGTAGTTAGCTCCTTAATTACTCATAATTACTTTTAAGTACTTTCTTAATTCCCTTCAATTTCTTAAATACTTTTCCCTTCGAACATTTTTGTTTGGTCCATCGCCAACCATCAATCTTCAATGTGAAGTAACCGTAAAAAAAAACTAAGAAATGAAAAAGAATTATAAGTAGGTACTTAAAAAAAATGGAATTAAGTACTTAAGAAATTAAGTACTTAAGAAATTAAGTATTAAATAAATTAAAAAGTACTTAAAATAAATAAATACTTGAGAAATAAAAAAAAAGTACTTAAGTACTATTCAAAAGTACTCAAGTAATAAGTGCACTTTTTAATTTCTTTGAAGAAATTTTAGTACCAGTACTGGCAGCACTGGAAATTTAAATTTTTAAGTAAACTACCAATGAATTCTACTGATACTTAAAATTTGGTATTTGTACTTCATTGAGGTAGATTTAGGTTTAGGTGTTTGGTTTCGGCCAGAAAATTAAAGTGGAACGCTTTTGAAAGAGCTACTTCTTTCGACCCATTGGTGCCTGACATAATTTTTCTTAGAAAAAAAAACAACAAATTCAAACACGCTACCTGAGAAAAAGTAATATGAAAACGTGTTGACGTAAGCCATTGCACCAGTTAAATTAAGTCTTTAAGAAAAGTTTACAGAAACTTCCTGTTAATGCTTGCACTTCCTTCATGAGCTCTTGCATGAGTCTGCTAAATAAATAGCAAAAAAAAAATGGGTAACACATCCGTTAGAAATGAAGTGCTTCCTTATGCATCAAAGTGTCTTCAATATAAATACCAACAAAAAAAAAATATACAATAAAAAAGAAAACCGGCAAAAAACTTTCTTTTTTTTTGTACTCCGAAGAAAAGAAAAACTTTACCTTACTTCTTTCTATTCCCTTACAACACAAGAAGCTTTAGCCTATACGGCAAGGAGCGGCGTGGCGGTGCAGTGGGCGTTCTTACAACAACAAAGGAAAAGTTATTGTTATTGAATTTTGACTTTTTCTCTTCTTCAATTCGGAAACTTATTATATACCTTAGGAAATAGTTTCAGAATATGTTGTTCGTTTAGGTAAAGAGCTTCTTTTTTATTTTATTTTGTTGTTGTCTATTTCAGAAAGACGAAATTTTTTTGTAAGTTTGAAAATTGTCAAAATAGGGACTTTGTAAGAGGATTTGGTTACATAGAGAAACAATTTCATACTGTAAAGTAGAAGAAGTCGTTTAACAAAGAAAAAAGAAAGTTTTAAGCAACAAGCTATTTTCATTTTGAAAATGGTTTTAGCTACGAACGAACGATGTTGCAGATTATAACATTTTTGAAAAAAAAGTACTTTTTTGTGATGGAAATAGCTCCTGACTGTAAAAATTAAAGGACCTAAAAGTATTTGAACGATTGTCATTGCCAGTATTTGAGAAGTCATCTTTACAAAGAAGATAAGGACCAAGAAGATTAGATAAAGAAAGATACAGTAGAACCAGATTCAGGTATTAAGCCCCATTTGGGGTTATTGAACACTTTGAAAATTTTTAGAAAGTTCTAAATTTGATTTTTTTACCGATGGTGTTCGCATTTTTTTGTTGGACTGACTTGATCACTTAGTGGACAAACAAAAGTAATAATGGTAATTTTTCTAAATCTGCTTTTAATGAAATTAGACGATTTCTTCGGTATTTTCCTGCAAGTTATTTTGTTTTCGTTGGAGCGATTTTTTTTTACTGAATATAGTTTTATTTTTGTTCCAACATTTATTCGTGTGAGCACTAAACAGTGACATCCGTTAAGTTAAACCTTTGGCTTCTTCTTTTCAAAAGGTATTAGGTATTACATGGTAATAATACCAATACCTGAAGTTTAATGGAAAATGATCTTTGCCTTCAAAACTTATGTTCACTTTAAGGAAATGGAAAGTCAACAAACAATTAGGAAAAAAAAACCCTTATCTCAAAGCCCCATTCAAAAATGCACAAGGGAAATGGTAAACCACTTCCTCTACATATGTCTCCGATTAAAACCCTTGAACTTTTTACATCAAATTTTTCCTCTTAATTTCCTCAATCAAACCCTGATTGTATAGTCTGGTTTGATAGTAAAAAACATAGCAGAAACAAATCTAAGCTAAAATTACAACTTCAATTCTGAACTTTGATGACCACAAAACAACCAATTTAAAGCTATCACATTAGTTTTAACTTTGATAATCTCCGAATCTAAAGTTAATCCATAAAAAAAAAGAAACTAAAACGAGATAGGTTGGTATACCAACCCGTGTGGGGGATTGTCTATTTATACTATCTATGCCTGTACGATTTATTCTACATATGAAAGTACATACAACATGGGAGAAAAAAAGGGAAACACCGCACTCTCAAAAAACCAGAATGTCAGCACAAAATTCCACAAGCTCATCAAGTTGTCACCTTGTTTAATCCATCCCCAACCGAACCCTTCTTCCACCGCTTCACTCTAGGTATACGAATACGTAACGGTACCCTATACTAAATTTAAACTCAGCACGACCTTCTTTGTCTGTTTAATTAAACGTTGTAACTACATCTACGTATACAGCTAGCATTCAAAAGTTTTTACCTTCTCTCTGTTAGGGTTTCGCTTCTATAACGGTACCATATCAAATATATATACACGCCCCCGCAACCAACCATCAGAATTCACACATGCAAGTGAGGTATGGAATTACACTTAACCCTATGACCCAGTTTGGCGCCCACAAATATTTTGTAAGCTGGAGAAGACTTAGGGTACAACTATGTATAGTACTACTACTTCCACTTTCGACCTCTTCGTGCTGGCCGTATTGTTTCTGAAGCAACTTTTCAAAGCCGCTATATGCAATTTACAAAAGCAAAGGAAGGCAACAACAAAAAAAATATTCTACCGAACCCATATCCAGTGATATGCGGGGGATGGATGGTAACTTATATCCTGCCCGAGACTAGCATAAGGACTAGAATAAACGAGTGAACGAACAAAACCGACCCGGCCCGGCCGACCGACAAACGATAACGAAAAAAAATGAAAAAAAAAAAAAAATTAAAACGACGACCGACACGACGAGACGTAGGGAACTTCATTAAATGATTTCCCAGCCTCTGCTTCACTTCGTCCTTGATGTAGGCACGGTTGGTATGCTGGGCCTGGTGCGGGATCGAGTTTGGGCTCAGGCCTAAAGACTCGAGTTTCAAAAGCCCACTCATTACAATTGCAATTTATTTCCAGTGTATTAGGCTTTGTCGCTTGAACTATAAGAGGGATGGGGGAGCGGTTTTCATATGCTGTTCGGTGTGGAAGAGGGCTCCACATATCAGTATATTGTAGGACACAACGACGATCTCGGATAAGCACTTTTGGTTCTTGTGTCAAGGAAACTGTTTCATTTCTATGTCAGCAGTGTTTTTCAGTGAACTATATATTTTTTTTTTTTTTTTTTTTTTTTTTTGTGCTCGTTGAGTAGGAACTGTGTGATATAACTGAAGATGATGAGTATTTCCCTTCATTCATGACGAACGATGACGGAGGAAATGTGGCATGGCAATGGCAACGAGAGATGATAAAGATGGTGTGGTGTTAGTGCGTGTATTTGACTTTGCTGAAAGTTTATTTTCCGCTAGCTAAACTATATATAGGTAAGTTCGTCCTTGTTAATATAGTGTATGTTCCATGTCATGCACTGTACTTTCTCTGTTGGTTGTTTCAAAATTTAGCTTGAATTATCACATTTTTTTTTTTTTGTTCTTCTTTTTCTTTTAATGAAAAAGTTTTTCTTTATTTCTGCAAAAATGTTAGCGAAGAATCTCATTTATAACCCGTCATATTTTTTTTATTTATGATTAAGGCAATGGTTTGTCCTTGAAGTTGAAGGAAGAAACAAAAAAACACTACATGGAACTTTATATATTTTTAACCAAACATTGATGCTGGTGTTGCACCGAGAAGTTCGTTCTTTTTAGAATGATCTCTGACATTCAAGAAAATTATATATGTAAATAAATGTTTTGCAGGCAGAAATAAAATTCTTTGAAGTTTTCTGCCTTCGGTTGTTGTTTATTGTTTTCAGAAAATTTAGAGTAGTTGTTGTATATAGGTATAGAAGATGGAGGAGGAGGACTGTGTGGTAACACGCAATATGCAAATGCAGTTTTTCCTCATTCATATAGAAATATTATAGAGGTGTCCTTATGTAACCGCATAAAGTGACTAATTAACACGCATCAGGAAATTTATGATGGCGGTGAAAATATTAATGTAGAATAAATTATAATACAATATGAGGTCTTTTTTAAAAGATTATATTTTTTTAACAAAGGATACGTAAATTGATGTCGATTTTTATGAGTTCGTGATTTAGATGCATAACGCTTTAGTGTACTCATGTACACTTAACTTACAACAGAGTTGTGGCATTCCATGATATAGCAGACGACGACACCAAGCTAAAAAACAGTCAAGATCATGTTAAATAAGAGAAGAGTCATGTGTCGTTCAAGAGTTCTTAAAAAGTCTACCGTGACACTATTGTCTTAGATTGATGGCCGTATAGACCAGTTTCATTGGTGAACAAATTCTTCTTCTTCTTCTGCTTCAATTGACGGTTGCCATGATTCAGAGTTTCCTGACTTGGAGACTGGGACCACAACTCTCCCACTCCACTGTTTTTCACAAGGCTTTAATTGTGGACTTCTTTGAGTTGCACTCAACAAACGTCAACAGTCCTCCCGGTTTTGGATTGTTCCATGTCGGAGATCAACAAAATGTACACATATGTTGTTGTAGCATTAGCTAAATTTGCATATGCGTAAGCTAGGCAAATGTTTTTTTTTTATTGATTCTGACTTTTTTGTTAACAAAGTTTTGTTGGACCGACTTGGTCACTTGGTGGACAATTGAAAGGAACAGTTCTTATTCTTCTTAACATGAATTTGCAAAAGTTGAATGGCTTTTTCGTAATTCTTTTTTTTGATTTTGAGTTTTTTTTTTTTGATTTATTGGTCACTCGGTAGTGAAGCGAAAGCACCTGTACTCATCTTTTTAACTTTTTATTTAAGGATGATTGCTTCGCTCATTTAAATTTATGAAAGTTAATTTTTTTTTCCTTCATAGATTTTCATTTTCAATTTTCTTTTCTTCAAGTTAATTCTGAGTTCTTACTTTTTGAACGAAACAAAAGCAACTTTACCTATCCACCCTTAGTTTTAATTCCTCCAAATAAGTTTTTTGCATAATCAACCAATAAGGTTTCAATTTATTTGTCATGACTTTCATATTTTTTTTTAAATTTTCTATAAAATAAAAGCCAACAAAAAGCGAAGAGATTCAATTTGGAAGAAGAAGAAAAAATGTTATATCATTCTTATGTTATTTTAATTTACCTCAGATAAGCTAAGCACTTACTAACAATGTCATTAACGACCCACATGAAAAGTTCAACCTCATCACAATCACAGCATTGCTTCTTTTTCTCGAAGAAACTTTTCTACAACAAATTTTTAACAAAAATCCTCAAGGGAAAAAAAAACAAAAAAAAAAGTAAAGATGCTCCAACTCTTTCAACCATTCCGATTCAATGATGATGTTCTATCCATTTACCATCAATTTTATTCGTTTAACGGTTCATTAATTTCAAGCAAATTTGGCAACACAACATGATATTCCTGAAACAACCATCTTCGTCGTCTTCGTCATTCTAGTCGTCTTGTTCGACATCGACGTGGAAGTCGACGTCGTCATCGTCATCGTCACCGTCACTGTCACTGATTCGTTCGTTGTTCGCATAAAGAAAGAAAACGCACAAAAGTTTTGTAAAACCACTTCAATCGTTTTGGCCCCAAACGCAATCCTTGTATAAGTCTCTCGCTTTTCCAAATGGGGTATAGAGGTGGGTTCATAAATTCGAATTTCTTTATCCTGAAGGTTTTTTTTTTTTTTTTTTGTTTCATTGGCAAAGAAACTCCTTGGGTATCGGTACGGTACGGTATGTATGTATACGTTTTGTGAAAAGTTTCAATATTTTTCTTCCAATTTTCGTAACACAAAAGAACTTTCGCTGTTACGCCTCGTCGAGCTAATAGCTACAACATTCAAATAATCGGAAAAATCATCAGTTCATTTAACATCGTGTCCTTCAGTCACTTTGGCACATTTTTTCGAATTTGATTTTTTTTTTTGAGAGCCAAAGAAAAAGAATGTAATAAAATTTAAGAACAAAAAAAAGTTGTGTTTTCTATGAGACAAAATGTTTAAGATATCTACGATGGCTCCTTTTTTAAGGTTTTAATGATATTTTAAGTGGTATTCGAGGTTATGTTTGTTAAGTTTCATATTACGAGAATTCAAAGTTAGAAGATATACGAAAAAGCCTAGTCATTATGGTTATTGGTGTTTATGTTCTTTTTTGTCGGCTTAGGTGATAGACTATAGAGATAACAGAATTGTAGTAGGTATTTACCTACAAAAGCAATAAAAGTTTATAATAATCGACACAAAGTAAAAACTAGAAGGTGAAAGTTTGACATTGTAAAACCATGAAATATGATATTTCACAAACTCAAATGGAGATCCCATTTATTTGAGAGAAATCTTTAACCATTTTAAACCTAGTCGATTCTTATCAATTTATATTTGCTAAGCTCTTCAAGGTCGGATCAATTTCCTGTCTGCCTGTGTCTGGGTTTCTGACCTTTTTCGAATGAAATTCATCGTTCTGAAGGACTAAAGATTTTTCGCCTTCCAGGCCCTGAATCTATAAAAAAAAAGCACGGATTCAGCTTTAGAGAGGAACAGTTGTAGCTTGGTCATGCTCATAGAGTTGTTTCTCCAAGATTTTGACAGCATACCAAACGCAGCCTTTGTTTTCGCGATTTGGCTGTCAAAATCTTAGTTTGGTTCTACCCTCAGTAGAAACCATGACTTTAAGATATTGATAAGATATTTTCTCCCATCTCTACTGGTTGCCCAGATCCATTTTTTTGCCGTATTGATATTTGGCAGAAGGGTTAAGTGTCTCCTTCCACCCCCATTATAATTTGATGGAAAGTCATGATCTTATTAGATAATAAGCAAATGGCATCCGAGTAGTCCACTAGGCAAAATCCAATATATTCCTCCATTTCTATTAGCAGATAACCACCAAAAGGAACAATATTGGTCACAGTATACAGCCTTGCCTTACTCCATCAAATACGCCAAAATAAATTGACTAAACCACTTTCCCACGATCTCAAATAAAAGCCAAGAGCGAAAATCCTTCAAAATATAGATAAATTAACTGAAGACTCAAAGGCAACGCAGTCCCTATTAAACCAATTGTCAGATCTTCTCGCAATCGTGACTTAACCCTTCAATCTGACCAATTTGACATGAAGGAAACTATCTCGACAAGTAGAGTTGAAAACGGAAAATCCCTAATTTGATATTCAATTTGAAGTGAATAGCATATACTCGTTAAATGGCCCTTCAAGCACTTGCACTAAAGCAAAAAAAAAAAAAAAACTATAATAAAATTATGCTAAGTGCAGCCTTTATATGCCTGCCAGAAAGAAAATTCTCCACTTCAAGATACAACAGCCAACAAAAAAAAAAAGAAAATATCCCTTCAATGTTGACTTAATATGTTCATTCCTTCAATTGGTTTCGGTTGTTCTTAAAAACATCCTTCTGCTCGAATAGCTTCAAACCAAATCTAAACTTGACTAAAAGAATGTAAGAGAGGGAGAGAGAGAGAGATAGGTATACCTATACAAATAACCTTCCTGTCTTGACTTGGTGTTCATCTGTTCATCCTTTGGATTTGCCAGATCCTTTTTTTCTCATCTTCTTCTTTAAATCAAATCTCTCGTTAGCACCTGTTCTTCGTTGGTAAAGTGCATTTTTATTAGCTGGGTACAATTGGACAGACAAGAGATTTTTCCCAGTGATATTCAAATTTCAAATCCCGTGAATACCTGGTTAGCTTCTTCTTCAAAAAAAGATACAAAAAAAAACGTATGTAGGTACATCACGAGCTTATCCTTTTGCTTCATTCAACTACATAATATTTAAAAAAAAAAAAAAAAGAGAACAAAAAAAAAATTTGAGCTGCAAAGTATAAAGAACCCTCAAAAAAAAAAAAAAAAAAGAAAAACTTCTTTCGTTTCTCACATCCTCAATGAAATTTTCAAATTTTTTTTTTTTTTCGATGGCAATGTGCGGAAAACTGGAGAATTTATATAAAAGAGAGTGTTTCCTTTGGCTTCATTCATGCATGAACTACTGAACTTCTATCGTTCAATAAAATTTTTGTATTTTCTTTTGACCTTTTTTTTTGGATTTGTTTTTTTGTTTTCTATAGAAAAACTTAGAGAGAGATAGGAAATTCAAATTCAGTCATTTTCTTACAAAAAAAAATACAACTTGAAGTTGTTTAGTTGTTTGAAGCTTCCTTTTTTTGTTTTTGTTTTTATATTTTTATTCTTTTTCTTATAGCGGAAAAGATACACAAAAAGGAGCAAATTTTTGTATATATTTTTTTTTTGTATGAAACAAAGTCTTGCCTACATACAACAATTGCAGTGCTTTTTCTATAAAATACAATGAAAGTTGTTTCTCTCAGTGAGTGCCTGTTTCTTATTTTCGTCACAAAAAAGAACTTTTTAAAATTCTTCTCGGGAAAAACTTACGTTCGAAGGAGTTTGTTGTTTTTTTTTTTTTGTTTTTTTTTTTTGCTTTCCTTTTAAAACAAAAATACAAAAGTTTTGTCCTTTTTTAAGCACTTTATAGTTTTTGCAAGCAATGAGGGCAAGGAATAAAGTAAGTGAGATACTATTATTCTTGGGACAAACGGGGCCACTCTCTCTCTCTCTTTCTCTCTCGTTTATTGTGAAAAGCCTAAAGACTGAGGTTAGAGCTGATTTTGTGACAATTTGAATTCAAAAAAAAAGAAATATTCGAGCCGTGCTTTGAAAACGTGATGTTTAAACTTTTCAAGATTTTGAAAATGGTTTAGGTTAAAAGTTGTTTTCTTTTCATTTTTATTCTATAAAATAATAATGTATAAACTCAGAATCCCCAATCATTCGGGATAAATTTTTTATTTTGTTCTGATGAAGATATTCAGTTTCTAAAATTTTTATCATGACTTCGGGCGCTATTAGATGTGGAAAATATATGGATATGGCATTAGGGACCCAGGTCACAGCAAACATATTAATTTCAATTTTACAAAAATATTCCACCTTAACATACTCTCTCTCTCTCTCTTAGAATATTTTTCTCTCATATTTTTGTTATAAATTGTATGAAGTGGGAATTATAGTTAGGGACAATATGGGGATGGATGTGCAGAGGTGTTATGGGGAAGGAATATCTAAAGCATCTTAGAATACTGCGTTTGTAATATTTAAATTGTAGGTACACAAGTACGGTCTTTCTATATAACCATCATCATGGTTGTTGTAGATAAAACACACGTCACGCCTGTGGGTAATAGTTTAATATTATGCGTGTCAAAAGTGTGTCAACAATGACACATTGCTGGCGTAACTTTGTCATTGCCTTTGGGATAATTTGCGCCACATAGAATATAGAAAAGTAGACAAAGAAAGTGGGGAGGAAATTTTGTAGAGTATACCTTCTATATGTAGTAAAAGAACCAAGAAGTTAAACATGAATTGAGGATGTTGTGTTGAGGTCGACGTGCATAGATGTACCTAACTCCTAAAGTAGATGAAATGCAAAGTTTTGTATATCGTGGTTGTGTCATGTTTGTGCTGTGTGGCATCTTCTTTATAATAATATTTTATGGGAAAACGTGAAGTGAAATTAAAGTGTCTTTTATATGATTATTATAAATTCGTATGATGATGATGAACTTTTAGACTTTAGAATCACCTACTTCAAAGGAATTTTCGTTATACTTATTGTATATGATGACATGTTACACAACACATGCAGTTATGTTTTTGGAAAGTTAACGCTCCATTTAAAGTTTGAGTAGAAATCAAAAAAACACCTAATGCGAGAGACTTGATATTTTAGTGAAGGAACGAAAAAGTTGAATTTTTAGTTGGGAAGTGAAGTTTTTTTTTTATAGAACGTTAGTTTTTGAGTTTTTTCTCAAAGTGGAAGAAAATTATTCAAAACTCTATTGCAACAAATTTCAAAAATTCATAAATTAAGATACAAGCGGTGAGTTGTGAGTTGCTAAGCTGCCTAGCGGTGGTGTAGCCGGTTTGTCGAATTGCCGACACTTCGAGTTGTCGAGTCACTGAGTTGCCAAGTCGCCAAGTCACCGAGACATCAACCAATCGACGTGTTGTGGAGTTGGCGACTCTTCGATTTGCCGACATGCCAAGTCCCTGAGTCACCAAGAATTCGTCAAGTCACCGAGTCGCCAAGTTGCCCTTTGCCTATTCACCGAATCATCTAGTTACCAAGTCGGCGAATCACCAAATTGTCGCCACGTTGGCGAATCGTCAAGTTGCCGAGTCAACGAGTTATTAAGTGACCGTGTCACCCACTAGTCGCAAAGTTGCCGAGTCGCAGGTTTCCCGAGTCACCGAGTTGCTAAGTCACCAAGTCACCAAGTCACCGAGTCGCCATATTGCCGGGATACCAACTAGTTGCCGTGCTGCCAAGTTGGCGAATCTTCGAGTTGTCGAGATGCCAAGTCTCCGAATCATGAAGTATTCGACAAGTTGCCCAGTCACAGGGTTGCCTTTTCGCCGAGTCATCTAGTCACCGAATCACCAAATTGTCGGAAAGTTGAAGAATCGTCAAGTTGCCGAGTCAACGAGTCATTAAGTGAACTTGTCGCCCACTGCTCGCCAAGTTGCCGAGTCACAGGTTTCCCGAGTAGCCGAGTTGCTAAGTTACCAAGTCACCGAGTCGCCATATTGCCGGGACACCAACTAGTTGCCGTGATGTCAAGTCCCCGAGTCACGAAGTATTCGAGAAGTCACCGAGTCGTCAAGTTGCCCAGTCACCGGGTTGCCTATTCGCCGAGTCATCTAGTCACCAAGTCGCCGAATCGGAAAGTTGCCGACTGCCAACGAGGCACCAAGTCGCCCAGTTGCCGAGTCGCAGGTTTCCCGAGTAGCCAAGTCACCGAGTCACCATGTTGCCTAGTCACCAGCAGTAAATTGTAGCCAATTTTCCGAGTCATCAAGTTGCCGGAGTTGCTGAGCAACCGAGTTACCAAGACCACTGAATACAAGGCACTTCTGATGGACAGCTTTGTCGTTAAAAAAAGGCATTTTATAGACTTTTTGAAATGAAGTTATTTCAGAGGTTGTTATAGTTGACCTCTTCAGGGAAAAATTTATACGAACAAATGCAATCTATCTGGTTAAAAAAAAACAATAGAGAAAATTTTGTCATAAAATGACGAAGTTTGTTTTCTCGTAGATACAAAAATATTACTTTTTTAATATTTAATTGTTATTGCGCTCTTCGGAAAAAGTTTGCAAAACTCAAACAAAAATATTACATCCTCCTAGCCTCTAGACAATAAAAATAAAAAAAATTTGTAAAGAAATTTTTGAATGAAAAAGTTTAACCAAAAAAAAAAAAAAAACCAAATGAAATGAAAACAAATAAATGACACATGCTACTACCATTGCCGTTTGCGGTTTCAACACATTTCCCTGTGAAAGCCTTTTTGTCCACTCATCACTTTGACTGCAGATGAAGAGCTCGAATAGAGAGAAAAATGACAAGGAATTGTACCTACAATGTAAAAAACAAAAAAAAAAAAACTAAAAATCCAACTCAACATTTTTAATTAAATTCAACACTGCGCATTTAATCAGTGATGTTCCAGTTATTTTTCTTTTAATAGTTTTTTTTATTTCTTTTCGTTTTTTTTTTGTAAATTTCAACGAGTTATATAAAAATGCAAGTAATGGACGGGAGAGGAAAATATGGGCTAAACCATCCTGATAATAGTAATTAAGGGTATAATTCTACATTTTTGGGGTTTTTACATTTTTCCATTTATACACCTACTTATATATAGTTTTATTTAAATTTTTTTATTTTTTTACTATTTTTTATTTTTTATTTTATTTTAATTTTTCGCTGAATTTTCATGAGCATTAATGCTTATAATGAGCGCACGAGAGGGATCCTTGTGAAAGAATACTTTACTATATATGTACTCAACCACGACTGGTGTGAGATTTAATTACGCGCCAGTGAAAATATTCAAGGAGGAAAGTGATTTTAGGTGATGACGATGACGATGACGACGATGATAATAATGATGCTGTTGATGGTGATGATGATGCATCTGGTGCATTTCCCTTGTGACGCTTTTGATGGTGATTTGACGGCACAAGGGCGTTTGTTTGTTTTCATAAAATGAGATGAATTAAATTTTATGCAGACCACAGAAAGAGAGGAGCCTTAACTTAAAATCGTGAGTTCTTATATTAGAAATTTACACACAACTATTATAAACCACCTAATTATTTTTAACTTCAAGTTTGAAGAACTTGTTGTTCAGAACCAAAACTTTCAACAATGAGCAAAAATTAAAAAAAAATTAAAAACTTTATCCTTTTTTTCCCCCAATTAGGACAAGTTTCAAATAACAACTATAGAAATAAAAAAAACCAGCACAAAAGCAATTAACCATTGAATACACATCCCTTTTTGGTCCAAACTCTAAATATCACTATAAGGTAATTACAAGCCTTTTTTCAACCCATATATGCCATGACCGCAAGCAAACAAAAAAAAAAAATAACTCCAAAAAAGGCTATAGAACTATTTTGGTATAAGCAAACAAAAAATTTGTGAAAAGATGAAGTACCTACCCAAAGCAAATATCTAGTTCTCTTTACTTTCACGTCGACGACGACGGACAAGGACGACGGTTGTCGACGCGACGTGATTCAGTTTGAATTTTGATAATGAAAAAGTTTTTCTTCTCTCCATAGTATAAAACTTTTCACATTACCCACACGTAAGCCTTATTGTCACTATATACCGTTCCTATGTCGTGCGGTGTGTGTAACATTTTCTTTTTCTATAGACATTTAACCCCGGACCCGGAAGCACATGGGTTTATCTTCTGGTAGGTATATCTTTTTGTGCCTTCTAATTGTGATGGATGAAAAAAAAAAGAGAACCAACTTCCCCAGCCACAGCCCAGCCCAGGACAACACATCAGTTCGAAATTAAATAGTTTTAACTTTATTTGCCAAAAATGAAACAGGGTGTTTTGTTTAGTTCAAGACTTTTATACCTAGTTACTTGATTTTTTTTTTAAAGGAGCTGACCATTTTTGTAAAATAGATTCAAAAATACAAAATTTAGGATAAATTCTTACCACTTTTTCAAAATTAATAATACAAACACTTCGGCCAAACTGCAAATGGCTTACTGGTTCCCTTGATGCGTGGCATTTAGCCACGTATTATTATAAAATTGGTAATTCATTATTTTAATTAACACTCCACAAAAATTAAAAGAATCCTTCAAGAATCACGACACGATACAAAGGTAGGTAGACACATTTCTATGAAATTGTGTTGCACATGTTAAAAACAAACTGAACTCGAAAAGACACGAAATTAATTTTAAAACTTTATTTCAAATTTGAATTTAACGAACATTTTTCAACGGCCAAGGCGAACAAAAAAAGATTACCACTACCAGCACCGACGACGACGAAGCCAAGACGATTCACGACAAAAAAAAAACTACAAACGACGCCATATTGGAATTGCAAGAAAATCAAATTTTATTTATGAAGAAAAAAAAACATTCCATCAAAGAAATCCGATAAATTTTTAGCAACAAGTAATCTACGCATATTAATGAACAATTTAATAATAATTTTACGAACAAATATTGAGAATTTTATGAAGAAAATAAATATTTTAATTTATGCGATCGCGGAGAATTTACTTCACTTCACACAAACTGATACACAATGAACTTGCAGCGAAAAAAAGAGAAGAGATGTTGAATGGCGATACTCGAACTCGATATGTAAATGGGTGTCGATACATGAGCTTGATTGATATGTTAGTAGGTAGGGGACAAGGATTAGAGAAAATAAATTCGCTTGTTTCTCTTCATGAAAATCTTTGCCAAACAAATATTTACATTAATGGTGGAGCATGGTGGGGAAGAAGAAAGTGTGCTTCTTAAAATGTTATTTATTATTGGCGAATTAGATATGAGAGAAAAGTAAAATAATAATTATGAAGTTATTGGAGAGTCAATGCAAAGGTATTTAAGGTAGGCAGTAGGCTCCATGTCAATGAGAGGAGAATACATATTATGTATGGAAAAGTGGTGACATTAGGCTGCGAAAGTATTCGAACTTATTTCTACCAAAAAATGTCTTCTATTTAAAAAATTAAAAGTACGTTAAACAATACACCTACCTACCTATCTGCATTCATTTGCTTTTGTTTTTAATGAATCAAAACTTACTAAACTAATAATTAAAGAAAATGATTGTAACTTAATTTATATTTAAAATTATAGGCTTCTCGTTCAATGCACATAAAAACATTCTTTGGTCAAAAAATGCTCTATAATTAAACTTCACTGCTTTTTTAATGCAGAAGCACAATGTTAAAACTAATTTTTTAACATAATTTATTATTTGAAAAACATCTCTAACTCACCCAACAAATTCAAAGGAAGGCCCCATAGCAAACAAACATTTTAAATTAAAATCAAAACCTTACAAGGCAATCAATACAGGTGAAGCTTAAAGCCTGGTTTTTTTTTTTTTTTTTTTTTTTAATTTAGCCCACCCCTCCTTCTATTTAGGTACTGCAACTTAATTATAAATTATTCACATATAATATTTTTTTTTTCTCTTTAATGAAGGTTTTTAGTAGCTTTTCCTTCAACTTGTTTTTGACTGCTTTATCCGTTTCTTTTTATCAATATTAATTGTCAGTAGTAAGGTTAATTTATACCATAACCCTGTAAATTGTGCAATATAGTTTAAGGAACTAATGTATAAATATTATGCTACAATAAATACAAATACAAATACAAATATAGGTTTTTTGTGAATCTCTATCTTTACTGGACTATTTAAAGTAAATAATAGCAATTTTGTTTTTTATTTGTGTGGGAGGGGAGTGATCACTGAACATTTAAGTTTTTCTCTTTAGAAATTTCTCGAGCGAAAAAATAAAAAAAAATACCTACTCTCTCGTGAGCTTTTTCATTTCACAGGTTAAAATCTGTAAACGCGAACATGTTTGGACTAATGGCCAATTTCTTAAAATCCTTTAAAAAAATTTACAGGCTCTAAAATGACGTTTATTTCACGTTTATGAAATAGAACATTAATTTTGATAGAATTTGATATACACTAAGTTACAAAAAAAATGGCGCAGTCGTACTTTTTGATGTGTTCTTATCATTTTGATAATATGCCGCTATGTTTTTGCAGAGTTTAGAAATTATTGCTAAATTTCAAGGTGCGCCACTTTTTCTGTAACTCAATCTAGGTCAAGAAATGTTAGGCTCAGTAACTTACTAAATAGTGCAAAATGCTCAGAATCATGGTTTATTACTTTTGTCAACAAATCACTTAACACTTATTTGAGCAAATGTTGTCCCGCAGACTTCAATCAGTAAAAGGGGCAGCTGTGAATGATTAAACGGTGAAGCGGCGTTTAGCGGAGAGAGGCCTTAGAGCAAGAAGAACTGCTTGTGTACAAAGACTCACGGTACAGCACAAGCAACGACCGACGGATGAAATTTGCTCGCCTTCACCAAGGTTGAACGGGATCCGACTGGGCTAGAGATCTCTTCACTGATGTGACCAGGTTTAGCCTACGCTCACTAGATGGACGTAGCAGAGTGTGGAGAAGATCAGGTGAGAGATACTCTTTGGCAACAGTTGCCCAGCGGGAACATTTCTGGGGAGGTTCCTTCACAGTGTGAGAATTTCTAATCACGGAAAAACTGAGCTATGCATCGTGGTCGTGGAATGATCGGTAATCTCCAATTATTATATCAACAACATTTTGGAGGAATATGTGGTTCCGTTCGCACCATTTAATGGTGAAGACTTCTTGCTGATGCCCGACAATGCTTATGCTAGACCTCACGTTGCCAGGTGCGTTACGGACTACTTGGAAGTAGTGGAAATCGATGTGATGGCTTGGCCATGATCCCGAACATGAATCCCGTCGAACACGTTTGGGTCCTGCTGGGTAAAATGATAAGACAACGGTCTGCTCTTCCCGAGGCACTCAGTCAGCTTAGATCTGCTCTGATCGAGGAGTGGGATAATTTGGACGACACAATCCTTTAAAACCTTTTTCAAGGTATGCCAAGACGAATTGTAGTTTTGATAGATGTTACTATGTTAGGGAGGGCAATACCCGCTACTAAGAGAACGAAAAGTCGTTTATAAAAAAAATAAAAGATTAAAATGATAAGTTATGAAGTTTTTGTCAATTTTCGTTATTTTATGTATTATTTCAAAGTTCTTCCCATTTATTTTTAGTTTTTAAATGAATTTGTTTAATGTTAATAAACAATACTGTATCAAAAAAACTTTTGTTTTAATGTTTTAGAAATTATTGCGAAATTACAAGGTGCTCCACTTTTTTTGTAACTAAGCGTATGTATATACTCGTAGTTCGTAGTTACGGACTTGTACGACTGGTTCCCACGTACTTCTCCCTATGGAGTGTCCCAGTAATTATCATCCAAACTGAAAATGATGATAGTCCTGATCATGATATCACGGTCTATAACTCGCTTCTAAGTTATTTTATCTTTATTTTCAACTTTATTTTAGTTTTTTTTTTTTGTAAAAATTACGATTTTCTAAAAGACAACATCACACCCTGTAAACTTCGTAACTTCCATAATTGCAACTCCAATCTTTATTTAAGCTCAAATAAATCGCAAAGTCAAATAGAAGAAATTGTTTTTTTCTTCGTCTATTTCTGTTATGATTGTTGTATACCTACATACTTTTATAGAAGACTGGCACCAAAAAGAACGAAGGACTTTCGGCGGCGGCGGCGGCGGTAGAATAAAATTAACCCAATATAGCTAGTTTTGGCAATTAGTGTATTTTTGTAATTTGATTTGTTAGCAATTCTTAGACTAAAAGTATAGAATAGATATAATTGGAAAATGAGTTATTGATGGAAGTTATTTTGTCTGTCTGTCTATACATTAAATAAACTAGGTCAAAATAATATTTATCAATAATAAAATTAAGAAGACCAGGATTGGATTTCGATGTTAGTTATTTGTCCCAGGAAAATTATAATTCTTTAATTGAAATCAATAAGATTGTAAATAAGATTTTTGCTTTTCTCTACATAAACGCGAAATAGAAATAGATATGCATCTGTTTTTGAAAGAAGAAACATTTCCGTCGAGGTTTTCCAATAAACATGAACAGAAAAAAAAGGAACTACCTACAATTCCGAGGTTGGTCTCCAGTGTTGCGCGCTTAAATTAATTAATTCTTATATCAATTCCACCTGACTCCATGTTGGGAAGGCTTTGCTATAAATATATTTTCCAAACGACAACTTCCGTGAACTTCCTTATTCTTTTTCTTCCTGCATAGTTAGGTATATAATAGAATACCGTGTGCTGGGGAAAAAGTGCATAAAATATAACAAGTAGAGGAAACATCTCTGTACTTGGCAGAAAACAAAATTAAGTTTTACACCTGTGTTCTGTTAGCAGGATGTCATACTGCAACTATGTTTTTCCTTAACATTTCTCTAAAAAAAACACTCAATTCGTATTGATTAGAGACAGTTTTTTTTTTAGAAACTCATTGAGGACTCGAAACTAGACGAAGCAATTTAATAGCCAATATTTGCAACATAAAATTTTATCGGCAACCAAAAAAAATAAATCCTTGAAATTCACCCAGTTTTCCTAAACCTAACGACTTCTATTAAAAATTAAAGAAAATGAAAGTTCAAGTAAAAAGTTGTTGATTCTAAAATTCATTCTTAATTTGCAATTTCCTTGAAGAAACAAAAGTTTTTAAAAAAAAAAACATCAAATCTTTCCTAAAGCAAATGCAACAGAGTGTAAACAACCTTTAGGTAGATAGATACCTCACCTCAGATAATTTTTGCGACCATTTGAACACATCCATGGCCAGCTGGGAGTTGGCGGGTGCAAAAAAAATGTAAAAACAAAAAAAAAAAGTTATTACGACTTGGTACTGCAATTCCACGATTCCACCACAACACGGTCCCTAAAGGCACAGCTGATGCAAATATACAGACGTATCCACAGATAGATGACAGGAACGCTGTGAGATAGGTAGATACCTACCTCTGAATATATGTCGGAATACACAAGGGGGATCCAAATGCACCAACAGCAGCAGCACCAGCAGCAGCAGCTATATCCCGTCAAAAGAAGATGTACATTTAATTTGTTGCAAGGATAATTTTCTAGTTTTATGTTTTATGCACTGGCATGGCACTCTCTCTTTGGGTTTTGTTGGTTCCTGGAGAATCTGGGTAAAACGGATGGATTACCACTGGGACCGCGCTATATAGTCACCGTCACAGCACCACACCAAGTGGAGGTCAGCAAATAAATGTAAATTTGTTTGTTACTCTTCTTTTTTGCAAATACACTGCTCACTGCTACAATTCTAGAATGTATATTGTATAAATATAATAATAATGCATGAGCATGCAAGTTAGGCAAACATTTTGCCTTGCTAAATTTTTTACTTTGAACAAAAAAAAAAAAAAATTACATTTGCAACAAAAGCAGTTTACTGAAGCGGATCAGTCATCTTTTAGGTATGCACTGCACATGATGCTGCGTCTATTGGGAATATACAAAAACATGCAATTTATAAAGGAAAAAGTAAAATATTATTTCGCAGAAATATTTTGTTGTACGCAAAAAGGAATATTATTCTTTGAAATTTCTACAACATACTGCATTAGAAAATTAAATAAACTTCAAGGAATCATGTGTAGTTTTTTTTTCAGTGAATTTTATAACAAACTTCAATACTCATAAAAAATGTAAAACTATAGCTATTACTTCTGACATCCTGAGATTGGTTTAAACATTAGGGTGGCAATTTAAAAACAATACTTTTTCTCCAACCCTAAAGAACCAAAAAAATTCTATTGTTTGTAACAAGATAAGCGGTTTCAATAAATTGTTTTTGACAAACAACCACGATTTTTGAAACTTCGACAATGGGCAGTTCCGGAAGTCTACTTGAAGATGATACACGTCAAGTTAAAACAAAGATGACCCGCAGGAATCACCGAAGATTTCCCAATTAGAGTAGGAGTGCACCAGGGGAGCGTATTGGGTCCTTTGCTTTTTATTTGAGTTTTTGGCTTTTGGCTGTTCTTGAAGATAAGGTGAGTAAAACAATTATTCTTTGCTGATAAGTCTCCATTAAAAGTGAAGATGATGTGTGGGTGAATGTTCTGGAGGGAAATGGATATCGAAAAAAGGCCATTTTATGATATACACAGGCCTATTCCGGACATCTATTTGAATGAATCCTGACTTCTCTAGAACAAAATATTAAAATATTATGGAAATATGACAGATTTAGGCGAATATCTTAGGTCCATTGAAGAAAACCATTCGGAAATTTTGATAAGGGGAGCGAGACAGTACATGTCTATATTAGAAGATCACTTGGATCCCTGAAATATAAGTCCTCTAAATAGAGTCCACACCTCTGCGAGAGAGCAGGACATGTGCAAAGAAAACGTGCAACTATTTCTTCCTTTTTCATCTATGCAGCTTCTACAGAAGTCTTTTGAGAATACCACAAGTATTGTAGCGTGGTGGCACGGCTACAAGAAGGACCATCGTCAACAGGAGAAGGTACAATCATGAATTGTACGCAATCTATCTTGAAGCAGACATAGTGACAAAAATTAAGCTCGGTAGACTCCGGTGGGCAGGGCACCTAGCTCGCATGAGCGAAGAGGAACCGGCTCGGAAAGTCCTTTCTGGTACATTCTATAATAGACGGCAGCGTGGTAGATCTTGCTTGCGCTGGAGAGATGGCGTAGACTAGGACGCCCGAAGCCTTGGGGTGCGCAACTGGATGGCGTCGGCTCGAGACCAGGATAGGTGGGACAGACTTGTTGAAGGAGGCCAGGACCGGACCCCGGTTGTCGAGCCGACGATGATGATGATGATGATGATGATACTTATGTTTAGCTTGATAGGTGAAATTGGTATCAGCGTTACATTTCTAACAAGTTCGACAGCTTTACAATTTCCTGCAATGTCTCTAGGGTCCGTCACGCAGAATAGGCGAATGAAAATGGGGAAACTCTGAAATCTTCTGTGATCGATTCCTTCAATCTGAAAGGAAGCAGTTGTTTGTCCAGTGTTGGACAATGGACAAGCCGTATTATTAATTAACGCAGCTGAAATGATGATGATTTACATCAGCAGAAGTAACAAAGCTTGATTGAATAAGAAGCCAGAAAATCAACTTAGGTTACTCACAGTCATTGCAAAGAATGTGCACTGGAACATGAAGAGTTAATTTCTGCGGTCCAGTAACTTGATGAACAAGTGAGTTTTCAAAGGAAATGTAGGATTTTCTAAAAAGTATTCGTATCAACTAATAAAATGGTGGGTTGGGAATTTCATGGAAAACTAAATTAACACAACATTTGAATATTGAATTCTCTTGAAATATAATGTTCCTACTGTCCTTGAACTATTTCTCTCTCTCTCTCTTTCTCTATGGCTACGAGTTATTCACAAAATTAAGCTACTTCCAACGAAAAGAATAAAGACTTTTGGTTTTGTATTTTTGAAAGGTGGAGGTGGAAATCAATATTTCCATTATTAAAAAAGACAAGTGAAATTGGCAATTTTGTTCATGGTCAACTAAAATACATCATCAATAATTATAATTATATTCAATTCAAATTAGCATATTCATTGATCCATTTCAATAGACATTAAAATCAAAATAAATTCCTACACGTCTGACCGAGCAAGACTCTCCGAGACCCCAGATTTCCACTTTCCACTTTGTTGTCATGTCAATATAAATTAAATAAATCAATCTAACTCTCAAGATGTAACAGACACAGAATCAAATTGAAAAAAAAAAAAAAAAAAATAGAAAAATCTTTTACCTAACATAATAATTTTCTTCTCCTTCTTTCTTTCCAATCCACAAAACCAATCGAGAGTAGGTACTATACATATAGCTAGCCCAAGCCCATCGATGATGATGAATAGGCTATATAGTCGTCCTTGTTGGTTTTTTGTTGTTATTGTTAGTCCTTGAGACTGATGCCAATATTATTTGCAAGCACAACAGAATCCACTTGAGAAAGTAATTAACATGAACCTCATAAAGGTAACCTGTCAATGTTAATAACGGATGACTATAGAATCACTCCTTGGGAAAAAGGCAGGACGACTCGTGTAAATGTCAGCAAAAATGACATTGAACTTTATTATTATTATTATGATTGTGTTTTGTTTGTTTGTATACCAACTGCTTGGCGGTAAGGACACAATTTACAGAGGTAGTACATATATAGCAGCTTTGAAACGTTATTGATGTTTACAGAAAAGATTTGAGCGTTTAGTGGCAGTTTTTAAGATCAAGTTTAAGAGAAAATAATCAAACTCTGATACCTTCATATCAAGCTCTCTGATCAAAATTAAAAAAAAAAAAAAACAAGGAAGATTGTAGTATTGATGAATAAAGTAGAAATGGGGATTTGAGCTGAGAGCAGCTTAAGCTTTTTTTGGTGTACCCTTTATATGTTTCAACACAGCGCGGGCGTGAAGAATAGCTTAGGATGGGAAGGGAAAGGTGCGTGGCGCGAGGTACTGAGACTGAAGGTGGTGGTTGTCTCAGATTTTATCTCCAGGGTTTGCGGCTGGACTACGCAAACCATGGCGCCACGACCAGATTTCATCTAGATTTCATCTAGAAACAATAAAAAGAACTACATATGTATAAATCCAACCTCGAATGCGATTTTAAAAAAGTGCAATAAACCGAATTCGAAACTCAAGAATCACGTATACACATGAAGAAGCATTATGTAAGTTTTATTTTGGCACATCCGGCTACGGATACCTTTCTCAACACCATCTTTGTTTAAATTTCAAAATATTAACAGCTTGTTTTTTTTTTTGTTGCCATCACAAAAATAAAAATGAAAATAACCGATTGAAAGAACAAAGGAAATATGGTTGTAAATTTGTCGATTTGCAGCAACTCTTTTCCCAGCAGCCAGCGTACAGAGCTTTATCTTTTGGCTTGGCACCCCATTGTCTTCAAAAAAAATCGGTTCCTTTTGTTTCCGCTTTCAAAATGTGATGGGAATTCTAACCATGGAAAAACATAAACACAGAGCCAAGGATGGGCGTTTGTAATAAATTGCAGTTCGTTAGCGTAGCGTGAAAGACAAAATAAGAAGCGGAAATATACCAAAAACAAAAAACAAAAAAAAAAAATATAAGAAGTATAAAGAAAATATCATCTAAAAATACATTTTCGGTTATGAAGAAGATTATGTGTATTGTATATAGAAACTTATTGTCATACCTATGGTTGGCGTGCGATATAGAATTTTCTTCCTTTTTGGTTTTTCATTATTTTTTGAGAGAAGGGAGAGCTTTATATTGTGATCAAAGATAAAAAAGAATTTAAGATTTTTTTTGTAAATAATTTTTGAAAAGTTTTTTTTTATTTATTTAGAAAAGATGATAAGGCGCAAGGAACAGAAAAAAAGTACATAATGTAGGAAAGTTTATGGAGGTTGAAAAAAGCAGTTTCTTTTTAAACCTACGCTAAGGTTTATTTACAGAACTTGTTTAAGCCAACAGATTAAATGTGTTTTCTTTAAATACATTTTACTTGAAATTCAATAGAAATTGCAGGAAGTCCGAATTTAGATCCTTTTTTTTTTTTTGTTAATTTAAAATCCCATCTAGATTATTATTTTAACAACGTTCCATTTTGTGTTTTGTTGTTATTTATTTAATCTAATGACAAATTTATCAAACGGAAATAATATGTTTCCTTGTTTGCATTTTACCCCTTTCCGAATAGCTTTGCATAATAGCAACGGCGGCGGCGGCGGCGTTCGGAAATAATTATAATTAAAATTCAATGAATTTTATAGAGTTTCAGATATTCCGCAGCACATGTGATGGTGTCCAAACAACCAAACCGTTCAAATTATTATCGTGAATAAAATCGTGGTCTTGCAATATTTACCTTAAAATCGATTGGCATGTGAGTGATTTTGTTAAATTTTTACACTTGGGGAAAATATCGTATGAAATTTAGGTGTAGCTTTGGAGAAAGTTTTTGAAGTCTCTGATGTACATAACATTCAGAGGTTCTGAATAAAATTTATTACTAATTACCTAAATCCATGATTAACAACTGAAACAATGGATTCTCTGGATCTTAGATGAAAATTCTAGGATTTTCGCGTTGGAGTAAGGATAATCCAATGGCACATAATGCAAATCCTCGGGCCTTTTATATTTATCAGTTTTTCTTGTGGGACATAGGGCGTCCCCTACCATACACGATAGTTCCTGAGTTCTCCACAATTATTCCCCAGTTGTGCTGATGCCTCCTCGACTGTTCTTCGCCAAGTGCTTCTGGGTCGGCCTGATCGTCTGTCTGTCTGAGTGAAAAGGTTCCATTACAAAGCGTGACTCGCATGCATATGGCCAATCCACTGCCACTTACGTCTTCGTATGATAAGACATAAGAGTCAACGGGTTCCTGACCTGTTCTGACAAGGAAGATACAAAATTTTCAACATGCTACGGGGACATCTTTTTACTTATGTTTCCAGTTTTTTAATGACAGCGCCCAAGTACTGTATAAAGAAGCACGGATTTAGCATTAGACCAGAACTGTCGAAGCTTGATCTCTAGGCTTCTAGCGTTGTTTCTGTTGACATTGAACAGCTCGGTTCAGATATTGAACATTTTCTACCATCTCAACTGGTTCTCCAGAAATATTTACGTGTACAGGGCCTCATCCTAGACTGATCCTTTTTTTTGCCGAATTGATGTTAAGCCCAACTAAGCTTCTCTCTAATGGAGAAGCATTAACAATCATAAGTCTTTCGCGTAGTGCAAGATTACATAGTAGGAGTACATATGTGAGGAAGGACAATCAATCAATACCATACAATCGGTAAGCAATCTAACTTGACAGGCAGACATAGGGACAAAATTAAGCTAGGTAGACTCCGGACTAGGGCAGGGCACCTAGCTCGCATGAGCGAAGAGGAACCGGCTCGGGAAGTGCTTTGTTGTACATTCTATGGTAGAAGGAAGCGTGGTAGACCATGCTTGCGCTGGAGAGATGGCGCGTCGGCTCGTGACCAGGATAGGTGGAGAGACTTGTTAAAAGAGGCCAGTACCGGACCTCGGTTGTCGAGCCGATGATGATACAGCCTTGCCTAACCCCGCTTTTTCAAACTCCTCAGGAAATCACTTTGTTTTCCAAGATCTCTCTCACACAATGTCATTGGCGCTTCAAGACCGGTACTTCTGATTGCTTGGAAACGTTGAATGGCGTCACTGGAGGCCACGATATTTCGAAACTTTTTTTGACATCTTGTTAATAATGAGTGGGATGGTGCAGAGGCCCTTTTCAAATTCTTTTTAATTGAAAAATCTTAGTTTCGGCTTCGAAAATTTCTTTGAGTGTAACCCGTTAGCACCTATGTCTATTGAGTGAGTGATATTAGGCATTATTATTCTCATCAAAAGCACAGTTCATATTCAAATATAAACCCCTTTTTCAAGGCATGCTTATGTGTCGTATACCGCAGTCAGTCACCTCTAAATTATGGCAAAATGATATGCCCTGGGTCATCTGTTTTCGCTTCAAGTGTTAATTGAAACGTGAAATTTTGTTTGCAAAATTTACGGAATGTGATTTCAAAATTAGATTGACATTCCCAATAATGCTTGAATGTTAAGTGAACGAATAGGTGCTGTATACACCACCAATTGACGTATGTCAATCTATATCTAAACACATAATGTCAATGCGTTTCTATGATATTTAAGCTTCAAAAGCTATGTTGCCATACATTCCATATTAGAATATATCTACCTTATCGAAGTATGCTTTGGCAACAAAAACAAATAACCTATAAACCTGGTGAGGTGATATTATATCCATTTCAAACTCTTCAAAAAGTATCTTTTAAATACGTCCGGAAATATAGGAATTTGAGAGCCTTAAAATACACAAACACACATCACATCATTTACGTTACATAACATTGCTCTTACCCCACTACTATCTTTCAATATCTTTGATGATAAAAAAAAAAAAAAAAAAATATCTTCAACAAGATTTGTATTTTGTATTTCGAAGGAAGGCGAGAAAGTTCACACGTTACATGTACATATATACCTTATACCCTGATGATGATAGATACATTAAGAAGTCGTCAATAATCCATCAAATTGTGACATTACGCATTCTGTAACGACTGCTGTTGGCACACCGGAAACGGATGTAATGGCAATTTGTGTGTGAAAAAAAAAAGTTGAAAACGAAACGAAAAAGTTGACAGACAAGTCTTGGATTTCAAAAATAGGATAGGGATGTAGGAGATGTTAGGAAGGTGTAGCTGTGTTAAAGTGTCTATACTTTGAGTTTTATTTATATTTGCTTTTGGTTTTATGTGAGGAAACATTAGACCTTGTTATACCAAGATATTTCCTCTTTCTCTCTCTCTCTGTCTTTTTTTGATTGCCTTCTGAACGAAAGTTATTTATTTTAAAAATAAATAACAACCAACAAACGAAAAACGTCGACATTTGATACAGCAATAAGATATTGGCGAGAGATCTGAGAAAAAATAGGTGGGATCATTAGATTTTATTTCTTGGGTGATTGAATTTTTTTGTTTGCAATGTTCTAAGACTTTGTTTTCATATGAACCTCAATAACATTAGGTAAAAAGTTTTTGCTTTTCTGGACTTACTTCAAAGAATAGTTTTCAAACACTGTGGCATCAGTCTTTTGAACTATGTATTTATTCAATAGAAAATAATAATTAAAATAGGTTCCTTTAAAAGTGTCTAAATTTATTTAAATTTGTTTAATTACTGTTGGTAGAAGCCTGTGGTGTAATGGGTAATGCGTAAGAATGTCATGCCGGAGATCCGGGTTCGATTCCCAGTCTCGTCCATCTAAAAACAAAAATGTTCTTTTTTTTACGGGCTGCTGCCTCTTGCTAGGAATTGACCAATTCTCCAGGAGTATCACTTCTCAGGAATAGAGTGCTTCTCACCCTAGCCGTTTGGATTCGGCATAAAATTGTATGTCACCTTCATTCCTGGAATAACACGCACACAGGAATGGTTGAAAGTCACTTAGGCCATAGCTGTTCATGGACTGTCATACCACCAAATTTATTTATTTACTTTTTTGTTAAATTAATGCGTACTGATACAGTTTTGGGAACATTTTTATGAATATCGAATCGAGCGTTCCGAAATAAAGCGAACTGTATTTCTTTCAAAACGTTTTTGAAAATTCAATTCATAGCTATTCATTCAATTCAAAGAAAATTAAAGTAACAAACTATTTCAAATACAAAAAAAAAGTTGTCAGGTTCATGCATTCTTAAACACCCTTAATCTTCAATTTGTATCTATCCCCATCTACATTCACCTTTCTTTATATTTGTTAACTTGATCTCTTTGCTTGAATGTTAAGTCTTCTCTAAGACTTTTCTTGAGGACATTTTCTTATAATATACCCAACCCATGGCTTAAGAAAAAAAAAAAAAAAAACTTATTTTCTTGGTCCTAGGCGAAGCTCTTTTTCAATTACCCGTCCTATTCCCATTTTTCCAAATGCAAACAATTTGTTTTTCAAGGTTCGAACTTACAATACTTACATAGGGCAAAAAGGTAAGTATCTGCCATTTTGACCTCCCGTCGCCGCGCCGCGCCGTCAATATATAGATTCTATGTATAAAGGACTTCTTTCATCTGCTTATAACTTCTTAACAAATTAATTTGGGTTGGTTTGGTTTTGTATGCTATATCGGTTGTTTGTGTAATATGACATATAAATCCTAGTATTTCTCTATGACTCTATATAGAATATGAAAAAAGATTATTTTTCATATTATGTTTTTTTTTTTTTGTTCGCATGTTTTCCAATTAACACTGAGATTTTCCCTGTATATTAGTTTATCCTTTTTTTTTTGTAGAATAAGTATAAAACAATTGAAGAAAATAAACCTTGACCTTTTCCAGATGATGATGATTCCTTCTATTTTTTCAATTTAACATAATATAGTACATATTTTTCCTTCATCATAAAATTATTACGAAAATGACGTTATTGTTTGTTCTTTGGGGAAAGCTTCTATACGTGATGATGCTTTTTCATTGAAAAACTCAATTAAAAACTTTTACTTGCAGGCATTTACCGAAATTAAATCCGTTTAAAGTTGGATTATTAGTTTTGTGCCAAGACCAGATAATACTAGAATAATTCTAACAAACCATATACCGTTATATTTTCACATTCACATCCAGCACATTTATTCTATTGAAAATACCACCAGCTTTGGGTAGCTTTGGGTAACTTAGGGAAAGGAATTTAATAAATTTCTAGATAGTTGAATTTTTTTTTTTTTTTTTTTTTGCAATCGAAAAAGCTCAACTTTGCCAAATTAGTATAATTCCAACATGAAAATTGCCTCAATTACTAAAACAACAAAAAAAAAAAGGATTCAGCTTTGAACTTGAAATAATTAAATTTTCTGTGCATTGACCCCATGTAATTCAATTTTGTATATCTAGCAAAAAAGGAAAGTAATTAGTCAAAGGTTAATTTTTTAAAAAAAGCAACATTTCTTAGTGCTCGGATTCATCAAGACATAAAAAAAAATTGTCTGTCATTAAAATATTACGCTTGACCTTCCATAACGAACAACAACAACAAAAAAAATGGCTTATTAGAATAATAAAATAAAAAAAAAAGTGTCCTTCTGACAATTTTTTATTCCCTTTTTTTTTAATTTGTTTGTGTTAATAATTTTCTTATGTTTTCCTTAAAAAATTAAAAGAATATTTTCTCTTTTGAAACAACAATAAAAAAAAGAAAACCTTAATGATGAGGTGAAGACAAAAACAGGCCATAAATTATTATGCTGGTTCTTAGTTTAAATGTCATTTAATTTAAAACAAATTCGCGCTTTTTTTTTTTTGTTTGTTTGTTTATTGTCCACCATAAGAAGTACAATACAGAAGAACTCTCAGGGTCAGTGCCATAAATTAAGTCTAAAGCTAACCTTTTAAAATAACGTCCCAATTCTCTTGCAGAGGAGAGAAAAAGAGCATTAAAAGAAATTAACTTCCTTGGGTGATAGGTATATAGCATGCTCCCTCTTTTTACTACCTATTTGCCCTGTTTGTTTCAAGACTGCTGTTTTATATAATTATTAAAATTAATTGCGATTTCAACAGGTGGTGCTCCTTATGTTTTTATATTTCCTTCTTTTTTTTCATACAACACGGAACTCCCACCCTAAGTTTTATGTTTGTGAAATTATAAAAAAAAAGGAAACGATTGAGGAAGTAAGTAAAGAAAAAGGACAAATTTTAAAATGGGAAAACACAAACCTTTGATTTTTTGTTTGTTTGTAATTCAGATAGATAAAGATAAGAAAACATTCAAAAAATATATGTTTCCTTTCAATTCTGATAATTTACTCAAAAGAGCAATATTAATTTGCAATAATTAACTGGCTTGCGGTAAAAGATTTTCGAATAGTTTTTTTTTTATAACTAATTAGCGCGCACTAAAGGGGATTTTATGTACCCTTTATATGTCAGAGACACAGTACGAGCTTTAGGTAAGTAGGAGGGGATTTAAAAGGAGATTTCGGTGAACATTAGTCTTGAATTTCATTAAATCACAATGAGAGGGAAAGACAGAGCGTGGAAGGGTATTCCACATTCGCGTAGTACGGCTAAAGAACGAATCCCTGTACTTGACAGTACGACCGAAATTGGGTTCAAGAGTAAACTGATGAGCATTCCTGGAATCGCGAGTATTATGGTTGAATCGTTTACGGGGAGGAATGCAATTGGCTATTTCATTAGAGCACTTACCGTTAAAGTAACGATAAAAGAGTGAGAGGCAGGAAACGTTACGCCGGTGTTCAAGTGACGTAAAAGATTCGATGATGTTCCTATCTCCGATCATTTTGAAGGCTCGTCTTTGTATACTGTCCAAGAGGCTTAAGTAAGTTGCTGGAGCACCAGCCAAGGATGGCAGTTCCACGTCCAAAGAGCAGGAATGTGAATCTGGAAACGAATATGAAAAGCTAAGGGTGCTATCGTCAGCGAAACAATTTAATGGATTAGTAGTTGCAGACAGGAGATCATTAATGAAAATGAGAAAGAGGGTCGGAGACAAAACAGAACCCTGTGGCACACCATCATTAATGATGTGGGTTTCAGACTTGAATCCGTCCAATACTAGGTATTTGTATAGAGCGATTCGAAAGAATGTTACTAATCCAACGAATAGTAAATTCTAAATTATTATGAACCATTTTTCAGGGATTTTAAGCATTTCAAAATTCTGAATGTAGGTCAGATTTTATTACTTAAAAATTCAGTACTTTTTAGTACCTCTACTTATAATTTCTTTCTTAATTCCTTTCAATTTCTTAAATGATTTAAAAGGAATTAAAAAAAGATTCACAGGAATCATAAGTACCCAAAGGAGTACGTAATAAATTCAAAAGTACTTAGGATTAAATACTAAAAGTACTTTCTAAGAATACTTCAATAATAAGTACAAGTATTTGTATTGATAATTAAAATTTTTAAGTGTAAGTAAAAAGGAATTGTGTCGGTACTCAAAAATTGTTTTAGTACATGCTACTTGTCATCATCATCATCGGCTCGACAATCGGGTCCCGGCCCTGACCTACTTGAACAAGTCTCTCCACTATCCCGGTCTCGAGCCGACGCCATCCAGTTGCGCACCCCAAGGCTTCGGGTGTTTTGGTGTACTCCATCTCTTCAGCGCAAGCATGGTCTACCACGCTGCCGTCTACCACAGAATGAGCCGGTTTCTCTTCACTCATGCGAGCCCTGCCCGCCGGAGTCTCCCAAGCTTATTTTTTGTCACTATGTCTGCATCAAGGTAGATTGCGTACAATTCTTGATTGTACCGTCTCCGGAATCGTCCTTAAGACTTCTCTCTCGAACGCGGCTAAGAGGTCGGAGTGTTTTTAGCTAAGCACCCAAGTCTCGGATACATATGTGGGTACTGGCAGGTCCATGTTCCTTTACAGCAGCAATTTTGAAGTTATGGTGAGGTTTTCTAATATGTTTGAGCTTCTTGTTCTAGATAATCCATTTATCATCTCCTTAATATTTAAAGAAAATCAATAATAATAATTTTTATTTATTTGACTTTTCAAACTTTTTCGTCAACAATTCAGTTCTTTTATAATCCAAAAGATATGTCTAATAATTATATTGCCAATGAATTTGTCCAAACGACCAATAATCCAAATACTGAATCCATAAATCTATTAGCTAAATCATTCAATTAAAATTAATTGATTCGTAAATAAACAAAATAATTTGTCTAATTTCTTTTAGTCTCGGTCATAAAAAATATATATAAGTCTAGGATGAAGGTTTTAATTGTCACACCATGGCTCAACCTTTCTCCGTTTTTTTCGTTTTTGTTTTTATTATTTTTGTTAGACCTATAAAAACCGTCATCTCTGTAGTATAATATAGGAATAATTGGCCCTCCCCGCATGATAAACAATTAATTTCATAATTCAATTTTGATCTCTCTACAACACGAAAACTCTTTTATAATAGCCATAAATGCTTGAACTCCATTAATGAAATTTACTGCCATTGGCACTAGACATAGCGTATAAGGACATTTAAGTGTGATGTCCTTTTTTTTTGTAGATATATACATAGATATATGTATGTAAGTATGGAGAAGACCCATTTCAATTGAAAGGGTCAATATAATGGAATTGAAACGTACAGTGTTGGTGGTGTGTGGGTAAGTATATGAGTGTATGGATGAATGTGTTTGCACAGTTTTCTTTTTATAAAATAACATCAATGGGTTACGGCCAGACACCATCGAATAAAAAATAAAATTGGATAAAAGGACATTAGAAGGATTTTTATATTGAATCAAAAAGCGTATCGATCTACGTTGTGTTGTTTAACGTACAGTGATACACTGAAAAAAAAATAGTTGCAATATCAGAGCGGGAAATGGTATCACTGAAATCACTTTAACATCAAATCGGACGTCATTTTAAAATGATGTCAAAACTATCTACGAATTTTCGAGTTCACCCGTAATTTTCCAGATTCTTTTATGATTTGATAACCTAACCTAACCTTACTGATTTTAATTCACACCTTTCCAAGCGTCCTAGCGAACTGAAAAATTAGGGCCGTCATCTGGAAGCTCGCACCTTTTCAGCAAGGTATCGCATGACATAAAAAACCGAGATATTTACGGTACTCAAGTGAGCTCAGCTTTCCAATCTGATAGCCATAGAAAAGCTAAGGACAAGGTTATATTTTTCAGGTCTTTTCTCGTCGTACGATAAAAATATTAACTTCTTCAATAATTTTAGAGAATTGCTGGCCTCAAAAAGATCGATATTTCCGGAACTAAATATAATACGAGGATGCATTTTGAAAACCAAGAGTCAGTTTTTTGGTATCCATTTACTACTGAAAACCAGAAACTTCAGGGCTTGGATTTTAAAAAAAAATATAGTCACCCGAAGTGATATTACTTAGTTTTGACCAACCCCCAAAAAATTTCTGGGCGGTTTTATTTTCGCAACCAAGGCTTCTAAAGTGTTGCGGTTTTAAATTTATAAATTAATTATTAAAATTTGATTCGTTTCAAAATGTGTCGAGATTTTTCAAAATGATTTAATAATTAAAATACAAAGTTTTTTCGTATTTTTCGATGATTACGTCGAATTCTTCCAAGACTTGCCGTATTTTTCCATTGTTTTGCCAGAATTTACGGTGGTTTGCCAGATCTGTCATTAGTGTTGTCAGTTTTTGACAGATTCTTCCTGTTTGTCTTTGTTTCTTGATTTGTTGGGTTCATGATTTATCCATAGGTTCGCTATTTCTTGAGCTATTTCACCGACTTCTTCCAAGATTTTGAAAGATTTCGTCCATGTTTTTTAGTTATCGTATTTTTGATTAATTTTGCAGATTTGTTGGATTCTTCGGTTATATCGTCGATTTTCCTGAATTTTTCTAAATTTTCCCTAATTTTGTTAAATTTCGGATTCGTCAAATATTTTGACAATTTTCCTAAAATTTTGGGAATTTTTTTGTTCCGTAATTTGTGGGAAATGTCAGAAACTTTGATGGTTCTTCAGCATTATCGTCAGACTCTGTTATAATTTTGTTGGATTTCATCTACCGCTTCATCCAAAATTTGTCACGTTAAGTAAAATTTCAGTCTTTGTCAAAATTATATTGTTTTGCAAAAATATTTCAAACTTTATTTCTTATTTAATTTTCTTCAAGTGTATTTGTCCTCGCTGTTCAAAAATAAAAGGATATTGAATTGCATTTGATGATTTATTGCGATTATTAGATAAATAGTAAGAGTCTGAAAAACGAACAAAGCCGTTTTTATGCGATTTGTCGATGTATGTATCGCGTTAGTCAACTCCATTCCATTATTATGACTGGATTTAATCGATGATGATGAAATAGACTGATTTTTTAATCCTATATTTTTCAAATGATAATAAACTTAAAAAAAATTTTTCTCCAAAATATCATGACATGATGTGGCGCCGCATTTTTATATAGGCAAAAATTTCAACGTCAATAACATGTGCGTCATCAAAACGTCGTCGTCGTCGTGCGTCGTCATAACCACACCAGTCACCAAAACACATCACCACCATTAAGTACAAACTTTTAGATGATTTGTAGTCACATTGGAATAGAAGGCCTCTATATTCTAACCCAGAGGCAAAGTTATCTAGTATCCTGTCCATTGTTCAAAATTTGGTTAGATGGAGGAATTTAAATTATTCTCTCTATATATCTTGGAGTTTGTTTGGATGAAGCTTCAGCTAGAGGTTTTTTAAGGCATCACAGAGAGATGCATGCATATGATGCGAAAATTCTAAAAGACCACTAAAAATCCATTAGAATGTCCGCTAATGAGGCCATGAAAATAATGACTTGCTGTTTTTGTTGCCGCTGCCACTGCCCCTTTGTTGCGAAACCAGAGAAGCCGTTGCGTTGTTTAAAAACAAACAACAATGCAAACTAATTAAAATTGTTTTTGGCGAGATTAAATTGTTTTTGAAGGTTCACAAAATTGTCATTAGAGGATAATAAGTTGGTTTTTGATGGAGGGGGGGGTTTTTTGGACTTTGAAGGGAATTAAAGTTTTTTTTGAAATATGTGAGTTTGGAAATTATGGCAAATGCAAACAAAAGCATACAGAAGTGCCAGTGGCGGCGTCACACATCTTGTGTGGCATTACCATAAGCTTAACACTGGTGCCGAAGGAATTTTCGGGTATATTTTAATGGCTTAAGGAGTGTTTCAAATCGTCTATGGAAACCAACAAACAGCCTGAAACTCGTACATTAATGATCATAAATTAGATACGAGAAATTTAAGTTACGTGTTTGTGGTACTGGAATGAGTCGGAGTCAAGAGAAGTATGATACGGGCTGTATTCTATTGGTTGATTTGAAGTCCTCTTCCTCTTTCTTCTGCGTTCATCACCCGCAGCTGACAAAATATAGAACTTATGGATATCTAATCAAAAATAATCCTTTTATCTTGAAAATCCCACAAATTAGGATATTTAATAAATAAATTTAAAAATTCATAAAATCATAAAATCACCCACGGCTAAATTAAAAATGAAACTAAAAGAAATCTAATTATTATCAAACACCATTTTGTTTTAAATCCCAAAAATTATATCTCTCATAAGCTGAATTGGTCTCTCATGTCCAAATTATGAATTCAATTTCATTAAAAAGCATTTTTGAAAATCCCGAAAATGGGAAAATTTAAAAAAAATTCAAAACGTGACATACAGCAAATATTAAAAAATTGTGTTCTAATTTTTTTTGTACATCCTTATATTTGTGACGAAAGTTAGGTTAGGTTATTTATTGGGCTGACAATTGATGTAGCTATCGTCACACTTAGATAAATGTAGATCCATTGTGTTACCCTTGAGTGCGATCACTCTTTTCTGATAAAAACCTATGTGCTCTATATAATCAGTCAAGCCATTTTGAGGCATTGATGAAGTTCAATATGTGAATTTCTGGAATATTAGATAGATCTTCCAGGTTATCAAAGAAGTATCTACCAAGGAATTTCATTCTATTGTGGCAGAGCGCAGGGCAGTGACAGAGAAAATGCGACGTGTCTTCGTGCACCTCCTCGTCACCACACCCCCTGCATAAGTCATCTGTACTGAGTTTCATTTTAAATTTATAATATTTCAGTAAATTATGTCCGGTAATTATGTTCGTAAGAGAGCGAAGTGACTTCTTACTAAATTGCATAATTTTGTCTGTCCTCTGCTTTTTAAAGCAGGGCCATATTTTCCTAGTAGTATCACAGGTGCAAAGTAGACATCACCTTTCATTGGATTTCTCTAGAAGTATGTCTGAAATTTTCTTTTTAATGTTGCAGGGTGGGATGTTGACCGGCTCTGCTTGACTCGCGTCAAGCGCTGATCCTTGTCTTGCTAACTCATCGGCTTTTTCATTACCCGGTATCTCGCTGTGTCCCGGACCCAGCAGAGTCTAATATTATGCTGCGTGCCAAGAACCCTGAGCTCTTCACGGCAGCAAGACACAAGCTTCGATTTAATAATATTGGCAGAAATCGCTTTTATTGCCGCTTGGCTGTCAATGTAAAAGGTGATATCAGCCCGTGGTATCGCTTTCATTAATACCTGTCTAGCAGCTGTTGTCACTGCCATGACCTCCACTTGGAAGACACTACTATAATTTGGGAGCCTAAGTGAGTTGTTTAGCTCAAGAGGTTCTGAGAAAAAGCCTGCTCCAACACCCATGTCCATTTTGGAGCCATCAGTATATATTGCTATTGTAGATTCACTGGTGTAGGGTTCCTTGTTCAACCATTCTTCTCTGCCTGGAATAGCAGTTTGGAATGGTTTATGAAAGTCAAATTCGGGTGTTATAGTCTGTGATGATACTATCACTCGAATATTTGTATAGAATCTGAGCATGTCCTATTGTGCTGTTTTTCCAGGAATTAGTCTGGTTTAGCCGTAAGGCGCTATATGTTGCGGATTCTTGTATGAAGAGGTCTAGGGGTTTCAGGTTGAGTATCGCCTCCAACTCTGCAGTTGGAGTGGATTTCATGGTCCCTGTAATCCCAATGCACGCAAGTCTCTGTACTTTTGTCAGACTTTTGAGGTTTGGGCTTTTTAACTTCCCATAGGGAGTTATTGTAATCGGTCCGATTTGTCAAATTGAAATTTTTGACATTTCTCGACGTTTCAAGGTCCCTAGAGCCTATATCAATCATTTTTAGAGAGATGTCTGTGTGTGCGTGTGTACGTACGTTCGTACGTTCGTACGTTCGTACGTTCTGGTACCATTTTTCGTCGTCGATATCTCAAGAACAAGTAGAGATATCGACTTGAAATAAATTTTGTTTTACAGATAATAACTTCGAAAGAAGCTGAAAGGGCGTTTATTAATATTCAATGAGTCGTTTTTTTTACTATAGCAGTTTAAAAAAGAAGTGAAATTTTTGGTTGGGCTCAAATATCTCACGAACAAATAATGCTATTGACTTGAAATAAATTTTATTCGACACATTATGACGTCATACAAATTTGATATGAATTTGGAAAAAAATCAATATACCGTTATATTTTTTAAAATCAAAAAAACTAAAAAAAAAATTTTTATAACTGGAATATCCTTAGATGGAAAAACGATATTAACTTAAAAATAATTTTATTTTACGAAAAATGTTGTTTTTGACTACTGTTGAAAATTTCAAAAAAATTCAATGGACAGTTTTTTTACAAAAAATTAAAAACTACAAAAAATTCTACCTAAAATTGGATAAATTGTCTTTCGACTCAAATTTCTCAAAAACGGGTAACGATATTGACTTCTTGTTTGTTTTATTTTCTACATAACATAATTGTTCGCAATTGATAAAATTTTGACAAATATTGAATGGGCAGTTTTTTAACAAAAAATCAAAAACTGTTAAAAATTCTAAAGAAAAGTAGTTACAATTGTATTTCAGCTCGAATATCCTGAGAACGAACAACAATTATGTCTTCTAAAATATTTCAAATTTTGACAAATATCTAATTGACAGTTTTTGACAAAAAATATAAAAAAAAATAAACTAAAAAGTCGTAAAATTGGTTTTTGACTCGAATATCTTGAGAACGAGCAATGATACTGACTTTGCCAATAGGTATTTAATTTTATACATAATAAAATTTCTTACAGCGGATATATATTTGACATATAGCTAACTGACATTTTAAACAAAAATTTAAAAGAACTAAGAAAATTCCACTAATAACTGGAAAATATTGTTTTTCGAAGTTTAAGAACTCTCAAAATAATGATTGTTTTAATTTAACAGCTAAAGTTTGTTTCGCAGAAAATTTGGTTATTTGAAAAAAACAAAATATAAAGTTTTCAAGATCACAAATGGGAAGTTATCAGTGTGGGTCGCGCCCAGCCTCTTTTTTCTTCTGTTACAAGAATAGAACGCAAACATTCCTTTTTTGGCTCTTTCCTTAGTGTTAAGATTCCAGTTTAGTTTCCTATCTAGAATCACACCAAGATACTTCGCCTTATCCGAAATCTTCAGAGGTGTGCCTTCAATTGAAGGAATTCTGAAGCTTGGTATTTTCGTTTTATTTGTGAAGAGGACTAGTTCTGTTTTTGACGGGTTAACCATCAGTCCACATTTCTTAGTCCATCTATTAACCTTAGAAAGGGCAAATTCGATCTGTGACGAAAGAGAACCCATTTCAGGGCTTAAGCTTTGTTCAAAGGATTTATTTTCATTTTCTTTTAATAAATATTGACTGCTTCAACTTTTTTCTGCAACGTTTTACTTTAATGCAGCTAAAGGTATTTTCTTTTTTTTCAGACCAATAATAATATATCCATGAGACAAAATATTAACTTCTTTAACAACAACAGAAAAAAATTAAATATTCATACTAAAAGGACATGTGTATATGCGACGATAACTGAAATAGATAAAATGTTTTCATGTTGCATTTTATGCCAAAAAGGAATCTTGCAATCTTTGCTACTTAACAATAAACGAAGTTTTTTTTTTAAAAAAGAAGAAAAAAATCTTAATCTTGATGCTCTTCCATCTCCTTGCAAAACTCTGATGATTACAAAACTGATAAAACCTCCTCTCCTATATACGAGTACACAGAACGAAGACAACTATGGATGCTGTATAGTAGGGGCAAGAACAAGAACAAGTGCATCCAGCATTATTGTTATTCTTTATAGATCCTTGCGTATCTAGACAAGACAGTAGACGTATAAAAATACCATCACAAGGACTAGCAACATCCTTAATCTCTGATGAAGAAAATGTTATGTCGAAGAGTTTTTCTCATTTTTTTTTCTTTGTATATTTTATAAGTACATATTTTGGAATTCTTGATTTTTCGCTGCGTCTTGCGTCGTCGTCGGTCGTTGTCGGCTGCATAATTTTATTGCATCTAGCTTAGTAATAAAAAGGTTATATTCTATACTTTGTATAATATAGTTGGTCTAGGAATCTTGTTGGTGGCTCTTTGTTGTGATTTGTCTTCCTCATGTCATGCGAAATATTTTTCTTGTCATAAGTCTATAATGTCGTGTATCAGAGATACGATAAAGTAATTCTTATTATAAATTCTATGCGAAGCTAAAAGTTTTAGATTGGTATTTGCCGCAGCCATGTAGAATAATTTTGATTGCATAAATATATATTTTTTTTTTTATTATAGAAAACCATTTTGTTTGACATGCTATGGCGCCAATTTTAAGTATATGCTGGTAGCTGGTATCTTAGGACAAAGAGCTGAATATGGTATTTTCAATAAATTGTATTTATACGATATATTAAAGCAAAATCTTTTTAGATTATGTAGGACTAAAATGGAAAAATTATTGTGTTTTTCTTTTTAATTTTTTGAAAACGGTTCTTTTTATTTTTTCGATAGAATGTTATGCAAACAATGTTAGCTAATTAAATTCTGAAGATCTGCAATTCGAAGTTGTTAAAATCAGAGTTTTAGAATTAGTGAAAGTATAAAGTTGCAAATTATCGAAATCACGAAACCCCAAAACTGAGAATTAATTAATGAATTCCATATTTTGCGAAAGCGAGAACTTTTGAAGTCTAACTACATATTTGAAAATTTGAAACATTGAAAAGTTCTAAAACTGTGTATTTCTGGATCTAAGAAGTTTTTAAGTTGATAATTTTAGTACTTTTTTACAAATTTGTGAAGTTGCCAGTTTTAGCTGAGCAATTTAATAGTCTAAAGATAAACATTTTAAACCATGCCCTTTGAATGATGATGAGAATTGTTCAATGTTGCAAACTTATAAGTTAAAAAGTTCCAATACTGTAGAATTGGAAAATTACGAATTCAAGTATCTGAAATTTTAAAAAGTTTTGCAATTTATTTTAGTTGCGAAATTGTGGAATTAACAACTTGCAAACTTATTGTAAATTTGCGAAAGCTCAATTTTACAAATTTCCAAAGGTTTAATGTTGCAAATTTCTAAGTTGCAAAGCTTTAAAAATAAAAAATTTTCAAATTTAAAAATTGAGATTTGAAGGAATTGTGAAAAATTTCAAAATTGACAATCAGTAAAAAATTAGTTTTCGAACTTGTAAAGTTAAAGAAGTAATATATTTTGGAAAATAACGAAGATGGATGTTAGTCAAATAAGCTTAAAGATTTGTATTTTAAAGTGTGCGAATTTAAGAAGTTGTGAAATTACAAAATCACAAAATGTTAATTATAGAAGAATTATAAATTTGGGAATTTGTGAATTTGCAAACAATCTAACTTCCAAAGGTTTATTTCTGTGAAATTGTTAAACGACAGAAATGGAAATGAAATTGCAAATCTAAAAACTAATGAAATTCAGAAGTGTTGTGAAACATCGAAGCTGGTGATGAATTGACTAAGATGCTAAATTGTAAATTATGTAAACTGTCCAGATACAAACTATCAAACTTTCAAATCTGCGATGAAATATTAAATTGCGAAAATGCAATTTAACAAAGTTAATTATTTTTCGAACTTTTAAAGATGAAGAGTTGAAAAAACTGCAAAAATTTGCTGTTATGAAGTTTTAAGTTGAAAATGTGAGAATATGCGAAGATGCGAATTTGCGAATGTACAAGCTTTTTAATAGATATACTTAAAAGTCAACATTTTTAAAGTTGCAAAGTTAAGAACATGCAAATTTTAGAAATTGTAATGTTGCAAAATCAGGAAGATACTAAAAATAAATGTTGAAAAATTTCAAATTTGCGAATTTGTAAAGGTGCGAATTATAAAGATGCCAAAGTTAAGAACTTGTAAGGTTTTGCAGTTACACATTTTTAATTTTTTAATGTTTCAAGTCTAGCTGATATTTAAAAAAAACAATAAATCCATAAGAACGATTCATAACATAAATTTTGTTTTTGTAAAAGTTAAACAGCTAAAGCCAAAGTTTGTAACCTGCGTCATAATCTGGTTAACAACCAAAAAAAGAAATTGTAAGAAATTATAAATTTTAAACCACACCTCAAAATCTGAATCCTGAATTTCAAAGTAAATACATTAAAAAAAAATCTGGATCTGGAGATTTGTCTGTTTCTTATCAAAAATTCAAAAACAGAACAAAGCATTAAACAGCTCATATCAAATGATTTTTCTTTTCATTTAAATTCACTCACTCTCTTGTTCCTTATTCCTTATCTTTTCGAAGGGAAATAAAAATTTCAATCATAGATACAAATTACCGTGCTCTGTGCTCTCACTTTCTAGTCTTTTATACTTCCGCTTATTATTCCAAATGAAATATGATATGCAAATTTATACTGTTTCTATATGTACCTATATTTTTTTATCTCAAAAATAAAAAAAAAAAGAATAAATGGAGGTAGGTCTCCACAAGCTATTACAACAAGAGACCTATTCAAGAAAAATAAGATTTTATATTTAGAAGGCGAACAAAAACACGACTCCTGTTTCTCTCAATACTATATATCCCATCATCAGGATTCTTTTTGTGGTGGGCGGAGCGGGCGCACGAGGCTTCGCATTCCCAGCCCCTAGAAAAATAAATCAAAATCAAATATTTTGACGTTTTTTTTTTTGGTATACCTATATCTAGTATTTTTTTTTCTTTTCTTCCTGCTTCCTTTAAAATGACAACATTTCCCTGTGTAACAGCTTCTTGTATATCAGCAAACCAAGGGATGGGGGATTATAATAAAGATATCACACTGATCCGATAAGCGGATGGGGAATACCAATTTCGGGCGACTAATGTTGGCTAAAAAGTGCGGCGCGGCGTGATGGTGATGGCGGTGGGCGGTGATGGCTTGAGGAGGAGAGTATATGGAATGCTACCCATCCAGTGTCGTAAAAAGTCAGTAAAAGTCAAAAGCCAAAACGAATGAGAGTAAGATGGAATTTCAAGTGTTTGCCAGCAAAATTGAAAGAGGATACGATGATGATGGTGTGGCAATACAAGTTTTGCGCATCGCTTCTTTGCTTCTTTTTTTTTTTGTCAGCAGCTGCTCTGATGGAGAAGCTGGGTGGGTGCTGGCTTCTAATGTAAGTACAATTTTTGATGGAAACTCATATTATACTTATATGAGGCTGACAATAGTACTTCAAATTGTGCCTCGGAAGAATATAAACACACCGAGACGCACATTATGTGTTCAAGTGAAAATTGACAAATTTGATGAAAAGTATAGGTAGTGTCGAGGTTCGAGGAGTTTTGGGAACAATGTTAGAAACACGAGAGAATTTATAGAGCTAGAGATCAATCACTCGCCTCAGAACTCAGATATACCAAAAGATGGGAAGAATTTCAAAGAGATTAATTTTACGTTGACACGAATATTTTCGTATAGAATGTGCTATTGGATCGTAAACTTATATATATTTCCTAAAAATAGAATATATCCAATATCATATAACGATAAATTGGTATAATGTACTCCTACACCACATAATGCGTGGGTTTTTTGAGGTTCTATCTATCAAAAGGTAACGATTGGTTTATTTGTTCTTAAAAGTTGATGGCTGGTTTTTTGAAGATGATGGTACTTAGTAGATACAGTCAGTCATAAAAGTAAGTATACACTAGACGTAATAGAAAAGAAGTTTATGGTAATACCGAAATTAAGAAACAAGCTTCGAGTTTTGAAGTATGTTTTTGACAAAAGAGCCAGAGTTTTTCTTGATCCGGTCTAAGCATAAACATAAATTCGGCATCGATTCCTGCGATAGCACGCACACGGGAATGGTTGAGAGTTTTAAGTCACTTAGGTCATGAAGAACCGGGGCCTAAGTAGTGCCACTAAATTTAGAGTGAAAAATTAGAGCTTTTAGTATTGACTGTTTTTAAATGGGATTTACCAATTTTGTACAACAGATGCAACAAAAAAATTGGGAATTCAACAAATTCCTAACCACATCTTCAGCATCAATAATGAAGCAGTGAAGGGTGTTTGCACTTTAATGAATTGCTAAATGGTCAAGAAGAATACCCTATGTTGCCGCTACCAAGCATAGAAGAGGTTGAGAAGGCTATAGGCCGGCTTAAGAAAAACAAAGCCTCGGGAAAGATGGCATACCATACGTATTATTCCATCACGGCTGGCCAGCTTTACGTCAAAGAATTCATGATATTTAAGAGCACGTATGGAAGTAGGAAGAAATGCCTGAAGACTGGCGAAGAGGTATAATTTGCCCCCTACATAATAGGGGCAGATGTCACAACGTCCAGCAATTATATAGGTATCACATTGTTGAGTACAGCCTATAAGATACTCTCCTCTATCCTTCAAGAACGGATAACCCCATACGCTAAAACCATAATCGGACAATATTAGTGTGGTTTTATTCCAGGCAAATCAACAACTGATCAGATCTCCACCCTTAGGCAGGCTATAGAAAAATTTCTTGAATTTAACATTCCAACATACCATCTGTTTATAGACTTTAAGGCCGCCTATGATAGCATAGCCAGGGTAGAACTTTATAAAGCTATGAGAGAATTCGGCATCCCACATAAATTGACACGACTTTGTAGGTTGACCATGACCAACGTAACAAGCCAAGTAAAAATAGCCGCATTGCTATATCCAGACCAATTAACATCTTTAATGGACTCCCACAAGGGGATGGTTTGGCCTGGGTCCTCTTCAACCTGGCGTTGGAGAAAGCAATTGTGGCAATTAAAGGGACCATCGTCAACAGGTCCAGCCAGATACTGGCTTACGCAGACGACATTGACATCATCGGAAGGACCGAACAAGCTGTACACGATTCCTTCATCCAGATCGAGCAGGTGGCACAAAATCTGGGGCTGCACATTAGTGACGTAAAACAAAGTACAGGGTGGCGTTGAATGCTAGAAGAATAGTTGCTCAAACAATCAAAGTAGCGGAGCACGAATTTGAAGTGGTGCAATCCTTTAAATACCTTGGGTCAATAGCAGCAGCCGATAATAATATAGAAGAAGAAATACCCGGGCGGCTGCTCAATTCCAACAGAGCCTACTAAAGTCTGTCAAAGTTCTTCAAATCCAGAAATCTCACCATTACTTCGGATCCGAGACTTGGATGCTTAGGAAAAGACACTCCGACCTCTTAGCCGCGTTCGAGAGAAAAGTCTTAAGGAGAATTGTTGGCCCCATGCGTGAGGAAGGACGATTCCGGAGACGGTACAATCATGAATTGTACTCAATCTACCTTGGAGCAGACATAGTGCCAAAAATTAAGCTCGGTAGACTCCGGTGGGCAGGGCTGCTAGCTCGGATGAGCGAAGAGGAACCGGCTCGGAAAGTCCTTTGTGGTACCTTCTATGGCAGAACGGTAGACCATGCTTACGCTGGAGAGATGGCGCAGACCAGGACGCCCGAAGTTTTGGAAAGAGAGTGTTAACATAATGTAACAAGAACCTATAGTATCACTGTGACATGAGTCGACTTTTTTTTTTTTTTTTTTTTTTTTATAATATGCGCGCGCTCAAGGGGATTTTTGGTTTACCCTTTATATGCATCAACACAGCGCGGGCGTGAAGGATAGGATAGGATGGGAAGGGAAAGGTGTGTGTGGCGCGAGGTACTGAGACTGAAGATGGTGGTTGTCTCAGATTTTATCTCCAGGGTTGGCGGCTGGGCTAAAGCGGAGAAATTGCCGTGTCTTATATCTATGTCCCTTTATAATTCGCATTATTTTGTTCATTGTCATATTTGTTGGGCATACTAGTATTTACTCAATCACATGTTGTTAGTGTTATGCCTGAACAACATGTAATGAGTAAACCAGCGGCCCAACAATGATCAATGATAATGGAAAAAAACAAGACATAGAACTACGGCTGGGATCGAACCTGTGACCATTTGGTTGACAGGTGACCACGCATACCATCGCGCCACGGCCAACCCCAACTTGGCAGTCATCATGGGCTTAATTAACAATTTGGTGAAAACAGACATACATCAATCTTGCTGATACACCAATTCTTACAGGTGGAAGCCTTCAGCAAACTCGTGTCTTCTGATTAATTGCACCAGCAGTGTAGTAGGGACTCACTGATGTACCCGTCGTTTTAGCATACTCGTTGCCTGTTTCCAGATCCAAAACCAACAGTCACTTCAGAATACCCATAAACGCGAAGCAATTCAAAATGTTAATCTAAAAACAACAAATTGTCAATTTTAAGCGATTTTAATAGTTCATTTAAAAAATTAAATGTTTGAGCAATGTTTTCATTAAAAATTCTATTTCCACAGCTCACAACTTAAATATTTATGTTTTGCTGTTCCAAAGATAATGCTTCAGTGCTTGTAAAATAATTTGTTTTAATTATTTCTTGTCAAGAGCAATAATTCAAAAACTTCCATCTAAATCAAAGAAGACTTATAATGGGTTAAAATTACTTTGCGCATAAATGCGAAGCTTATGTTTATAGTGAAGAAGCAATAAGAATAAATATTTTGAACTACATATTTCCTTGTCTATCAGAATTTCTAAAAAAGTATAAATACCAATTTCATTTCTGTGGATCTATACAAACAAAACCAGAATTTTATTTGGCGAAGGTAGATTTGACACTTATTCAACATGATCAACTTTCGAGGCTTATTTTGTGTGACTTCTATGATATTGGGAATCATTGGATTAGTCAATTCGTATATTTATACAGTGGAACCAGAAGAACAATTCCAGGTAAATATAAACATACACAACTTTTTTTTATTAAAACAATTTTGTTTTTATAGAAACCTGGATATATTGAAATCTTTGATAAAAATGGTCAAGTAAAGGAAGATAAGGAAGTTTGTGAGTTGGAAGATATTATAAATGTCCACAGAAAACCTTAATTTTTTTTTTATGGTTCTAGTGATCTGTAAAAATTGTACAATAATAATAGCATCAGCATCGAATGGTTCATCGGCTGGTAATAGGCTCTCAATAGGAAATGGTCCTGCATCAGCTGGTTCAAATAGTGCCGTTAATGAAGCAGAATCAGCTTCGAATTCCGGAAATACAAATGCAAGAAGAGAAACTACAGGATCAACTTCAAATGAAGCAGGTCTAAACGTAACTCCACCATCAAATAGAATTGTTGTTAATGTAGCTGGAGCCCCTTCATCAAATGAGGAAAATCAAAATGGACCGTTGTTGAATGCTACAGTTGCAGGAGCAGCTTCGATTCTTCCATTACCAATACCTCTTTTGTAGTAGACGTTGGCAGTGCTGAACTTAATTCAACTGCAAATATCCAATAATATTGTATTGTTGTAGAAGATTGAATTTTATTTTTAAAAACTTTATTTCAAACTGGAAGAAACATATTAATAAATATTTTCAGCAACTTACTCGTACCCTTTTAATGATTTTTCAAATGAATGTCTTTACTGGAAAGACTCAGAATCCTGGTAAGTCTAGCCCTTATAAATACGTTCGCGTCCCATTTTTCGAGTGGAGAGCGCGACGAGATCGAGGCTGGTTTCGGCCTCGTGGGCAGCTTTAGCCCTAATTCCTTAATACCGCTGAAGAATTCTATAAAAGAAGGCCGTTTAGAAGAATCTTCCACCAATATTTGACCTGCCTTGTGCCTTATTTATTACTACATAAGAACAAAATAAAGAAATACGATAGAAATATGACAACTCCTTGCACTTCTTCTCCATATTTGGAAGAGTTATCAGTTAAACATTTCATTCTGACGCAGAAAGCCGCCATGGGCGGCATTTAGGTATATATATGAAAAATTAGTGTTTTTGACAGTTTTGTAGTTTCCTAGCTTATTCAATCATATTTTCGGAAAAGAGTGTTGGAAAATTGCAAAAAGATAGGCCCTGAACTGCCTGATAAACTCGCTAGAAATGGAACCATCCTACCAATCGCACCATGTATGGCAAATATTGGTATACCTCTCGCTACATGTAAACTCATGCTGGTGCAAGAAGCCATTAGGTTAACAAACCTTTAGTTGAATACCATCACCACTTGTTTGGCGACAAAGTAGATCTGTCCACAGTTAAATCTGAGTCGATCTAGATGCTTGTTGTCCCTGAGTAGATTGCACATTGGATCCGTAATTGGTGTCATAACAGGACACTGTTTAATTGGAAGACACGCAGCAAGGCTGGGTGTTTTCTCCAATGACTTCTGCAGAAGCTGCATGGATGATGAGGAGGAGGAAACAACTACTCATCTTCTCTGTACATGCCCTGCTCTATCCCAAAGACGTAGGGTTTATTTGGGAGAATACTTTTTCAACGACCCTAGTGATCTTGCTAACAAAAACGCTCATAAGAAGCTCCAAATGGTTCAACGGGTAGAGGGGGAAAATCTCTAGATTCATGTGGTATCACAATGGGCCAATCCTGGCCCAAGTGTGTCGGTTCATACTGACAGCCACGTCAACCTAACCTAACCTAGGCCCTGAACTCAGCTATATAAAGTGACTTGTTAAAAGCTCTTCTTTCGACATTCAATGGTACATCCAGAATCCTATTTCAGAATTAACGGTAGGCACAGCGCACAAGAGGAAACTAAATTAATCCCAAAGCAACAAATACGATAAGATCAATTTTTGAACCTCAACTCAGAAATATTTCGTACGATGGCATACCTAAAAAAAAATACCGAAGGCACATGGTGAAAATGCAAGGTTGTAGAGTGGTTAGCTTTTACCGAGTTAGTGTCAAACAGGAAGTTCATAATGATAAAGAAGTTGGAAATGGAAAACGTGAAAAGAATTGGCAATCAAATAGATAAAGCAGTTAACTAAAGAAAGTGGTAGGAGGCCGGAAAGCAGAAGATTCGAAACGAGTGGCCGATCAGGAAAATGGTTGATTTGGCCAGTCAGATGAAATGTTGCCAAGGAGACACTACGTTTGCCTACCTACTACGAATACTTCAACGTCTTCTTGCACAAGATCTATAAATCGCATGGTCTAGCTTGCTTATTTTGAGACAGATATGGCAGATATGGAGCCCAACGTCGAGATCTAATGAAAAAAATGGTCTAGACCCTAGAAAATATATAGCCGAGGTATCAAAGAGGGATCGGAAACATATAACTTTAAGCTACTTTCGCATCTGTTCGAAAGTTGTTTTCAATGTTATTTTTAAGTTGAACTTAATTGGAAAGAAGGACCAATTGTTCGCACGTTTGTTTAGTTAATAAGTACTCTCTATAGAATTAGAATAACGCAAATTTGAACAACTTCATTGTAGAATCGAATTACATAGATGGACCCCATGATTGGTAAGAGTTTGCTTAAGATAGGTGAGTAAGACTCGCAGGAATAGTCACAGCTAAATATCCCTTATCATAGAATAAAGTATTTCTGCTCCTCCAAATGGGAACAAATTGTGACCACATTCCCAAATCGTTCGGTTCTAAATGATGATTCTAATGATTCTAATTTTACTCCAAAAACCATGTCCGACACAGAAAACCTCCCTCTAATGTACCTTCAACCCGACCTTAACTCCCACATATTAAAAATGTGGCTACGAAACAATTGCCAATTATTACTTAAGGTCTTATCAGCTAACTAAACGACCTCAACGCATCATTTAAAATTGAAGCTTTTATTTGCCAACTGTTTTTTTTTTTTAATTTTGTTTTTATAGCTCATAACTCAAATATTTATGTTTAGTTGTGACATTGAAAATTGACAAGTTTATTAATTTGTTTTAATTTTCCCAAGCCCACCTCTAAGGTGATAATGATAACAAATGTGTACACAGCAGCAACGGTAGCAGCTGGATTTTCAGTTTAAAAGTTAAAACAAAAACAAATCATACAAACCCCCATCTATAATTCAAAGTAGGTTAAGTAATGGGGTCACACGTTTGAAATCATTTTTGTTTTTTTGTTTAGTTATATAGTTAATTGCATTTTTAACACCTCTTGTTATTCTTTTGAGACACACAATTGCAAATATTCTTCTTATCGTTTTGAGAGAAGCAATATAAAATTAAGTTATTTAGTTTTACGTGCTTATCCAATAGATACAGATTGTGAAATAAGTATAAAAAGGAATTTCAGAATTGTGTACGATTTCAAATATTATTAGAATTTCGTGGGGAAAAGAAGAAAGATTTGTGACAGAAAATGATCAATTTACGGTGTTTATTTTTGGTGACTTTTGTGATTTTGGGAATCAGTAGATTAGCCGAATCAAGTACGCTCAATCAAGTCAATTCAGCAAATGAGGATAAAAGTAAATTGAGGGTAGGTTGTGCATAATTCTATCGACTTTACATTTTTTGTGGTAATTTTTTAATTTTTCAGCAATCATTTGATATATTTGATGATTTATTGGAATATTTTTTTGGTGAAGATGAAGATGAAGACGATTACGAAGAGGAAGATGATGAAAAAGAAAAGAAAAAGGAAGAAGTTTGTGAGTTTGACAGGATATTTATTTAGAAAACTGATTAATTTAAGGATTTATATATTTTTTTAAGTGATTTGTCGAAACTGTACTGTAATAATAAATCGACAAAATGAAACGGTTTCTGGTGGAACTCCATCAACATCAAATGGAGCTGGTGGAAATACTCCCGGAGTAAGTGGAAGTACAACACTTCCAACAACAAGCACAACACCTATGTCTACAACAGATTCTACTACTGCTACAACTACAACTACAACTACAATAACAACTACAACGCCTAGTCCAAGTCCAGCAACTGATTCAACAACTGATTCAACTACAACATCATCTACACCTTCAGGTTTAACCACAACGTAGGCAGCCATTAATTTAAAAATATTTATTATAAAATCTGGTACTTATTTAACATTTTCGTTAACAAAAATGAGAGAATTCAATAAAGAAATATTTTTCTTAAATGTTTTTGTTATGCTATTGCTTAGCCGGGTCCTACACGAAGGTCACGAACTAGTGCAAGCTTACTAGTTGGGAACATAATATACTGCTTGTCAAATTACTACCTACTCAACTACTGTCTCAAAAAAGGCAAGCCAGTTGAGTAACTAAAGTTGATCAGGTTTGTATTTTTAAAAAACTAACTAGCTATAGTTCTTGAGCAAATCGTGTGGCACGCGGGTTAGTTGAAACTTCTTCATCGATTTTTCTGTATAAACCATCATTTATAAGCCATCGTGTATCAGTCCTCTTTCCAACTCTTCCCCAGTTTCGAAGACAGTTTGATCTTTCTGCGCCAAGTGCTTTATGGTCGAGTCGCTCGTCTGCCTTCCTGTTTGAATGGGTTTCATTGCATCGCTTGACTTGCATCACTAATAATTAGCAGGAACAGCATTGGTCACAATTTACAACGTTGCCTAGCCCCACTTTGGATTTCAAAATACTCTAGCAACCTTCCTCTTTGCAGAACGTAACATTTGTGTGCATGATATGCAGCCTTGAGACAAAGGGGTAGTGATAATTTCGGTAACCTATCCTAGAAAGCTAAGCCCTTCGCACTTTCGAAAACCCATTTACCTCCTCTAATTTTTGTCTAAAAATACCAAATATTTAAAAAAAAAATGATATTGAGGCGCTTACGTCCTCATTTAAAAATACTAAACTTTTTTGTTAAGGAAAAAACTTTCTGAAAAATTTAGACATCAAACTATTAAAATTGTGGTTTATGTGTAAAAGAAAACCAAACCTAAAATAAACAATTTACTCTCTCTCTTTCTCTCTCTCTTAAAAGTTGGTCGTTCTCCCATTTAACTTAACGTCAAAATTTCATTCAAACTGTCATAACTCATATCATATTTATATAAAACTATTTTCATGTATCTAGCTACCTACATACGATGGTAGGTAAAAATAAAAAAAAAGAATAACAAAGAAAAGAAAAAAGACTCTTTCCCCACCCAATCACCACCACCCATCCGAACAGGAAGACAATCTCAGCAATTCCATTTTATTGAAGAAGAGAAGAAAAAAAAACTCACCCTATAACAATCAAAAAAACAAATTCATCTGAATTGAGGAAATTAAATTTAACTTTATCAGTCTCCTCTTTCTCTCCTTTGCGGAGACGGCACGACGACTACGACGACGACGGTAATATACAACTTTCAGTCAAAGAAAATTTTATACCAGATGGTGGCAAACCTGGGATAACACATCACAGTGCATCAGCCAGCAGCGCAAGTTTGAAAGTTTTCCAGTTCAATGGTGGAATAATATAAGTCTTATCCTGGATAGTGTGTTTGTATAATATGGAGCTATCTCTAAGTTGGTACATCTTTTTCTTTCTCTCAAGGCAAGATTCAAGACAACATAAACAATAACGAAAATCATCAATCATTCAGCCAGCGCACAGTGCAAGGAAACAACATGAACAAGGCGGGGATCGGTGCGATTCAGGTGACGCGTGTTGCAAGAAGTTGAAGAAAAGAAAAAAAAAAACAATACCTAAATGGGAAAGGATTTAAAGATACAGATTTTGTAAGTTGTGGTCTCTTCAAATTGCTGGAAATTTTGAAAATTTTAAAAAACAAAATGCAGAAAGTTAGCTTTCTGCTTTTTTTTTACTGCCTTTTTTAGCAGAAAATGAAGGCCTAGCTATTTCTATCGGTGTTCTTGTTTCAATCAAATCAAAATTGTCGGGCAAGAAACCCAACACACTTAGACCCTTATGAGTCCTTATGTGATACCATGAAACTAGCAAGATAGAGACTCACTAGCCGAACCACTTGGAGCTTCACTGAATATCTAGTGTGCTCATAGAAGAATTCTCCTAGATGGAGTTTCCTTCTAGCTGAGAGAGCAGGGCAGGTGCACAGAAGATGTTGAACAGTTTCCTCTTCTTCGTCCATGTAGCTCCTGCAGAAATCGTTGGAGAACACGCCCATTCGTAAGAACACCTATGGTGGAACTAATATGCAGTCGATTTAAATTTAACAACCCCTTTGAACGTTTCAAGTCTATACTAGGCCATATTTGTTTGGTTTTACACTGTAATACAGGTATTACACTGAGTCCATCTGAGGTTGGTTTGCTTTAAGGCTTCCTGCTTTAGCATGAGTTTATATGTAGTGATAGGTATACCTATGTTGTTCCTTTCTGTTTGTAGAGGAGTGATTGTTCCTTGTTTGGCGAGTTCGTCCGCCCTACAGTTGCCCGGAATGTCCCGGCACCCATATGAGTCAAATATAAAACTGTTCAGACATCTCCCTCAGAGATGTTTGGCAGTCTAGGACCGTGCTTGATTTCGTAGTGACAGAGGGAATAATAGCCGCTTGGCTATCTGAGAAGATCCGAATAACCATTTTGGATAATACATTTTCACTGAGCCAAGAAAGAACTTCCTTAATAGCTAGAATTTCCGCTTGGAACACGCTACAATGGTCTGGTAGGCGGAAGAAAAGACTGAAATTGAGTTTTTTCCCAGAATATGCCACTTCCTACACCATCGTAGGTTTTTGAACTATCAGTGTAGATTCATTGTCCAGAATGCTCTGGTTCTATCATAAAGTTCTGGATGAAACAAAGGTCTGGAAATTAATTTCGAACATCAATTGAGGTGTGATAATAGTCTAAGCGTTTTCCAAAATTAAAAGTTAAGCACAAAATTATGAATCAAAAATTACTTACCACTTACGCAAAATTGATTAAACAAACACTTCAGTCAAACTGCAAGTGACCTAATGGAATATTTCCCTCGCTGCGTAGAATATTTTACAACGTTCCTGAAAAAAAAAGTAAAAATATGTTCTTTAATATCAGCATTTTATTTTGCTTTTTCTAAAATGTATTTTTTATTATTCTCAGGTTACCTATGTAGTCTATGGACTAGGAATTGTTTAAAACGAAATTTAAACCTTATTCTCAAGTTAACTAATCTATGGATTAAGACATGTCTAGAACTAGAATAGGTAATTGCTTTCTGTTTCTACTGAGTTTAAAAAAAATGTAATCCATGGATTAGTTAACCGGAGAATAAAGTTTAAAATTTCAAATTTCATTTTATTAATAGGGCTGTTAAGAACCCAGATTACATCCTAGGTTAAGCAACAGTCGCATCACCTCAGTCGGATCTCAATGGATCTATTGAGCTCTCAAAGGATTAACTGAAATTTAAGAATAGGGTACCTCAGTCGCAAGGGCGAGACGTCGAAGTTATACAGAGCAGGCAAACCTATAATATCGTTTAACCTACGATTTACATGTCTCACTTGTAGGGTTCACGGAACTTACCTCAGAAAAACACCCACGATGTTACTTTATACTTTTTATTTAAACTTTCATAATTTCATGAAACCAATATGTAATACCCTATTTCAATATCCCTTCCAAAGCCTTGCAAGGTTAAAAAAAAAATATCTTGGCATTTCTCACAGATTTCTCATTCCTACTACCAAACATAGAAGGAAAAAGTTAAGAGACAAAAAAGAAAAACTTTTGATAGCTCTTTGATGATGATGGTTGGGTGCAGCTAACGATGCAACCAAGATGACAGTGACGCCACATTCGCCAAAAAAAAAACAAAACTCCACTAACACCTTTAGTGAAACTAAAGATAAATCTGTTGAAATATGGGTGTGGTGTCATGATACCTCTCAGGCTTATCCTTATTATGCTTTCCCCATCAGGTGAATATAATTCTACATACTCATTGCACTGCATCAGAAGTAAAACAAAAAATAATCAATACAAAAAATACGAATTGACTGAAGTAAAAAGAGTGACATCTGACATGGTTGTCTGATTTTCTTGTACCGTTTTACTTTCTTATTCGTGTTTAATGGATTAAACTAAATGAACATTTTAAGTAACCTCACTTTACCTTCATATAGGAAGGTATCTACCCTTATTACAGTTACGTGATTTTAACGTCTAGTGAGCAAACATATGGAACAGAGAGGAAAACAAAGAAATTAAGGATTACATATACAATTTATAGGTATCTTCGCACAATCGGTGCTGGATTTTCCAATATAAATGAAGATCAGGCCAATTTAGAGAAATTAACACATGTTCTGATTTTTGAAACCTTAAGAATGAAAATTTTAAAAACTTAAATAAGTGTTCAAAGTTTTCTGACTAAGTTGAAATTCTTTTTTTCCAAAGTCAACGTTAAAAACTCTATTTCGAAAATTTAAAAAATTTGTTGACTGATTAAGATTGGCAAATAAAGTCCATCCCTGGACGATAAAAAAATATGTTATAGGATTTGAACCTCAAAGTCTGGATTTTTGTCAATTGTTTGCAAACAAAAAAAAAACTAGAACAACAAAAGAAACAATTGTTAAGAAAATAAAATGTTAAAGTAGGTACTATATGTTTGCAAAAATGTCTTTGTTTTTCTTTTGAAAAAGTTTATATCATTTGTGTTGACAGACATTTCCATTAAGTTTTAGTATACCCCGCGTCTAAGTATGTTTGATTTATGCATGTTGACAAAAAAATAAAATAAAGGAAGGCTAATTTGATTGAAAATGGTTAGATTATTTTTATTTGTGTTCTTATTGTTTAGGAGAACGAGTAGCATAGCTAAGTAATTGTATTTTTTTAAAAACAAATCTTTTTTGTCTGGAAATACAAAACTTTAAGACATTGATCGAGGGTCTATAGCCAGTCAGCAGCAATAAGCATCAGGTCAAAGGTCTGATACTATGTGAATGAGAAGTTTTCGGATTTGGTGACAGCGGTTTCAACAATTTCAAGACAACCAGTACATTTTTCATAAATATTTATTTAGGTTAAGAAAGTTCAATAGAAATGTCACCCGGATACTTAATACTTAAGGTAGAACTATATGTAATCGTCGAACGTCAGCTGAAGTGATCGTAAGAAGCGAATACGACGAAATTATATGACGCGCCCATAATTGCGATTGGATGCCCCCCAAGAGCATTTATCGACCGCTCCTGGGAAAGTGAATTGACAGATAACTAAAAAAATCAAAATGGTGGAAGTACATAACTTCTCCATTTGAGTGTTCGGAAAGCTAATTTTCGTTCGGTTTTGACATTAGCTTCCTACCGCACGTCCGACTATTATAAAGGGTGTCCCAACAAGAACGCAAGATTTAAATTTGGCGCCATTCGAAGTGTCATTGTTTGACATTTGAACAATTATTATTGTTTGTTAGTAGAAGGTACAAGGTTAATAAAAATAGAGCGCTACACGAATGAACAACGCATTCTCATTGTGAAATTGTTTTACCAAAATGGTGAAAGTTTTGCGGCTACAGTTCGCAGATTGCGATCAATTTGGGGTTACAATAATGCTCCAAAAGAGTCAACTGTAAAGTGATTAATGGAAAAATTTGCCGAAACTGGGTCTGTCACTGATGTAAAGACAATAACGCTCCTTCGACCAGGTCGATGGCAGCAGTACGTGATGATGTCGCTCAAACTCCATCCATCTCAATTCGACACCGAGCTCAGCAAATTGGTGTTTCCAAATCCACTATGTGAAATGACAACCAATTTTTTCGTGCCTAGAATTGAAGAAATGAATGTGGAGGGGATGTGGTTTCAACAAGACGGCGCCATATCTCATACAGCCATAGAAACAATTCAATTACTGCATCAGTCATTTCCCGGTAGTGTTATTTCGCGTTTTGGAGACCAGAATTGGCCGCCTAGATCGTGCGATTTAACACCATTTGACTCTTTTCTTTGGGGTTTTTTGAATGGTTTATGCGAATAACCAACGACGACTCAAGCCTTAAACGAGGAAATTGGACGCTGCATTAATGAGATACCGCAGCATTTATGCAAAACGGTCATTGAAAATTTCATTAAAAGATCGCGTATGTGCCAGCAAAGCCGCGGCGGCTATCTGCCCGATGTGCAGCTCCATACATAACCTCATCCTGTCTACTTTACGATATAATAAAGAATTTGCGATTTTTTTTTAAATATCTGCGTTTTATTTAAAATTTAAATCTTGCGTTCTTGTTGCTACACCCTTTAGTTCTACCTTTATCCATCAAAACTATTCTTCAAAAAACTACTTTTAGGGTTTGAGAAATAATTGGGATAGGATACTCTCTCTTTGACGAATACAATTTTTGTCTCATCTTTAAAGTTGTAAAAATTTGGAATCAAAGTTGTAGCTACTTTAAATCAACCTAACATCAGCGTCGATTCAAAGCTGCTACCATTTTGATTCAAAATTGAAACACTACAAAATTGAGACAAATTCAATTCAAAGTTTAAATAATTTTGATTTCTTAACAAATTTGATACAGTTTTGATTCAAAGTTGAGGAAACTATGTTTGTGACCCCTTCTCTTCAGATTCGATCTGGATCTTGGGGAATTGAGAGCTTTTTATAATATTATTACATTCAATTTGAAAAGTAATTTCTTTTTAATGTTTCCATTAAGAGAAACCCACTTTTCCTTCATAAACATACTTCCATATCTACACAATTATACTTCATTGCATACTTCTTGCTACAGTCCAAGCCAAGGCCAAGCCCGCCCTCCTTTTCAATAAATTACATCAATCAGCCAGTCGGTATTTTTACATTTCAAAAACCTTAAGCTGTGTAAATGGTTTTAATTTATACTCCACACAAACTGTAGTGTGTAGTTTTTTCATTGAAATGTTTTCTCTTCTATCGAACCTTATTCACAAATTTCAATGAATCAATAACAATTTCCTCTCAATACATCATTAAAAAACAAAAATTAAAATGAAAATGGGAATGGGAATGAAAAAAAAAAATCAAATTAAATCAAAGTTTTATAACGAGAGAGTATGAGAGAGACCATCATTGCTTCTTTACCTCTATCCACTTTCATTACACATCACAAATCTCCACACTTTAATTGATTACACTCGTCTTCCGGTAATTACGCAATAAATATTGACAGAAATCTCGGCAGCACTTAACTACTTGTGCCACTGACTGATGACGATTCATTAATTATTCCCAACCGGTAGTATACTATACGAATACGAATACGAACCATACCCGATACCAATATTTCTTTAATCGTGCTTCCATATTAAATGGTTCAATGGCAAAGTGAGTCCGCCATTCAACCGAATTGAATAGATGATGTTATATAGGACCCAGCTCCGAGCTTCAATTCCAAAGAAACTCCATGTGCACTAAAATTCCTCACTCATTAAACTCCTGCGCCATGTTGGCCACCATCATATACCTTCCTTCCCTTTTTAAAAAACACTCTTCACACACATGCAACCGATTGGGGGAAAATAAAAAAAAAAAAGAAAAAAACCAATTAAAGTATCAGGCTCATTAAATGAGAAAGAGCCTGAATCAAATGCATTTAAGCCAAACGAGAAATTGCACAGCTTGAAGTCCGTCTCTCCAAAAAGGACGCAAAAAGTTTATTTTTTGTTAGGGCTGTGCTGGGAACCGTATGATGAAGAAGAATTACATAAACGTTGTGTGCTCCTGGTTAAAAGGCTCGATAGGTTTGATATAGTAACCAGCAGTAGCATTGGAAATAATTGATCAGTAACCAGTCCTACAGTAGAGTGTCGTCGAAAAGTCCAATCGTTTCCTTTGATAGTTTGGAGAGTTGCTTTACTTTCAAATGGATCATACATGGCTTCCTAATTACTTGTTTTGCAATTTTCCCAATAAAACGGGTGTACTCTCAATTCAGACTGAAACAATTTTTACCGTTTACAGTGAATAGCAGACTTAACAACAACAAAAAATCAATCAATCCTTTTTGGTTGAGGAGGTACATAAGTTCTAAGTGACTGCTGCTAAAAAAAGGCCTCTTTAGGTCAATATTGAACTTTTTAGACTTTCCGAGCTAGATGTTTTACCTATGAGGATGTATAAAAAAAGATAACAAAGATTACACAATCTATCATGAACTGCAAGTGTAATGCAATGATTTTAATTTGACGCTGCTGGATTTTAAGAGTTTTCTTTGAGAAGAAATGCTTCTGTATTATCAGTCAAAACATGCTTTGAAGGTCTCTATTAAATTAAATAAGAAAGTTTTTGTTCCCCAAACCAATATTCCACCGTTTAAAATATTGATGAAGCACAAATGGTTCAAGAAGGTCTTCGTTGGAAAATTCGTAGCTATTGGATAAGTTGAAACCGAATCTAATTTTTATCGAAGAACCATGTTTGTTGGTGAGGATGTTTTTCTTTGATGACATGCATTTGAAATTAAGACAATTGCAGGAGTGACAAAGAGTGATTGAACAAGAAGCCAGAAAATAAGAACAAAACAAAGAGACAGACTGAACGAAGAAAATTTTGAATGAGGACCGCTCAAAATTTGAGGGGAACACTTTTCTGCAGTTTTGAATTGCGTTAACGCCAGTCAAGTGAGTCCAATGCCCAGTACTCCCAGTAGAAAAGAAGTATTTGCCGCAATTAAAGCACTGAAGAAACCAAAGTGGTTTGACTTGAAAGTACAACATCGAACGAGCTACTGCACCCACTCCTTGAGGAAGCTCGGGGAACAGATAAATTTCATGAAGAGTGGAAAAAAGGAGTGATTAGCAAACTCCTAAAAAGGGAGACCTTGAGCAGTGCCAAAACTGAAGAGGAATCTGCGCGCTACTTGCAGTAGTCAAGATAATAGCAAGTATCGTCCTGAAGCGAATATAAGACCGCCTCGATGACACACTCGACTGCGAACAAGCAGCGTTCGGAATGCTGTCAAAAATATGGAGCAACAATGGATGCAGTACTTGGAAAGTCACATCTACCATCATTTGAAAGTTGAAAACGTTTATAAATAGATGTCTGCGAAACTTCCTGAATATTTACTGATTAAATCGTATCACCAATAATGAGCTTCAGGTCAAGTATACCAAGACGTAAGTCGCAATGGATTGGGTAACAAGAAAAGGTAACGAGTCTATTGCTAGTCAAGGGATGGAATGGAACCTTCGCGCGTAGGATAGCAGACGAGCAAGTCCACGAAAAAGTACTTGGAGAACTATGCTCGCATCAGCACAATACAGGGCAGAGTTGGAGAAAGCTGAAACACATCTCCAGGAACCGTACGGCAAAAGGAAAACTAACGCATTTAATACGTTCGAGGACTTAAGTAAGCAAGTAAAAACTCCGAAATTCCTAAGTTGCCCGCATTCAAGTAGTTTCGATTGTAGTTTCCAATACTTTGAAACATTGTTCCACTGAATGATGGCCTCCCATAATTTATTATTGGCAAAGATATTACGTGGCTTTGTTTCGGCCATGTTGTTGAAAGTGTTACAACTTGTTAGTATCAACATACATAGCAACATGAACATTATTCAAAAAGAAACCAGGCCTATTAGGCCTTAAAATTAATTACAAGCTAAATCAACACGTTTTTTTTTTTCTTGCTTAAGGGCCTTTTATTCAAGTTAATCAATTAAGTTTCCTTCCCTTATGTGTTCTTCGTATATACACATAATCGTTCTTCCTTTTATGTCAACATACTTGAATAAAACACACATAAACTAATTAATCAAACACTTAACCAAAATTAAGGAATCAATCATCCCCCCATCAAATGGTTTTTGTTTTTTTTTTATATTTCATTAAGTGATATTAATTATTATTATAATTTTCGCTTAAAATGTCAAGAATGTTAGTTCGTTGATTGATAATATTGATCAAAAAGTTAAGCTCTTTATTTAACCTTCATTATGTTTTTACTCGCAAAAAATAATCTTAAGAGCACCCTGTGTCACAATAGGGCGTTTTTTTTGTTGTTGCTTCCAGAAGGTCACAAACATACTACAAGTGACCCCATGTCACGCACCATCGATGCTTTTTGGATGTCTGAAATGTTTACTGGTGGTGAATAGTGGGTGATGCCGCAAGTGTTACGACTTCCACTGCATGAGCATGAGCCTCTCACTGTGATGTTAATAGTGAGGACAATTAATTTTTACTGAACCTCATCAACATCATTTTGGGTCATTTCCCGAAACTGTGATTTTGAATGGCGGAAAGAGAGAGAGAGAGAGGGGGATGTTGTTGCAGCAGAGGCTTTCTTTTGCTAAATGTTTGTTTTTTGTTCTGACATGGCAGTAAAGTGGAAGCCATGATGAAGGTTGGACTTGGGGTTCGTTGTAAAGGACGGGTGGGGAGATAAAGTTGCATTTCAATGACCAAGCAATTTAATTTGATTGCAACAACTAGAATGGGGAAAGGATATTTAGCGCTATTGCTTGCGGAGGCTTTTTGTAGATATTTATAAACAAATGGTCTTCACACATGGCCGCTGAATTATGATGCAAAAATGCGTTTGCAGTTCCTCGAGAATTCGTTGAATGGAGTAAGTTCAATTTTCGTGTTTGCATTTTTGAAATTGATTCCGATTGTTTACAAGTTGGGAACTAGACATGTAGTGTTGTGGATATTAATTGTTCAGTTTTTTTAACTTTAATTTCTTATAGAAAAATCTTCAAATGCATCCAGGATGTTTGGGAAGCACTATGATAAGGTGAGAAGCATTTCTGACCATAATATTAAGATTAAAGGATTCGAGACGTTTCTCACTTTGATTGGGAATTATTCAGTCACTCCTGCGGGGCATACTACCTTTACTTTGACTGCCAGAGTCTCTTCGTTAGCTGACGCTCGATCAGGAGAAATCAGTCAGCTGTTGTTAACCGATGCTTTTTGATAACTGCTTGATTTGAGAAGACAGTCTCAGATGGGTAGGTAGGTAGAGATGGCAGCCGCTAGCCCTGGCCTTGCAACTCAATTAGCGCTGGGAAGCGCCGCCGTTTTGATACCATTTACTCGTGTCAACCTGGTAGGGATTTAAAATGGAATTATATGGTTTTTTAGACTTCAACGAACTTCTATTAAAGCCATTTCGTCACATTCAGAAAGATAATCAAGGAATGCCTTCCCAAAGGATGTCAATCTAGAATGGGCTAAGGCGGGACAGTTTCAGAGAAAAGAACCACAGTTTCTTTTTCTTGTGGGTCTTCACAGCTCCGACAGTGAGAGTTGTAGGGAATTCCCAGCTTCCTTGCATGATCCCCTATAGGCCAGTGCCCAGTACAAATTGCTGTGATCCTGGCTATGTCGTGCCTGGGTCTACATAATAGATCTTTAGAACGAGAATGGTTATAGGTAGGCCAAATCTTTCTTGATATGACACAGTTTGTAAGACTGCTCCACCTAAGGTTGGATTCTTTGAGAAAAATCGAGAAAATCCTTCCCCTCACAGCACCAAGAGGGATATTAACATTTACCGCTAGTGAGCTGTGAAGGGCCGATCCTTGTCGAGCCAACTCGTCAGCCCGTTCATTACCCTCTGCCTCTATGTCACTATGACATGGATCCCAGATGAGAGTGACCGGGCGTTCAATGTCTAGACTCGATAGTTCGATAGTTCGTCTAGACATTGCTGCACAAGTAATGAGGTTGATGCAGTTGATTTGATGGTCTTAATGGCCGCCTGGCTTGCAGAGCAGATTGCTATGTTTCCAGGTTGATTTTGGTTTAATTTGAGCAATTTGCATGGTTCTCTAATTGCTAGTAGTTCAGCTTGAAATACACTTGCAAAGTCTGGTTGTCTGAAAGACTTGGAGATGTTAAGTGCATCGGAAAAAATTTCTGAACCAACGCGGCACTCCATCTTAGACCCATCAGTGAAGATTGTTGTTTAAAAGTCTTTAGTCAAACTATCGTTTTTCCAATCAACTCTTGTAGGCAAAACAGATTTCAAATCTTCAGTGAGTCTAGCATGCCGCTAGATATTTTATGTGAAGGTCGAGTGGTAGAAGGTGCAGGATAACCTTAAGGGCATCTATTGGGCAGGATCGAATAGCTCCCGTAGTGCCAACGCTAGCCGTTTTTTGAACCTTCTTAAGTTTATTAATGTTATATTGTTTGCTAAGTGCAGGCCACCACACAATCGATCCGTACGACAAAACTGGTCGAACCACAGCAGTGTACGTCCACAGAATCATCTTAGATTGTAGGCCCCACTTCTTACCAAGTGTTTTCCTGCAGGCATAGAAAGCAATGCAGGCTTTCTTGACCCGTTCTTCTATATTTACCTTCCAGTTTAATTTGGGGTCAAGAATAACCCCAATGTATTTGGCTTTGGAAGATAGAGATAGAGTTTGGCCGTTAAGTGGAGGTGGGGTGAAGGTATGTATTTTAGTTTTCGTAGTAAAGAGAACCAGTTCCGTTTTACTCTGATTAACACCAAGTCCGCAAGTAGTGGCCCACTCAGTGAATTAACACCACTACCACTACCAGTCTCAGACAACTAAGTTTAATTTTCTATGCAAGACCTGTATCATCTTGGCATGCAGCAGGAGCAGGGACCTTCTCTCTTCTGAAATGGATATAATCCTGCTTGATCATGATGCCTGTTACGTTTTAATGAAATTGAATTGTTATATTGTTCACAAGCAAGTTTGGAAATCGAATACCAGTCCAGATGATAAGTTTGGGTGCAGCAGAAAATTCTAAGTGGCTAACAAACAAAGTGTGTAAGACTGGTGATTCAATCTTCCAGCCAGCATAATGAGTCTTTGTATCTACTTTTGCTAACGACCTGACCTTCATTAAGATTCCCCAAAAAATGTCAATATGTAACATCATAGTGAAGCAGCCAATAATTCTACTGCCTTAAATCTAATTCAAACTCCAGTCAAGAACACTTTTCCTATAATAATTGTCAGCTTTAATCAAAAATTTAATGTATTGCAATCGCATAATAGAGATCTCGAATAACTACAAAAATATTTATCTATTATAGCCCAGAGTGGCCCCATCGTCGTCGTCCATAATAAACATCACCATAAGTTTCTACGGCACACTCTATGCTGAAGTATTTACTTTTCTGCTGCGCTGCGCTGCCTCCACCTGCTGCGTCCAAATTGTATTTGCAAATGGTAAAATGACGAACTTAATCCTCATCAAAACCCCACACAATGGCAGTGTCAATGAATTTCTAATTTCCTTCTGCAGTTGTAACACAAATTCAACTTGAATTTACTGCGCGAACTTCACTCCCAGTTGTTGTTGTTCCTGCTTCTGCTCCTGCTGCTGCTCGTTCTTGTGTCGTGCGCTAGCTATCAATGTATAAATTGAAGTAACCACTTCCAGCAGAAATATCAGCAGTACTCCGAGGTTTGGTCTGCCTCATCATCAACCCCCTAAAGTACCATTGGCATAAGCGTCAGCCTCGAAGGCAGTAGTAGGGTATACGAATATATAGTATAGCATCCAGAAGCAGGAACAGTTGCGGTTTAGTTAATTATGCAACTGAAAAATACAAGACTCATGCAGCTGTGAACACAAAAATACAGCTTCAATGGGCAAGCATCACAGAAAAGCAGTTCCAATTCCGGAATCCGAAAACCAGCCAGCGCGGAGGAGTTCTGTACTGTGTGAGCAGTGCATGGAACGCATATATTCCAAGGTCTGGCTATTGTAAATATAAATCTCTCTCTCTTTCTCTCTCTCGCTATAGATATAAAATCAACCAACGAACCAAACCAACCGAACCCATCAGCAAGGCCAATCTGCTGAAATATGTAAGCTGGAGTCGATCCGCAAGAGATTACACTGCGTCACACTGGTGCGGGAGTAAAAGTTGTAGTGTAGCCTGGTGCTCTATCATGGCTCTGTGCTATACTGAGTAAATATGTATGCGCGCTCAGGATAATAATGGCAATAAAACAACAATCATCCTGCAAAAATGGATTAAAATGTTGACCCTAGGAAATGTTTATTCATCGACGATGGACACGGACATGAAGCACGAACGAATGGCAAGAGAAGCAAGGCAGCAGCTATATAGTAGTTGCTCCACTGGACAAAATCAGATTACCGAGGGGCTTATTGCACGAATAAAACGCGAATTGAGATGGCAATGGTTGTATGGCGGGACGCGGTAGTGGAGAACACCACTTGACGATGGCACTTGGTCAGCATTTGCGCTAGCATTCTGTGATTTTGGTTGAGTAAACGAATTAAGTGAGGAGATGGTTCCTTATATCTCAACGAAAACGAATAACCAAACCAATCGACCAACGAAGAAGATTATATAATATTTCGATTTATATTGTAAAGTTGTTCCGATAAAACTGTCACTAGGTCGAGGATACGAGAGCTTATGCTGGAAAAATGGTTGGTTATTTTTTTTTTTTTTGTACAATCTGAGTAAGGGCGAAGCATTTTTTTATTAAGTTTCGGTTTGCGGTTGTTATTTACAAAAGGTGTCGATTTTTTTTGTCTTGGAATACACGCACAAGTATTTTAAATATTTTTCGCTAAAAATCATATTTAACAGAATTCACCGAAGGCAAAATGAATTCGAGCAATTATTTAAAATGGAGTAAACACTAAATACAACTGAGAAATTACAGGTTTAATAAGAAATGGGTTGTTGGTAATTAAAATATGAAAACAATTTAGGAGTTTGGACAGAATCCACGATTGGTAGGTACTCTTCTTCCTTCAAAACCGTCAGAACAAAATTTCCTTTTCCGTTGATTATTTTTGTGGAACTAATAGCAAATAAGAAATGTGGAAAGAGTTTTGAACACAATTCCAATATCATACTTCCGATGGTTCGGATTTCTAAATTTTCGGCACTTAATTTTTTTTCCAAAACGATCAAGACGCTTTATTAAGACTTCGAAGATTCTCAAAATGCGCATTCATCAGAAGCTGCAGTTGCCTAAGACGTTTAAGATGATCAAGACTTCTAAGACGCTCAAAATGAGTATGACGTCCAAGACTCTGAAAGTTTCCAAGATCCTCAAGGCTCCCAATACGCACTAGTCACATCTAAAAGCTGAAGACGCTTAAGACGTTCCAGATGTCCAAGACGTTTAAAATGCTCAGGACTTCTAAGACGCTCAAAATGTGCATGACTTCTAAGTCACTGAAGACGTCGAAGTTGGGCAAGGCGTTAAAGGTCCAACGCAAGCACATGATACTTAAGATGTTGAAGACAATAAAGACGATCAAAATGCTTAAGACCCTGAAGACACTTAGGACACTCAAGATGCATAAGACACTCAAACGCAGAAGACACCCAAGACATGCAAAATGTCCACAATGCTTACGATGGTCAAGAATTCTAAGACGCTTAAAATGAGTCCAAGACTCTTAAAGCATTGAAGATACGCAAGATGCTTAGGACTTGCAAAGTTTTCAAGACGCTAAAGAAACCCAAAGTGCTTAAGATGTAGAAAACGCTGAAGACACTGAAGACTCAACAAAAACGTTCGAGAAGCTCAAGACTTCAAAGACAAAAAAAAACAGCTAAATTTTTAAGTTGCTCAAGACTTCCAAGAAGCTCAAAATACGTATGACGTTTAAAGCACTGAAGGCAGATGCACAAGACGTGAAAGATTTTCAGGTCTCTTAAGACACCAAAGATCCTTGAGATGAAACCAAAGACACTCGAGACGCTCAAGACTCTTAAGACCGTCAAGAATCCCAATATGCGCATATTGCTTAAAAATAACTCCCAAGATACAATGACCAAATGGTACACTTGTATTGTAAAACTTGGTTGACTTAAGTACTCTCAAAGTGCAGAAGGAAAAGATACTTTAAATTTCGAAACTGCAAATAAAAACTAATTTAAAAATTAAACTTTTATTCTTGACCAAAATTCGTAAAAGGAACAAAATTCAAAATAAACTTCTTCTATTTTATACCATACTCTCGCAATTTTTGTACTTTATGTATCCCTTTGAGAATTTATTACATAAAACTATGCTTGCTATCTTGCATTTGTCAAGTCTGCATTCACTTAAAAAATGTTATATAAATGCTTCCATTATTTACACTTAATGTCATGCAATCAATTTACGTGCGCCACACTCCACTCATGTATATGTTAGAAACAAAATGCAAGCAAACAGTAGTTTGCAAACAATTACCGCGTTCTCAATCCATTTTGCTACTGTACATTTATTTCATGTTGTAGAATACACTTAAAAAAAAAAACAAGCATAAGCAGAAAAACAAATAAGCAAATACTCATTTCTCTTTTAAGTTATCTAAATGCAACCAGACCAAACCGCCATACAATGAGTGTTCTTATGCGGAAGATACAGTAAAGACTTAGAATCGCATTACGCACACGAATAATATACATAATTAAATAGGAAATGGCCAAAATGATAGGAAGGACAAATAAATGCGTCGTCGTTGTCGTGGGAGAAGCGCAGCACTGTGTTTAAGAATAAATAAATTAACCAAAAACTTATTCATCGCCAGCGCCATCCAGAATCTCAACTTAAACGCAACGAGCAATAATTTCTATCAGGCTCATTTGGTTCTCATTTTTCAGGGAGAATATTTTCAGAAAGGTATAAAGAAAAAATTGTAATTTCAGTGCTGTCGCAGTCAGCTTTGAGTATGTTCTCAATACAACTTGTTTGAACTATTTCCTCTGTCTATTCATTTAACTGTTAAAATTGCCAAAAGTTTTAAGTACTAAGAACAAGAGGGCATGTAGTTGAACAGAAAATTTCGTGCTTTGAGCATTTGCACTTGCTTTCAGCATTTGCTCCGTTTCACTCATATCACTTAATATTCTCTTCAAATGATGCATGGACTCATAACTTAGCTGATAGGTACAAGCAATTCTAAGAAAACAGGTTAGGTATATAACCAAACATACAATTTGTTATTTTGAGCATCTGCTTAGAGCATTTGCTCAGCTTTGCTCATATCACCCGAAAATTTCTTCAAATGATACATGGATTCCAAATTTTTTTCTATGATATGAAATAATACAAATGCTAACCAGTCAAAATTTATGTCGAAGATTTATTGAAAATAATTTAAAGCAAAGTTTGAAACTATAAATATCAACGACAGCACTGACATTTGAAATTGTTTAGTTAGTTGCTGCGGCAACGATAAGAATACCTCCTCTCCACCCTTAGCACAGACGTCCGCATAGTATACTGCAGTTAGTTTTCTTTTCACGCCAGCAGAGAGTTTCATGCTTTTTCTTAGATTGTGTGTCGCCTCGCGATGGCACTTTATCAAAGTCATGAAATATTTATTTTGCTAACGCGCAACCTGCAACCCCCATCATACACGAATTTTCTACACCCACCCATCGCCGTCGCCGCCGTCATTAGCAATTTGACTACGTTACGCCCCTTTCACTACCGTCATTCCATCCTCTCTACCCCGGCTGTTAAAAAAAAAACTTCAACATAAAATCCTTAAAACCGCTTGCATTTTTAGTAAAAGTAATGCAACTAACGGTTTGTTGGACTTTCATTCTTATTATTTTCCGTTCTTCGTCTAACGTTTTTGCACATTCAACAACAACAACAACAACAACAAAAAAAGTATAAGACATATAACGAGAATGGAGATCCTGTTCGGAAGAGCACAAAAAAAAGCAAAACTGGAAAATGTTGAGCAAATAATTACACGCACTACGTTCGTTCAAATAGGATGTGCTATGTGTGCGGGGGTTGAATTGGCCCACTCAATGAGCCCCAAGAGCTGCCAGACCACGACCATTGCACACCAAGAACAAGAAATTGTGTAAAGATTGGAAATTAACGACCGGAAGGAAATCATTGACCGAAGAGGATGTGAGAGAGTTTTTCCTTAAACATTGGCGAGAGAGAGGATACGAAATAACAAAAAAAAAAATTAATTACTTTTTCATGTGTGTGTGTGTGAGGGGAATGTTTGTGTGTGTGCTTAGAATTTGGATAAGAATAAAGTTAACAGAAAAAAAATTCATTTCGAGCAGTCAAGGAGAAAGTCAATAAAAATTCAACTTAGAAAACTTTAGGTCCTTATGCTAGCTCGCTGGGTGTTTTTGTTGTTGTTGAAAGGGGCCCTATATTAATTTTATTGTAATATGCTTTCAAACTAAGCTTTAATGGCTCTTTTAAGGGGCGTTGAAAGTGGATACTTTATACGCATATCTTAGGTTGTTAGTAAGTTATTTAAAGCTGTACGACCTTACGTCGTTAGTGGAGGGTATAGACTATTCTGGGAAATAAAAAGTCTAAACTCTGTGTCAGTGTAACTCCTTTATCTCAAAAAGTTGTAAGAAAAAACATATTGCGTCTTTAGTAACCCCTGAACCCAACACCATGCATGTATGAATAAAAAGCATATCTCTTAAATCATTCCTTACTGGAAGCTGAAATTTTAAAATCATTCAAAACGTATTAAAAATACATCATCCAAATTTAAATTAACTTGAACCATAATCCCATTTATGACCTATAATTCTGAAACAAAAGCCGCGTATTAACGTTAAATCATTTATGTTTTTTTTTTTTAAGCAATTGAATTACAAAACCAATTAGTGCTGTGTAATATTAAAATCAATTAGTACAATGTAATAATTTACTGGCATATTTTGATTCAAAGGATTTTAATATGAACAAAACAATATACACACATTACATTCTTATATACATACATCTACTAAATGGGTAAATAATAATAATTTATATTTTTTATAATAAATTGAAATTCAAATTGAATTGTTATTTTTTTTTACAAAAAATAGTTGTTACAATTATTTATAATATGTAGAGTTATGATGTAAACGTTCATTATGGCTTTAGATTGAATTTCATTTTATAAATGACTCATGAAGAATTAAAAAGAGCTTGTTGGTTATTTGTGTTGTTTATTAATTATTTTCTTTTCAAGCATACATAATCAATTAATTGAATGAATTTAAGTCGAAAATAGATGAGTATATGAAAGTACTTTGAAAATATATTAATATTGAAATTTTAATTTTATTACATACATATATCTTTAAATGGATAGCAAATTGTGAAATAATTTTAATTACAGAGGAAAAGTAGTCAATACCTAAGGCACAGAGAGACTGAAGTAGGAGCAAAAGCAAAAGCAAAAGCAAAAGCCAAAGCCAAAGCCAAAGCCAAAGCCAAAGCCAAAGCCAAAGCCAAAGCCAAAGCCAAAGCCAAAGCCAAAGCCAAAGCCAAAGCCAAAGCCAAAGCCAAAGCCAAAGCCAAAGCCAAAGCCAAAGCCAAAGCCAAAGCCAAAGCCAAAGCCAAAGCCAAAGCCAAAGCCAAAGCCAAAGCCAAAGCCAAAGCCAAAGCCAAAGCCAAAGCCAAAGCCAAAGCCAAAGCCAAAGCCAAAGCCAAAGCAAAAGCAAAAGCAAAAGCAAAAGCAAAAGCAAAAGCAAAAGCAAAAGCAAAAGCAAAAGCAAAAGCAAAAGCAAAATCAAAAGAACAAACAGAATTAGAAACATAATTAGAAGAAAAAGCAAGGACAGAAGAAGATGCAAATGCAGATAAAGAAGCAGTGGTAAAAGCAAAAGCTAACAACAGTAGTAGAACCAAAACCAGCATTCAAAGAAGAAACAGAAGCTAAGGCAGAAACAGAAATAGATGCGAAAGAAAAGGAAAGAAAAGAATAAACGAAAAACCAGAAACAGAAAAAGATGAAAGAAGCAGAAGCAAAAACAAAGGGGTGCTCAAACCTCTTTAACAAAAACAAAACATTTGAAACAAAAACAGAAGCAGAAGCAGAAGAAAACTTTTAGAAGAAGGTACAAGAGTTTAATGAACTGGCTAAAGAAGTTTTATGGTTAAGGCCCATCGGGCATCATGTCAAAGCCACTGAGTTTTAGCCACCTTAAGTTAGTAATACCTCTCTTCAGTTTTCATGCGCCCTACACATTAGTTTCGCACAGTGGTCTCGAAATTGGATCTTTTTGCTTTGCGCAGTATCCAATTATAAAACCTATGCTCTGCACATCAATTAAAAAAGAAAACACCTCATTTCATTTTTGTTTCCGAAATCATCAAATTCATTAAACATTTAAAAGATAAGCATCCAAACTGTTTAAACAATAATTTTTCTAAATTTGTATTCTAAACCTCCAAAAGTATACATTTTATAGTTTGACCTACAAATTTATAAAATATACATTCTTCTTGATTAGAATATTTATATGTATTATGTCTGACTAAATTAATATAATTTATTTGTTGAACTTTTATGTGTTTAAATGCAAATTTAATTTTTTTTTTTTAATTGAAATTTTCATTTTTGAAAAGTGCCACCAGGATCTAAACATTTGAAATGCCAGAGGCAAAATTCAATATGTTGAATTTATATTTACATCATTTTTAAACGGGTTAAAATTAAAATGGTTAGCCAAAATGTAGTCACATTTTCTATTCATTTATTTATTTAAAATAACTATAAAGGGATTATATATATGCATATGGTGAAAGTCCATTGTGGTGTATGAACGCATTTTAAATAAATAAATATATGTAAATGCATTCGAATTAGAGTTTCATATTTTCAACTGGGACTCGCGAGCGCCATCAGCATTACAATAGTAATGTCAATGTTCAATAAACAATTCAGCTTTAAATAAAAGATAATTAGGTATATGTACATAAATATAAAATAAATATTTTCAACAAGCGAGAGAGAGAGAGAGAGAGAGAGAAAGGGAGAAGTGAATAACGAAATACGTTTAATGTAGAATATTTTGAAAATTACAATAATTATTATTGTCATTGTTGAACACAATAGACCACATTTGTTTTCATGTTCATTGAAGTAAAATACACTCTATGTACTATTCTAATTTGATTATTTTCTAATATTTCGAATAATTTTTGTATAAAATCAAATTACTGTCTATATAGCTAAATAACCAAAAGACCAACAATATGGTCTATGTAGTATGAGGGAGGGCATACAATACTGGGAAATTCTATTTTTGGGATGAAAAAGGGGTCAGGTGAATTAAAAAAAAAGTAACAAATATTGGAAAAAGTTGATATTTTAATCGTAAATCTTAAATATTAATCTAAATCTTGAAACTGAACACATGAATCTTGAATTTTAAATCTAGATTTTGAATCTGATTCTTGAATCTGAATCATGAATCTAAACTTTGAATCTGATTCTTGAAAATCGAATATTGAATCTTGAATCTCAGATCTTGAATCAGAATTTTAAGTCCCAATATTGAATCTGAATCTTGAATCCTAAATTTTGAATCTAAACATTGAATCTTACACTTGAATCTAAGCCCTAAATCATGAACTCCCATATTGAATCTGAATTTTTGATCCTAAGTCCTGAATCTTTAAACTTAAATCAGAGTCTGAATCTTGAATAGAATAAGAATCTTGAATCTGTTTCTTGAATCTGGATCTAAAACTTAAATCTGAATCTCAAATTTTAATCTAAATCTTAAATATGAATCTTGGCTCTAAATTTTAAATCTGAATATTGAATCTGAGTCTTGAATCTGAATTTAAACGAATATACTCGTAGAATCTTAAATTTGAATTCGAATCATGCATCCTAATCTTAAAACTGGTTCTTAAAAAACAAATTCTTAATCTGAATTTTGTGAATCTGAATCTTGAATCGGAATCAAAAGTCCCAATATTGAATCTGAATCTTGAATTCTAAATTTTGAATCTAAACATTGAATCTTAAACTTAAATCTAAGCCCTAAATCATGAATTCCCATATTGAATCTGAATTTTTAATCCTAGTCCTGAATCTTACAACTTTAATCAGAGTCTGAATCTTGAATCGAATAAGAATCCTGAATCTGTTTCTTGAATCTGGATCTAAAACTTAAATCTGAATCTTAAATTATTAGTCCCAATATTGAATCTGAATCTTGAATTTTGAATCTAAGCATTGAATCTTAACTTAATTTTGAATCTAAACATTGAATCTTAAATTTGAGTCTAAACCCCGAATATGAGTCTTAAATCCAAATTTTGAATCTCATTCTGCTTTTGTTTTTGAGAAAACTGTATTTCTAAATTTTGTTAAAAACCAATTTCAGCTAAAAGAAAAAAAAACCTTGATTAAAGCTATATTACCAATTCCCTTATATATTTTTCCCAATTGATTTTGGTCAAGACCCAACATAATCTTCGTTCAATTTTTATTGATCCATTCAAAACTTTTTTTAGAGAAGTGTTATTCACAATAAAATTTTCATTGCACAAGTTTATATGTCTCTTTGAAAATAAAGAGACACATAAGGGATTAAGAATTATGTATTATCATCAAAATCAAGTATTTTCCATTTCCATCAGTCAAAAGCATCTTCATATCCTATTTCCCTTCAAGCACTTAAGAGTCTAGAAATGTGGTTTTTTTTATACATATATATATTTCGATTTTTGGTATAGAAACTTCAATTACAAACATTTGGTATCGTATATCGGAGTAGACCTTTAACAATAACGTCCCCACTTGTGCTAGCCAGCAGTGATGTGAAGAACACAATTTTATCTCACCCTTGCCAAATTCCAGCAAGTATTAAAAACATCAAAAGGAGTATTGGCTTTGACTCAAATTCCTCTGACCATCAGAGAAAGAACCAATTCTATTCACTCTACGCTATAGGTATAGTTACATATCTTCAATTCAATATGATGTCAGAAGACCGAGAACGTCATTCGAAAATGTTGCAATCAAAGGACATTTCTCTTATGATTTCACATTGGCAGTCATCGTCATCGTCATCGTCATCGTCGTCGTCGTTATTCCCACTAGTTTTCTATCGAGAATTCGAGAGGAGAAGCCATTAGGAAGACCAAAGTGAGATTCGGTACTATGCCAGAAGTCGTATAACGATAACGTTTCTATATGGAAACCAAAATGACCATTTGCTCAACTCGTTTTGGGTGTGTGTATGATGTCCGAATCGAAACTCAAAACTCACAAAAACCCTTCAATAAAAACTAATAGGTCCTTGCATTTGAAGCACACACATTCTTGCGCTTATGGATTGCATGATGACGATGATGATGATGATGATGGGTCATGGATTATTTGGAAAGATGCGGAATCGAAAATGTGAATAAACCTATTGTGTCTATGGTTTTAGCTTAGGGGAAATATCTAGGACATTTTTGGTCATAAAAAGTGAAGATACATATATAAATGTATCCCCACCCATACCCCCCGCCCCTTTTTATTTAGGCCACTTTGATGTTAAGTGCTAGAAGGGAATAGCCCCAAAACTCTTCATCCAACAGATTTGCAATAAAACTGAACAGAAAAAAAAATTCCGCAACAAATCAATGTAAATTTTCAAATATGGTTTTTGAATTCAAAACTCTCTTTGCAAAAATCTGATACACTGGGTGAATGGTTGGGTACACCAGGAAGGCTTGGGGAAAATTAACATTTTAATGCCCACTAGTGGAATCACTTTTATATTTGAAATTATTTTCAAAAGTAGGGAAGATAGTTTTAGAGATAGTTAAACTTTATTATTGCAAGGATATGCAATTTCATTATTTTTTCTTTTGTTTTCCCTTCGAAAGACGAATGTGGAAGAGAATCTTGATGGAAAACTTAAGTTTTTCAAAGAATTGACAGTTGTTTAAATCAACTTCCTAGTTCTAATCCAAGTCGAAATCAAACATTCGCATCATTGGCATAGACAGAGAGAGAAAGAGAGAGAGAGAGGGAGAAGAAAAAGTTGTTGTAGTCCTTGAATATATACCTGTTCGTGTTCAGTATGCATTGTATATACTATATAAAACGGTTAAGTAAGCACTTTATACTACTTCATAAGGCAAAATGGAAAACTTTTCCAATTTGACGCTAAAGTATATACCTACCTCGTATATGTACCTAAAGAAAATTTTCTTTGAATTTGAAATAATATCTTATTGTTTAAGGAAGGAAAAAGAAGAAAAGGTATTTCAACTACTCTGTTATATATGAAGTGCTTTTCTGTACTTTTATGTAATGTTTGTAAAGTGTGTGGCGTTGATGCTAAGAAACATTCTTCGGTATACTATTATAAGCCTTCTACTTTTAAGGAGAAGTCCTTGAGAATTCAATATAGTACTACTTTACTATGTTTAATCTTGGAAGTTTTGTTGCTGCAGCATACCTTAAAACTTACATTTTTCTAAAGCTAAAAAAAAAAACACTTGGATTTTATGAATGGTGTAATCTTCTAATTAACCTATTTCTATGGGGTTAGGCAGGGCTGTATACTTTCACCAATATTGTTGCTGTTAGTTATCAGTGATGTTCTGCATGCAGCTTTGTCGAATGGAAATGGAGGAATTCAGTAGGCTCTACAACTCCTTCCGATCAATTCCTTCAGAGTTTATCTTACGCAGAGGTGATCATTCGTCCAAACCCTTTGCCGAGACCGATTTTCACGCGTTTATTTCGTGGCGGACTTCTTCTAAGTGCCCGCGGACATGAACACGCGGTTCGAAGGTGTTCAACGAGTTGACGACGACGTATGCTTTTTCTCTCATAGGATCATGGATCTCCATCAAATGACATAAAGGGTGGGGAGAAAAGCTAATGATTAATTCAGCAAACACAAAAAGGATAAGTCTTGAAACTTTCCATGGTTGAAAGTTTTCAATATCTTGGGAGTATTGTATCTACAGGTGACGGAACTGAACTAGACATTAACAGCTAAATGGGGAAGGAAAAGGCTGCGTATGCTGTTTAAAATATGGAGAAACAACTCTATAACCTTAAGAACCAAGCTATGACCCCAATGTTGAATCCGTGTTTCTTTACGGGTGCAGTACTTGGGAAGTCGCAACTGCAGTCACTAGAAAGCTAAAAAAGCTCGCAAAAAGATTGTCTGCGCAAAATCTTCAGGATTTTCTGGCCAAATCAAATCTCACATGATGAACTTCATGCGAGAACAGGGCAGGAACCCATGACTCTGTCATAGGAAGATGTAAGTGGCATTGGATTGGCCATACGCTTCGAAAGGGAAACGAATGCATTGTGAGTCAGGTGATGCAATGAAACCACTTGGTGAAGAACGGTCGAAGATAAATCGGCATATCTGGGGAAGAGTTGGAGATATCTGAAACTTATCTCCAGGAACCGTACACGACTGCGCGTAGGAGTAGAATAGGCCCTGTGTCTGAGTCTCAGGATCTAAGTATGTAAGTAAGTAGGCTAGGTTTTTGTCACAATATTCAGACAATATTGGAGAATCAACTTGATCAATAACTCGTTTGATAAATTCGTTGAAAAAAATGGTTTACAACCATTTTGACGAGTTGAAAAAATCACGGATTATCATAATCTACTGTGAATAAACTGGCTCTGAGTGAACCCTTAAGATTATGATGTGGGATCTGTGAGTTGATAGAAGCTCATCCTTGGACTCATTAAGATCAACTGATAATTGAATTTAGAAAACATTTTCGGGATGATTTTGAAGTTTCGGAAGTGATTTATGAACCGCTCGAAAACCGCATTCTGTTCGACAAATTTTGAAAATCTCTCGCTACTTTAATTTTCACGAGATGCTGCAACAGCAATTAAATACATCTGTCATTAAAACCTATCTGTTCTTAATATCGAACATAACCTTGATTGCCAAAATTCTATGACAATAAACCATAATTTCCTCGCCTTTTTCACATAACAATCATAATAGTTCACATTTTTCCTGTCATAGAGAAATCTCTTCTCTGAATAAACATACATATATATCTATATGTTAAAAAAAAACCCTCTCAATTCCCCAACTATCGGAAAAGTCAATTAATTCAACAAGAACATTCAAAACCAAAAGAAAACTTCCTAATGAGATTCCCACAGCAAAATCCACAACCAAACCAGTGCCAGTGCCAGCTTCAGCGCATGGAAACAAATTGAACGTGTAGAAATCATTTGCAATGCAAATGTTAATTAGTACAATTTTATAGTTCCTGCCAAAGTTCTAACAATCCTCTGGAACTTATCATCGCGAAAAATGAAACCAATTCTTTATTCGATAACTCATCGAAGTTAAATTGCGAATTCAAATTGGTTTGGGCTCCGTGCCAGACACCGCCTTCTATATATGTATATTGTATAGTATACTTTGTACCTCATAAGAACCACCTACCTTATACATTCTGTTGGTTTAGTCCTCTCCATCATAAATATTTCCTGTTGAATTATATAACAATAGGGAAAAAGTAAATCTTTCACAAAATGTCTTTTAGAGAACTGAGAAGAAAATTTGTTCCTTCGTTTTCGTTTTCGTTTTCGTTTATTATGTATATTTGAGTCATATTATGGGTTTGGTTTTTTTTTTCAATAAATTACCGATGTAATTGGGTGGAACGTGCAACATGAATATTCTTTATTGAGAGACTGTTTTGACAAAAGACTTGTAATAAAACATTTATCCAATAAACTTTTCTTTTCTCAAAAAAAAAAAAAGCAAATGTGCTCGTATTTTTCTCTCATGCCTAAGACAATTAAAAAAAAAAAAAAGAAACATAAAATGAAAAATGTTTTTTTTTTTCGTTTTCGTGCATGGAATGCCATTTAATATTAAAATGCTTTTAACGTAATTTATATTATTCGAGGTAATGTTCTGATTTGATTAAATGTCTGTGCAAAATTTTAATGCGTGGGTGTCAATGAAAGAAGGGCTTTTATCATTTTTTATGCATCATAAATGATTAATTCCTGGCTCAATTTTTAAATGTGATTTAAGGTTTCAATTTAATTAAATTTCCTACAGTTCAGTTCAATTCAATTCAACTCTATTCAATTCAATTCAACTACATTCAATTCAATTCAGTTCAATTAAACTCAAAAACAATTATTTTGCTGGAAACTGGGAAAATAAGAACTTACCCCTAATCTTTTTTGAAGAAATAGGATTTGTACTCAATGAATGATTATTATTATTTAGTTGCAGTGAAATTTGTTGTTTCCATTGTTTCCATTGTTAACATTTGTTTTTTTCTTTCTTACTCATGTCTCTTGAGTGAATCGTGTTTTGAGGAAGTTTCATGAGCCGGCAAGTAAGGTGAATCATCATCATAGCCACACACGGGTCTATGTACATACGTGCTCACTACATTTTTTTTTTGTTATCTTGATTTAACTCATTTATCTAATATTTATTATTTGTTTTCAGTTTCACTTGAATATGTCAGAGACATGGAAAAAGCAACCTGATCAACTTGTTTTATTTTTTACCTGAACCGAAATCATCATCTATCCAAATTCTATAATTTCGTAATAAATGCATGGAACCTGCACTCAATACATGACCATAGTGTACTCATCACATGTATCTAAAAACTGAAAAATGACATACTTATGTATGTAATAATTCTAGAATTATTCATTAATTACATCATTGCAATAAAATTAATGAATTCAATACTGATTTCAACTTGTAATGATTAAAAAACATAATATAATGAGCACTGCCGAGTGGAAAATGTTTTCTATTTTATTTCCTCAGTTTACTTCTTAATTGGATTTGTTGGGTAGGTAAACGAGAAGTCCCTTTACTTTTCACCCTTTGATAATTTTACATTCTAAACCATTTGAGCAAGAAATACTATTGCAGCCTTTTTAAATATCAACACACAAATTAACAGGCAAATTGAATATAATTGAATGCGACATGATACTTATTTCCAAAAAAAAAAGGTTAAAAAAAATAAAGCGAGTTAAAGCATTTTACAATCGTGAAGTGGGGTTAAAGAGTTTGGGTATAAGCTCTCTTAATGGATTGAATAAAAAAAAAAAAAAAATTGATTTAGGATTAATTTTGTGGATAACTTTTGAGCACTGTGAATGTTCTATTGAGCTGAAAAAAAGGTTAATGCCATTTTTTTTTTTTAAATATTTTGCTGTGTAGGTTGAATTTTTCATTCGACCTTTCTCTAACAAAATAATATTCTATTAATAAATTCCACAAATTGTATTTAAATAAATTGTTTTTAAACATATTTGTATCGTCTTACGTATACAAGCAGGTACATAATATATATGCAATCTACACAAAATACGAGTTTTTCTTTTTTTTGTTGCTGTTGTTTTAAATAATTTCACATGGTTGATTGGACATTACAAATTTAAAAAAAAAGTGTTTTCAGCATATACAAAAAAAAATGTTTTTCATATTTATTTAACCATGTAATCGATTTTCATGAATTGCAAATTAAAATCCCAAAATTGTTTTTATTTTATTTTTTAATCATAAGTCCACCCATATCCTTTCATACAAACATATCGAATTCTGAATCAAATCTATCCTCTCTAAAACATACATTTTGATTAAAAATAATAACAAGTAAACATTATCCTTTGATTTGAATCCTTTTCTCTATTTTTTTGTGGTTGGGAGGTGGGCAGTGGGCAGTGGGGGAAAAAGAAGGAGTTCGGGGTTCATGCATAATTTTTGTAAAGTTGCACGTCCTAGCAATTATCCTTAAGCAAACAACAAAATATGGATTGCAGGAAAATTCATCATTATTATGAATTCCATATTAAAAGAAAAAAAAAATAATAATCCATTTATATGCATGCACGAGTCGGCTACATAAATCAAAAGAGGCCTCTTCTCCTTATAAGTTCTTCTTGAAACATATCCTATACCTACATCCTGTCTATAGGTATTACTGTTTTTCTTGGTTTTTATAGATGGCAGCACATAAATCATATTACAGTACCTCTACAATGTTTTTTTTTTCTTCTTGTCTTTTCGTTTTCTTTTTTTTTTTTGATGATTGGAGGAGACAAGGGAGACTTCCTATTTTCGGACAGGTAGGGAGGGGGTGGGAGAAGGTGATGTTTAGTCTTAACACACAACGTAAATTCTCTCTGGTGCCCTCAGAAATTTTTTTTATTTTGGTGTATTTATTTTTCATTAATCATACAAAATGAATACCAAGGGAAATTTCAATTGAATTTTAATTTCTTGTTTTTTTCGTTTTTATTTGGAAAAAATTTAGGAATATTATGATATGGAAGAGAGCGGAAGTACTTATAGTGGTTTGGCTATGAGGGCAGATTAAAATTAAAAACAAAAAAAAAATCAACTCATGGGGGATTTCAGGACAGGTCATTTGGGTTATTTGTCATGATTTTTTTTTTTGCATTTTTGAACTCCAAACACAGGAAACCTATTATAAATCAATTCGAAGTATTTAAAAATCAAAAAAATTCTGGATTTAAAATTATTTTCTTTATTTTGGAGATTTTGCCTTAAGTCATTTGAATATTAGAGCAAAAGATTTTATATCGAGTTAAAGAAATCATACCAGTTGACAGTCAGGTAATGATTTGACAGAAAAGGAGTTTTTACCATTTATGCATTTTTGAGGCTTTTTTGTTGTTAAAAATCTGAAAAAGAAAAATTTTAATAGGAATGCTACTTTAAGTTTTCCTTTTTTTTTAAGGAAGAACGATTTTTTTGACTAACAAATTTTCATACCGAACTTTTGTACTCATTACATGTTCACATTTATACCTACTATCTGCCTCAATATTCTGTCTTTGATAGCTCTGTAGATTTATTATACCTTAGAAATATTTTGTAATGTATTGAGTACAAATCGTTTAAAAATAAATTTTATTTTGCTTGTATTGAGTACATAACTTATTGTTATTACCACTATTTTTATTTGGACGACTTCCTGGTCGAAAAAAAGATTATATGTATTGATTACGTATCGTCTTCATTCAATAAAAGGTTGCTTGTACTGAATACATAACTACTCCCCTTTCTATCCACTGTTTTTTTTTATGTGGGTGGCTTGCAGGTTCTGATTACATATTGTTTAATTTTTCAAAAGTCAATATAGAAGCCAGTTCTCGTTACTTGTACTCACAACATAATATACTGAAAAAATATAGTTTTTATAGAAATACTAAATAGATAAATTAAATACAATTTTCAGTACTGATTGCACTACAATTTTCACTAAGCCAATACATTAATGTGATAAATTAAAGCAATCTTAGCAATCTTAAGTCACCTTACACAGTATATCATTATACTAGTTCGACTCTCCTTTTTAGAAAAAAAAAAACCTTGATTGAGGTAAATACAATTTAATTCCAAAACCACAAAACTAATTTTGTTTAGCCTCAATTCAAATCTTGAAAGTTGATTTAAAATACAATAAATACTTTAGTTATTGTATATACATTTGCTGCTAAACCATTTGAAATCCAATAAATTCTATTCAAGTGCATCACATCATCTCCTTTTGCCCTCGATGAATAAATTATTTGTCGTTAGATCATATATTTGTACCAACAAGCCAAATAATTGTCTCTGCAGGTCCTTGAATGATAGTTGTTACACAGTAGAGTTTAGAAAACAAAACAAAGGCATTAAAACTAAATTACCTACACAATGTTTCCAGATGTAAACAACTCATACCGACCGACCGACTATCTGATTGTTCTATGAATTGTGTTGTAAAATTTAAGTCCTACAATTTCGAAAATAATGATTTTACAAGCAAAATTTCAAATAGTCCGAAGACATATGTACCTATGGTTCAAAATTATGCCTGTAGGTTCTATACAAGAATCCACCTACTTCTTCATTCTTCAAAGAAATCCTCAACTCTGATATTCAAATCTTTCTCAAAGACACAAATAGATGTTAGGCTATATGCCAGAGCATTCCATACATACATCAAAAACCAAAGATAATGACTTTACTTTAACCAAAGACCTGCTGAGGGCTTTTGTTTTTGGTGAAGGTACATGCTACATAACTGGCTTCATATTATTATTGTTCTATAGAAATATACCCTTGTGAGATATTATTTTGAGTGCCATAATCCTCTCAGGAATTTAATATTTTCTAACGAAAGGTAATCAGGTTATCTGGAGCATTGTTTCAGGCATGATTTGTTATATGCCTTCCTGACCAGATACACGAGTTATCTGTGTAAGCATTCATAAATATTGTTTCTTTTTGCTGGCTGTTTACTCTTAGAAGGAACCTTTAAGTTGGAAAATACCTGATGGTTAGAAGATGAGTGCAGCTACATTTACACGGAGCAAAAAAAAAAAACAATCCAGAATGACTTTTCGTCCTAGGTAACAAATTTCCGAACTCATACTAAATCACCAAGTAAAGAAGAAATATTCTAACAGTGATCAAAGAACTGAATGATTCACTGCCATTACTTTCCAACAATACAAAAACGAAGTGATCAATTTTCTAGTTCCCAAAGAATGAAATCCTCATGCGTTTCAAAAACCGGCAATGGATTGGAGTTAATATCTTCAAGAAGTTCTGTAGCGGATTTGAGATCATCGGTCAGTTACAACAGAAGCTCAAATAAGTTAAGTTCTGCATTGTGTCAAACGTGGTGCTGTTAAAGTCTAGAGTGGAAATTAGGTGAAATTGAGCTCGTTCCTCAGCTTGATATATGCAGATTTTTTTTAAATGATCTTCAATTTTGGGGAATGCAAAATCAATGAATTATGATATTGACACTTGAGCATCAAAATTTGTGAATTTAGCAGTATGAATTAGAGGGTTCTGGAAATTTTGGTTTTGGAGGATGGATAGGTTGGGTTAGGTTTAAAATGGCTGTCGGGCAAGAGACCCAACACACTTAGACCCTTATGAGTCCTTATGTGATACCATGAAACTAGCAAGATAGGGACTCACCAGCCGAACCACTCGGAGCTTCTAATGAATAGGGATAGACTTTTAGCGTTCGTATTCACTAGATAATTAATTAGTGTACTCATAGAAGAATTCTCCTAGATGGAGTTTCCTTCTAGCTGAGAGATCAGGGCAGGTGCACAGAAGATGTTGAACAGTTTCCTCTTATTCTTCGTCCATGCAGCTCCTGCAGAAATCGTTGAAGAACACGCCTATTCGTATTGCGTGTCTACCTATTACACAGTGTCCTGTAAGAACACTTATGGTCGAAATAATATGCAGTCAATTTAAATTTAACAACCCTTTTGAACGTTTCAAGTCAATACTAGGCCATATTTGTTTGGTTGCTAGGCAGGTATTACTCCGAGCCCATCTGAGGTTGGTTTTTTTTAAAGCTTTCTGCTTTAGCATGAGTTTACATGTAGCGATAGGTATACCTATGTTGTTCCTTTCTGGTTGTAGAGGATTGATTGTTCCTTGTTTGGCGAGTTCGTCCGCCCTACAGTTGCCGGAATGTCACTATGTCGCCGGCACCCATATGAGGTGAATATCAAATTGTTCAGACATCTCCCTCAGAGATGTTTGGCAGTCTAGGACCGTGATTGATTTCGTAGTTACAGACGCAAGAGATTTGATAGCCGCTTGGCTATCTGAGAAGATCCGAATAACCGTGGTGGATTTTACGTTTTCTTTGAGCCAAGAGAGAACTTCCTTAATCGCCAGAATTTCCTGGTATTTGTCTGGTAGGCGGAAAAAATACTGAGATTCAGTTTTTCCGAAAATATGCCACTTCTACGTCGTAGGTAGAAGTCAGTGTAGAAGTGTAAAGATTTATTGTCCAGAATGCTCCGGTCCTCCCATAAAGTTCTAGATGGAATACAGGTCTGGAAATGAGGCGGCGTGATGTAGTCTAAGCGATCTGGAATAAATCTAAAATTGCTAAGAATGATGGCTGAGTATGCCACTACATGTTTGCTAAAGATGTCTAGGGGTGTAAGCTTTAGTATTATGTCGAGGTCGTCCGAAAGGGTTGACCTAAGGATGGAGTTGATACGCAATTTTATCAACATAATTTTCAAAAATGTTTATTTATTAATAATTCAATATACAATTAAAAATTGTTATCAATAAAAAGTAATAACAAACAGCAGCAATTTAGACTGAATTTTCATTGAGTTTATAGAACTGTAGTTATGTTTATAGTGTTCCCAGTCCAGTAGTTTATTTTTATGACACTCCAGATTGATGCGTCTTTTTAGATTAAGACGAGAGAAAGTATTGCTGCACATGGCCTGGAGTCCAGATGAGCTTGGTTTTTGTCTTAGCTTTTGAGAGAGTACCACGGATGTTGGCTACGATATCTGTCTCATTTCTTGGGTTAATGATAGCATTTAGTGCTGACAGACTATATAAACAGGTAGCCCATTTCCCTTTATTTAGAGACAGCCAATGCTTCAGTTGTGTAGATGGAGGCAATATTTGCAAGGATACCTTATGTGATAATTGTTCGAATCCGTTTAAGAGTCGTGGCTGACGTAAATAAAGTTCCAACCCTTAACCGTCAAATCATTTAAGATTTCCAGAAATCGAGCTCTAAAGATATGGTGTTGCAAGTTTTGTTCTTTTGTTATTCTTCTAGATCGAGAACGATTGACTCCTTAGGAAGTGACCATGGTGGTTGCGTTGGAGTAAATTTTGCTGCTCTGGTTACGGATAATTATTGTCGTGTATTTCTATCCTCAAGAACATTGTGTATTTCTGATGGGATCCTTCTACTGCGAGTGTGTGAAATTGCTTTGGAAATATCTTTGTCTATCACTGCACTTGTTTGTAAGACGAATTTTACGTTGAGTTTGGCGATGATTTCAAAATATCGCTCGTCAATAGTTGGAAGTCCAGCTTCAGCTAAAATGTTTTTTGATTGGTGTGGTTGCGAACGCACCAAGGCTTTTCCTAGCAGCTTGGTGGTAAGTTGGTGAGACGATGTATATTTTTACTAAAAACCTGTTGAAGTTAATAAGACCTCATAAAAATTTTAATAATACAATAATGCTAGAAAAAAAAACGCATTTTCATAGAATTTTTTGATTTACAGAATCATTGCTGTACCATTTTATATAAAGAAACTTTTTGACAAAAACTGAAAAACATGTAAATTTTGGAATTAAAAATCAGATATTTTTACAAAACTACTTTTTTAGTACAATAATATGGATTGGGATCAAAATTCTTCATGGGTCATAGTTCTGCTCTCAAAACTCTGGATGTCACAAAATTCTGCATGACCAAAATTCAGTTTTTCAAAATTCGGTTAATTGTTGTAAAAAATCGTTTTTTTGATGTAAAAAAAGATTTTTTGTAACAATAATTATTTTTGACAATACATATACAGTCAACTCCCTCTAAGTCGAATTTTCACGGGATATCAAAAATAGTTCGAGTTAGAGGGAGTTTTAGAAAAATTCGAGTTAGCGAGTTTTTTTTTACTGATTTATAAATAAAGTTAACAAATTTCTTGACCAAGTCGTTTACTTTGTGATTATCCTCAACCATGAAAATCAAACAGATTTTTTTAATTGGTATCTTGCTACCTAAAAAACCAGCAAAGAATAATTACAGCAGCTCTGTTTAAAGTTGAACTTAATTCATAAAGTGGTAGATACATGGGTATGCTTTCGGCAAAAGAAAAAAAATTCGACTTAGAGGGAAAGAAAATAGGCCAAGAATCGAGATAATGTGTTCGAGTTAGAGGGAACTTCGACTTAGAGGGAGTTCGACTTAGAGGATAGTTATTATATGGAAAACTGAGGGGAATGCAAAAGCACGACCAAAAAGTTTGAGTTAGAGGGAACTTCGACTGTATTTTATTTTTGGGCAAAACTATTTTTTGAAAAAAAAACAATTTTTATTTCGAACTATTTTTTGTTTGTTATAAATATTAGGATCTAAGAAATACAATCCATAAACACGTCTATTTTTTTGTCTTCATATTTCCGAAATATTGAAATTAGAAATTGTGAAGACCATAAATTTGTTAAGATTTAGTTAAAAAAAAAAATATTTCAATCCGAATTTCTATAAATTCTAGAACTACAATATTAACAAAACCACATATGGAGTCCATAATTAATTTATTTTTATTTATTTTTACCAGGATGACCAACTTGTTTCCCTTATTAACCCAGCTTAAGTATTTTTCTTGTAATTCTGAAATGAAGGGATTCCTTTATAATCAAATTAAATATTTCTTCAGAAATTTAAAAAAATAAAAATTAAAAATATTTTCTGTCATTTTGTAATTAAACAAAATGTGGTCGTTTCGAAAGTTTCCATTAAAATACTTAACGTTTCATTAAAACAATTCAACTTCAAAATTTCATAACCAAAAAGGATACCATAATAAAAACCCCAAAGAACTTTCACGTCCACATTTATGTTTTCGCATTAATTTTTTTTTTTGCGACGATTCGACGAGGACGATATGATGCAAAAGAACAGCATGTACGTACAATAATAATACCACCTACTATCTTTCTTTCGATCCTTCAAACAATACAATACAAAATTATTCCACATCCTGACGACGACAACGACTACGACGACCATCATCCTGAAAAAAAAACGTAGGTAAAAACGAGTATTTTCGAAGGTAAATATCGCGAGGTATTTTTTGTTTTTATTTCAAATCGTTAAGGTATCACATATCCTTGCTGTGTTTCATTTTTTGAATTACTCTTTGTACGAGAGGAATTGTGCATATAATACGGATACGCGCGAATACCTTTGAAATTGCTTTTATCCGGTTGAAAGTTGAATTCGATTTTACAATGCAACTCCTTCTCTGGCTCTCTCTCTCTCTCTCCTGTGATGCTTAAATCCCCAACAGGACATATAAAATAGCCATTTCCCACCTTAATGACACAATTAAATCCGGGATATTGGCACACAGCTACATATACACACTGCACTATCATTGTGCCTCATGGCAATGAGATTACCAGCCATTTGCTAAAGCACATCCTATATGGATGCCGAGATAGTGTTGCACAAATGTTTCGGATTTTCATTCAATTGGTTTTATAGTGTTTTTGGGTTTTTTCGTTTCGGAACCGAACGGAACGGAACGGAACGGGGAAGGAAAGAGAGAAAATAGGTTATGGTGTGGGTATTTAACACTGCGGCTAGTGGTCATTGGATTAGCGAAACATTAAAATGGAAAACAAATAAACAAGTTGTTTTAGAAAATGGTTTAAGTCGTCTAAACCTAAAAAAAAATGATGCGGACAGAGAGTACATTAAGATTTTTTAATTTGATTATTCATTCGTCATGATTTTTTTAATTTCCAAATCAGGAGATCCTAAAACTATACTTTCCGTAATCCAAAACTTAGATCTTTTCCACATCGATCCGTCAACGCCTAGAATCTAAAGTTTTTGAAATTTTTGGCTGTATGAGTTTTAAGTGTTTCGGGATGTTGTTTTAATTGGATTTTGTCGGATCCTGATTTTTGGATTCCGAGATTTTAGTTTATCGGGGTCTTGTATTTTGAGGATGTTGGGAATAATTGATTTCGGGCTTTTTGGTTTGCCTGTTCTCGTTTTTTGGTTTTCCCGACCTTGGATGGGATTTTGAATTTTTAGGATTTAATATTTTAGTATTTTGGGTAAAGGATTTCGGCATTATGGGTTTAGGAGTATTCAAGGGTGCTTGTATGATTTTGGATTTTCAGGATATCGGGTTTTATGGCTCCGAGGTTTTCTGAATTTACTGCTCTTGAGTTTTTACACTTTTTACAACATTTTTCGATTTTCCGATCCCTGATTTTCAGAATTTTGAGTTTTCTAGCTTTTATGTTTTATGGATCTTATATAAGTGAGAAAGTTTATTTTTAGAGAATTTCTGATTTTATAGAAAAGTTTAGGGGATTTACATTTCATTAGATATTGAGTTGTGGTTTTTGGCATTTAAGTTTTCAGTAATTTATATTTTTGGGAATTTATATTTTGAGGTTTTGGGTGAATTTAATTTTTAGTTTTCTTGGGAATTTAGATTTTCGGAGTCTTGGGTTTTCAAAAATTTGGGTTTTTCTTCAGGATTTTTTACTTTCTAGATCCTTATAGATTTATGGAATTTATGTTTTAAGGATTTTAAGATTTCGGGTTGTCGGGGTCATATGCTTGCTGGATTTCTGAGTTTTTATTATCTTTAGTTTTTTTTTTGTGGATTAGACCACTCTGCAGTTTGGTTTTTCGGGTTATTGGATTTTCTGGATCTTGAGTTATTATGATTCTCACAATTCTGTTTTTTGGTGTTTCCGTATTTATTAAGGTATTTTGAGTTTTCAGGAACTTACATTTACTGGATCTCAAAATTCATCTATCGATTTTTATTTCATCTGTCCAACTGCCAAAAGTTGCATATATGCCTTCGAAGTCTTGATTCACGTTTTGTTTAATTCATTTTTTAAGCCGACAGAAAACAATTAAATAAGTATATCAAAAGGTTTTAATTTAAGAAAAAAAAATAGCCTGTTCTTACACAGCAGGGAAGCAATGGATATTTATAAGTATTTTACACCAACTGTATATTCAAGAATTTTTTATTTTGGGTAACTGAGTTCAAAAGGATTTCCTCTTTAATTTTCATTTTTATCTCGCATCCTAAATATAAATAATTTCATTGTTCGTTAACAACAACAACAAAAAAAAAAGGTATAACAATTACGTTAAAATGTATCCTAAGTTTCAAATTTATTTTCTCGTGGTATAATCGCAATTCAAAACCCAAGTACCTAAACATTTCCCTTAAGTGCGAGCAGCGAGTGTGTAAATTAACGAACTTTCAAGTTTTTGTATGAATTTTTCATGAAAATAACAGGTAGAAAAAAAGGGATTTTTTTTATAAACATATATTTTTTTTTCAAGGGTAGGTTTAAAGACAGGGCTGGATTTATACCATATATCCAATTATTTTCTGAAGGGATATTTTTAAATAGTTTCTCGATATGTTTGAGTTTGAGAATTTTTAAAATTAATTTTGAAAACTTCACCTCAAAAACAAACAAATCGAGAAACCACGTAGGCTAGTAATAATTTCGGCACTTTTATTTTATATAATCCAGCACTGAGTGAGTACCTAGTTGGATAGAAGAAAAAGACATCCACCCACACTACTGTTCGTAGTCATCGTCCGTCGTCGTCGTCGTCGTCGTCGTAACAACTCTATAATTTAATTTTATTTTTATTTTTTCATTTTTCAGTTTTTTTTGTTTTGTTAAAAAAAAAAACATAACGAAACGAAAGTAAATTTAACATTTTTTGGAGAGTAGCGTAGTGTTAACACCCACTTCGACCATAGCGCATCGCGAAAAAAAGGTAAAACCAAAGGATCCCCCTGAGCTTTGTAATGCTAATTGCTTAGCGGTAAAAAGTCAAAAACTTTATTTTCGCCAAAGAATTTTTTTCCCCCTGCTTCTTTTAACTGGCACACGAAAGATGAGTTCTAAGTTCTGGTGGACTGGAGGGAGAATGTGGGGGGTGCAAACAGGATTTTTTTTTTTTGTTCATTTACAAATTTATTTCACTTTGCTATACGAGAAAAGGACTTCGGCTGATAAAGAAAATAATATGAAATTATGAAAATGAAGGCGCCAAGGTATTTGCAGTAGGTAGGTAGGTACTATAAGCATATTTGGCCGGAAGTGTGTTATTTGACGTTAGAGGATTTAAAAAAGACGTTAGGCAAAGGTAGATGGAGAAAATAAAGAATTTACAAAAATAAAGGTTTATAAGGTATAAGGGATAATCTTTGGTACTTTTTTAAGTTAAAAATACTTTTTGTTGATTTTTTTTTGTTTTTGGAATATTTCTCTTGTTGTACCTATCTATCCTTCTTTATGCAGATAATGGAAAAAGTTTAAAAAAAATAAATAAATATGAGAAATTAAATGAGCAGATGTACTATATGCTGCATAATAAAAGAATCACTTCAATCAAATTAAATTAATTTATTTTTTTTTATTTTAATATTTTCTCAGAAATTTAAGGCTACCCCAATGATTAGCAAAATTATTTCCAAATGATATATGAGAAATTTTATTTTCTGCTCATTTGAAGAAAATCTGTAAAAGACAGGCTTTTTAAAACTGGGGAAGTCAGCTTTGAACAGTTTGCAGTTGGTTATTCAAAAGTCGAAAAGTTTTAGTATAAGTACGCTTTATTTATGCCATTCTTATATCGAGTTCTTCAGTGTGGGATCAGAATTGACCCCGAGTTAAACCACCAAATATATTGGCTTAGTCCTTGATTAAAAAAGTATATCGCTTTTTTAAGCCTTTCTACATTTATGACTCCGTACGAAATAAGTAGTAGTAGTTCAACTCATCACAGAAAATCTGGGCCTAGGTAAATGTTCTTAGTAAATATATCGAAAGGCTTCCCGATCAATCAAGGTGGCGGATCACCAATTTGAAGTGGTGCAATACCTTGGGTCAGTAGTAGCAGACGATTACAATATAGAAGAAGAAATACGCAGGCGGCTGCTCAATTCCAACAGAGCCTAATATACGCTGTCAAAGCTCTTCAAATCAAGAAATCTCACCATTTGCTTCAAAACTGCTGATGTACAGGACCATGGTCCTGTGGATCCGAGACTTGGGTGCTTAGCAAAAGACACTCCGACCTCTTAGCCCCGTTCGAGAGAAAAGTCTTAAGGAGAATTATTGTTGACCACATATGCGAGGAAGGACGATCCCGGAGACGGTACAATAATGAATTGTACGCAATCTACCTTGAAGCAGACATAGTGGCAAAAATTAAGCTCGGTAGACTCCGGTGGGCAGGGCACCTAGCTCGGATGAGCGAAGAGGAACCGGGTCGGAAAGTCGTTTGTGGTATATTCTATGCTACGGAGCAAAAACGGATGATTGGGTTGGTGGAGGCGTATACTCTGATAGACTAAACCTAGGTCTTTCATTTCTTCTACCTGATCATTGTAGCGTGTTCCAAGCTGAAATCCTGGCTATTAAAGAAGTACTCTCCTGGCTGAGAGAAAACGTTATATCAACAAAAGATATACGGATTTTCTCAGACAGCCAGGCTGCGTTAAAATCGTTGGACTCTGTCTCTACGAACTCACTAAAAGCCCTAAACTGTCGATCATCTCTTATGGAGATGGCCACACAGTTCAATATTCACCTCTGCTGGGTGCCGGGCCATAGAGACATTCCAGGAAATTGCAAAGCCGATGAACTTGCAAAAGAAGGAACAAGTTTACCTTTACTGGCTCACAAAGCTAGTGTGGGTATGCCTCTGGCTACATGCAAACTTATGCTAAAGCAAGAAACTATAGAGAGAACAAACCTCAGATGGAATAACACCACCACCTGTTTAGAGACAAAATTAATTTGGCCTAAACTTAGTGCTAAACGCTCTAAGCAGTTGATCTCTCTGAATAGATTGCATAAGCTATGTTATAGGTGTCCTGACTGGACACTGCTTAATAGGCAGACATGCACTTCGACTTGGAGCTCCTGCAAATGATTTCTGCAGGAGTTGCAGGGACGAAGAGGAAGAGGAGACCGTTTCTCGTCTTCTATGTACCTGTCCTGCCCTATCACAAAGACGTAAACTCCATCTAGGAGAATTCTTCTTCGATGATCCTAGCGATCTGGCAAACTGCGACATCACTTGTCTCCTGCGCTTCATTCGGATGTCCAAATGGTTCAACGATGGAGGTTGATCAACTGATCCATGTGGTATCACAACGGACCTAATTTTGGTCTAAGTGTGTTGGACTTCCAGTCCATCAGCCACTTTAACCTAACCTTACCTACATTCTATGCTAGACGGCAAGGTGGTAGACCACTATTGCGCTGGAGAGATGGCATGGCGTAGACCAGGACGCTCTAAGCCTTGGCGTGCGCAACTGGATGGCGTCGGCTCGAGACCGAGATAGGTGGAGAGACTTGTTGAAAAAGGCCCGGACCGAACCCTGGTTGCCGAGCCGATGATGATGATATGCTTCCCGAATCGTCGAAACATCGTTTTGTTCTTTAAAAAAAAATCGTTTCTTTTCTTCAAAAAATCGTTTTTTTTTTTCTAAATATTATCTTTTTGATTCGATAGATCACGTGCTTCCAAAATTATAACAGTAAAAATAGAAAAGAAAGTCGTTTTTCCCAAAAAAAATACAATTTCGAAAGTAAAAATCGTTTTTTTTAGACGAATTGGTCTCCATTTCCAACCGGTTTTTTATCCAAAAAAACACATGAGATAGATTAAAATAAATACAATTGAATATTTTCTCCTTTATTTTTCATTTGCTTAACAAAATTTTATCAATTTAAAATCCTCAAGTATTAAATATAATTAAAAAAAAAAATTAATTAAAAAATAAAATCAATTTCAAAACACTAAAACCAATACGAATTTTGTTTCTGTAAAAATATAAATACAATTTTAACATTTTCAATATCCAACCTACACAACTTTAATGAAAAGGTCAAAATATTATTTAACAAAAATACTTAAATAAAGGCAATATAGTAAGTAGTAGGCAACCTATAAACTAAAAATTTAGTTTAAAAACAGACAAAAAGAAAATAACTTCGCCCACAAAAGTTATTTTTCGCGGGGCTATCTGGATGTGCAAAAGCAAAAATTAATATTCAAAGGGAAAAACCCCTTAAGGGGGTATTTTTTGGTTGGAGTTGGTATTATATTGGAAATAGGATGTAAAATGGAAATTCTCTCGATTAAATTTCATCATTGTGATGCAGGTCACGAATTTCTTATTTATATACACAATACTTTTTATTCTATAATGGTCTTTTTTGTGTGTTGTATAGGTTTTTAGGCTTTTGGTTTACAAAAAAAAAAAAAAAAAGATTCGTTTGCAAGAGATATTGAGATTTTTGTTTCTTCGCATTTTTCCTCTGTGAAGCCTTAAAATTGTTTCTTTTTCTATTTTTTTTTTTGTAGGTTAATTTCATCAAAGAGAAAAAAGATTCGTAAATTTAAGCTGAGCTAAGGGAATTTTCACAAAATTTAAAAGTCCTATTTTCCCCTCCTCTTTATACAAAAAAGGGTTAAGTAAGAATATTGTACGAGCACTGACCAGGTATATATGTACTATATATTTTAGTTCACTTAATAGCTTATTCAGTGTCGACAATTTTTTTGTCGATATTGAAATAGGAACAAAAAAAAACACCTGTAACATTTTGAAATTCAAATAAATCCACGTTAGTTCAGATCAGACAAAAAAAAATTTAAAAAACAGCTTGATAGCTCTCAAAAACAGAGCGAGTAATGTTCAAAAAATCAGTGTTTTCAACCAAGTTAATTAATAAACTTTACACAAAAAGGACCTCATTTAAAAACACTTCAATATCGCATTTATGCGATGGAAGTTCAGTTCTATACCAAGAGTTTTCTTTTACCACAGCAAAACCATATCTCCATATATGAGCATGAGCACGTCAAAGTCCATTCAGCCGAACCGCACAGCACCCGCCTGCTGTGTATAAAGTATTTCTATTCGGTTTTATTATTATGGCCAAAGCTGATGATGATGTATAGTATACCTCTACATATCGACTATATATGCAGTCTTTCAATTGACTCACTCCATTAATTCATTGACTTCTGTTTGACAGACCTGAAAATATGTTCGTTTTATGTATATTCATTGGATGTGATGGTTGTGCTTTGTATATAAAGTTGTTCCAAATTGAGAGTGATGGGGGAGGATAAGGACATGCCTAGGATGGGCGTAAATACCTACAACAGGAATTTTGAAGGAATTGTTTCTGGAATGTTTGTTTTGTATAGAAAGAACAAGCTCCCTACAACTTGACTATGTCCATTTTCCACGCACTATACAAACCCGTTTACGAACATGGTTTACACAAACTTTATCAACATCATGTTTTTTTTTGTCAAAACTTCAACATTTTGCATCATAGCTACTTTCAAAAACAATAAAAAAAACTATACAATGCAAAACTTATGTGAGTAAAGGGAGAGAGAGAGAGAGGGAAGACAATTTACTATTTTTCATTTTAAAATTGAGTTTTTGCTTTAAGAGTAGATAGACTGCCAAAGCACACAACAAATATTTTATGTTTGAGTTGATGTTAATTTTCAACAGCTTTTTACAAAGTGTCCAACAAACACCACCGCCCGCTGCAGAAGGAAGTTTTGAGTTCCTGAAGTAATTTTAAGTCGAAAAAAGCAAGAGATTATTTCGTATTTAAGCTTCGACTTTGCTTTTCGAAAACAATGGTAGAAAATTTTATTGACCAAATAGAAATTTTTTAATCATTTTTTATTATTAGTTTGATATTTAGTTTTATTATTTTTTCCAAGTGTCAATTGTTTTTTTTTTAAGTACTGAATTGGATCTTCCGATACCCAGCAGAAGCCTTTCTTTTCTGTGCCGATTTGCAATAGAAAATTGCAATGCCAAAAGTTAATCACCTTAAACCCACAGAAAAAAAGAGGCTGGGTGCGACCTACACTGATAACTTCCCATTTGTGATCTAGAAAACTTTATATTTAGTTTTTTTCAAATAACCAAATTTTCTGCGAAACAAACTTTAGCTGTTAAATTCAAACAATCATTATTTTAAGATTGAAAAGCATTTTAATTATTTAAAGAGATTTACGAAATGCTATATGTCAAATATATACCCGCTGTAAAAATTTTTATTATGTATAAAATTAAATACCTAATGGCAAAGTCAATATCATTGCTCGTTCTCAAGATATTCGAGTCGAAAACCAATTTTCCCACTTTTTAGTTTATTTTTTTTTATATTTTTTGTCAAAAACTGTCAATTAGATATTTGTCAAAATTTGACCTTTCATAAAAAATTGTACAATGTATAAAATAAAATATTTTAGAAGGCACAATCGTTGTTCAGTCTCAGGACATTCGAGCTGAAATACAATTGATTTTTTGTTAAAAAACTGCCAACTCAATATTTGTCAAAATTTTATCAGTCGCTAACAATTATGTTATGTAGAAAATAAAACAAACAAGAAGTCAATATCGTTACCTGTTTTTGAGAAATTTGAGTCGAAAGACACTTTATACCAATTTTTGGTAGAATTTTTTGTAGTTTTGAATTTTTTGTAAAAAAACTATTCATTGAATTTTTTTGAAATTTTCACCAGTAGTCAAAAACAAAATTTTTCGTAAAATAAAATTGTCTTAAAGTTAATATCGTTTTTCCATCTAAGGATATTCGAGTTATAAATTTTTTTTTTAATTTATTTGATTTTAAAAAATAACGGTATATTGAAATTTTTCCAAATTCATGTCAAATTCGTATGACGTCATAATGTGTCGAATAAAATTTATTTCAAGTCAATAGCATTATTTGTTCGTGAGATATTTGAGCCCAACCAAAAATTTTCACTTCTTTTTTAAACTGCTATAGTAAATAAACAACTGATTGAATATTAATAAACGCCCTTTCAGCTTCTTTCGAAGTTATTATCTGTAAAACAAAATTTATTTCAATTCGATATCTCTACTCGTTCTTGAGATATCGACGACGAAAAATGGGACCAGAACGTACGGACGCGACGTACGGACGTATGGACGTACGGACATACGAACGTACGTACACACGCACAAACAGACATCTCTCTAAAAATGATTGATATAGGCTCTAGCGACCTTGAAACGTCGAGAAATGTCAAAAATTTCAATTTGACAAATCGGACCGATTACAATAACTCCCTATGGGAAGTTAAAAAGAAATATTTGTTTATCTGTGCTTGAACTTTAATAAGTAAACTTTTTAAAACAATAAGTTTTTTGTCTACTGATTTTGATTTTAAGTGGAATTCTTCTAAAAATAATATGAAAATCTTATAAAATTTCAATAACTTTGTTCAATAAGATAATGTAGGTATAACTGGATACTTGTGGCTTTAAATATTTCAACATTTTTCCATAGTTCACAATTTTAATTTTAATTAAAAAGTAACAGTTAAATTTGAAAGTCCAAATTGACTGGCAGGAGTTTATGTTTTGGATTGATTGAAAAATGAAATGTATCATCAGATAAAACAACGTGCCGACATTCATTTCCCAGAAAATGACAAAACTTTGATATTACTGCAAAAATTGTTTAAAGCTTCTTATCCCATTAAAATTAAAGGAAATCCCGTCATTTTAATACCCACACCCACATCATAAAATAAATGAGTTATGTCCATAAAAATTCTTGATGTTGCTGTCTGGCATTAATTTTCAACATCATATATACTATACAACCAAATCGACAGTGGGTGATTTTAAAATTGAATTTTTTTTTTCATATTTGTGTATTTTTTGAATTTACAATATACTCGTATTTTTCTGTTGAAGAACATCGAGAAATAATATTTTTGCAACTTTTTTTTTTTTTTTGTTAAATTTATTTTGTGTGTCGACTTACAAATGAAGCATAAATCCACAAAATCTACCTTTATATAATCTTCCATTTCTCCCAACAACCACAAGTTTCAAATTTCAATTTCTGGAAGGATATCCAGTGAACTATTACAGACGATATACATTTCCAAGTTGATAGGAGGGAAGGGGGGGGGAGGGTGGGTAGGGAACACATAAAATTTGTTCCAAATACGGCCATCAAGCATGACCAACACTATAACTTAACTTTATACAGTTAGGTACTCAAAAAAACCCACTTCACTTCAACTACGAGTATATATTGGAGCAACCAGAGAAACCATCAGTCCCAGCATCCCAGGAATATCCTTGGGGCAACTTGAAAATTTACAGAAATACACAATTTCCAGAATTACACTATTCAAAGTATGGTATAGCTTGGCCAAGTTTTAGAAGTTCTACTTCACTCTCTCTCTCTCTCGAATGAATGGACTGCGTGGGTTGAAGAAAGAAAAAAAAAAAAAAGGAAACACAATATTTTCTGCAATAACTTCTTTGAATAAACAATTTTCCAAACACAAAAAAAAAATGGATTCGTAACATTTTACATGCATATAACAGTTAAGTAAGTATACTCTGATATACATATAAATTGGTTGGATGAAAGAGAGGCGATGTAGCTTTACTGCTTTATCAAATGTTATGCTTTAGAATGGCTTACCATCTTATTTTTTGGTTTGTTATGTTTTCATTTTCAAGAACTGAACTGAGTAATAGCCAGTCAGTATAGTTGGTTGTAGTTTTTGTTATATGCAAAAAAAAAAAAAAAAAACTTTCGACTCCTTTGGTGGCAAATTGAAAGTGTTTTCATATTTGTACTATAATCTTACCTACCTACTTTAGTTTTAGTGTTGAAAAAGTCTAACCTACCTATACGATATCTACACAAGTTTTAGCCTTGGGTTATCTATGTAGGTACATTTACAAAATGGACTTAATTTTGTGGCATGAACTTTTCTTTTTATAGCCAACTAACCAATCTACAGAAAATTCGTATTGTTTACTCTGCCCGGAGAGATATCTACATATAAATTTATGGAATAGAGTGAGCCTGAGGAAGTTTTGGTTAAATCGGTTTACCAAACTACCACATAACCATATATACCGCATAACTGCTCAGATTTCAGCAGATTCTTTTTGTTTCGTGGTAAGTTCTTGTTGAAAATGATGAAAAATTGATCCAGATGTTTTGGACTATTAACAAAAACTGGATGTCCAATGAAATATGATATTTTTGCTTGCAGAAGAAGTTGCATTTTTTTTTAAAGTTTCTATGGCTTTTGAATTGGAATATTATATCCTTTGTTTATTTATTGTTCTGTTGTAATCAGCTGAAGTTAACAATGGTCGTCCAGGTTATTATTATTCATTTTCTATTGTTAACTAGAAAAAAAAAGAAAAAAACATTTTAGCTAATTGTCCTTGCCAACCAAAAAGAATTGTCCGTTTTTTGTTGAAACCCTTTTTTTTAAATCACATATTGTTTGCTCATTTCTGCATTTTCCTGCAAGGTAATGTGAATGATAAGGATAACACTTATGTCAAATTAATGCATCCCTTAATTCAATATTTCTTCCTTTTTCGCTGTTTATTTTTTTTTTTAATTTAGGATTGCATTGTTTACATGAGTGCACTTTAGTTTATTGTTGTTCCCTGTGGAGGACAAAGTAACTACGAATCGGTATCACCATCACTGGACAAACACTGGACACAAGATTACAGTGCTGCAGCTTTATGTATAATGTTGGAACAATAGAAATTATTATGATGATTGTTTGCATAATCGCTCTCAGTGCAATATACATATTTTTTTTTTTTTTTTGTTTTTTTTGCTTTCAATTTCAATCTCTGCTATCGCAGCAAGCTTAATGGATAAACCATTATATTATTATGGTTTGCATAAAGCAAATTTATGTTTAAATAGAGAGAAGGGGTTTTGTATTAAAAAAAAAAAAAACCAAACCCTCACTGTGTGAATTGTGAAAACCAAAGCACATTCACAAAAATAAAACAAATTCAATTAGAGTAAATGGAATTTGGTTATTTTAATGAAACATACAACAACAACAAAAAAATACATAAAATACAGTTTTGCTGTTAAATCAAGGCGCTATAGATTACTGGTAAATCCAATGTTACGTTAATTCGATAAGCTTAAAATGCGTATAATTAATTCAATTGATTTGATTATTCGTAATTAGCCTTGAAGGATATTTTTATTTATATTATTCTATAGGCAAATAAAAAAGTTCTCAGTGTTTCATTTAAAAAGATAGAATTTTGTAGTGACCGCGTTATTTACGATTTTCCAAGATATACAGATTCTAACAAAAAACAGCCATTTTGAATTTTCAAAACAAACAAAAATATGACATGTTTTTTTTTTAACATCACAAATTCGCGAATAACGAATTTTTTAAAATTCGCATTTTTTCAACTTTGCAAATTATTTTTTTTTTGAAATTTGATATTAAAAAAAATTATATTTGTGCTTTTATTAGCATTTTAAGTTGTACCACCGTCATTTTCGTCATCATCATCATCATCGGCTCGACAACTGGGATCCGGTTCTGGCTTCCTTCAACAAGTCTCTCCACCTATCCCGGTCTCAAGCCGACGACGCCCTCCAGTTGCACACCCAAAGCTTTCGGGCATCCTGGTCTACGCCATCCAGCGCAAGCATGGTCTACCACGCTGCCGACTACCATAGAATTAACCACAAAGGACTTTCCGAGCCGGTTCCTCTTTACTCATGCGAGCTAGGTGCCCTGCCTACCGGAGTCTACCGCTTTTAATTTTTGTCACTATGTCTGCTGCTACTATTGACCCAAGGTATTTAAAGGATTGCACCACTTCAAATTCGTGCTCCGCTACCTTGATTGTTTGACCAACTGTTCTTCTCGTACTCGACGCCACCATGTACTTTGTTTTACCTTCACTAATGTTCAGCCCCAGATTTTGTGCCGCCTGCTCGATCTGGATGAAGGAATCGTGCACACCTTCCGATGATGTCAATGTCGTCTGCGTAAGACAGTATCTGGCTGGACCTGTTGACGATGGTGCCTCTTGTTGCCGTGCCAGAGTCACGGATTGTTTTCTCCAATGCCAGGTTGAAGAGGAGGCATACGCCAGGCGTCATTTTCGTAACTCAAAAAAAAATTTAATTTTCGCAAAATTTGCGAAGGAATTTCTTTTTTCGAATAAATCGTGTTGAAGTAAGCCATTTCATTTTCGTTACTAAAACAAATGTCAAACCTTCGCATATTTGCAAAGGATTTTTGCAAATTCAATTTTTTGAAATTTAAGATTTTTTTTCAAAAAAAAAAATTCAATTTTGCTCCATAAAATAAACGCGAAAAATTGTACTGAAGTTATCAGCGATGAGTTAAGGTATTAATTATCCTTCGAAAAAAAAATCTCTATCCCATTTTTTTTTTCCTTTTTCCAAAAATTGTTTATGATTGGTGAGTTTCACACAGGGGATGTTTTCTAAAACTTCGCAAGAATATACAATAATTCCTCTTTTAAGGATAAATTAAAAGTTAGAAATACAATGGAACTCTTTAAATAAATCATAAGTCAAATATCAAATGAGTAGATATAATTTAAAATAGAAAAAAAAATAATTTATTAAAAATATTACAAAACACAAAAGTTAAATGTTAAATGTTAAATCAACCCACGCATTTTAAAAAAACTTTTCCAAACAAATAAAAATCACAAAGTCCCATCCTAAAATTAAACAAACAAAACAAAAAAACTCAATTTTAAAACCAAAATCACGGCCCCAATATTCCATTTGCAGACAATTCCACTCAAACCAATTTGACAACAACAACAACAACAAAAAAAAAATAAAATAATTGATTTCAATACACAAAAAATAAAAAAAAAGAAGAAGAAGTATTATTGAAAACAAATATGTAGGAGTATATACAAACATATCAATATCTTCATTGGAAAAACAACCTTAAGGCGTTTTTATTGCCACTTGTTACAAAATACTTTGGAATACCCATGGAACAGAAAAAAAAAAATAAATAAAAGGAAATCTGTTTAACATTGATTCTCCTCTACAATTTTCCGCCCCAATTCATGAGCCTTGACAAAACTTTATGTAAACATATATACTCTTGTGTATCAACAAAACAACTTTCAACAAAAAAAAATAATAACAACAACAACAAAAAAGAGTGTGTAAGATACTTTTTAAGGACAAAAAAAAAAAAAAAACTTTTTGAAGCTTGTGCACTTAATTATAAGCCCCACAAGTTCAAAAATTCTTTTTGAATTCATTAAATTTTTATAGGGGCGTTAATTTCATAAACAGATATTTTTTTTTTTTTTCAAAAAACAAAAAAGTTAATAATACACATAATATTAGGCGGGTGATAGAGGTGGCAGCTGCTGTTGAAGTGAAGTTTCTATCTAAGAAGATTTCTTAAGAACTTTCGAATATTTGAATATTATTAAAGTATAAATATTAGAACTCTAGAGGCATTTACTGGTCATTGAGGAGCAACAAAAAATTGTATTTTTTTTTTCGCAAAATTTTGAATGAGGAGTAAAAATTGAGGTAAAAATAATGCGAATTTCAACTTTTACGAATGCAAGACTAGCCTACACACATAGTCGTCCGGAGTGTGGGGCAAGGGGGTCAGTTGACTTCTCCTTGAACTGAAAAATATCAAGTTTTCAAAATTGCTTTATTTTTCTACTATGGACTTTTGATACACAGGACAGTTTTCTTGGTATTTCTTCTGTTTGAGTTCCTGGAAAAAATCCTTCGGGGAAAAAATCCCTACACATATTATATATTTGCAAATAGTAAAGTACATTAAGTCTCAAGAAAAAAAAATCTTAGCTCTAGGTATGTCTGTCAAATCAACCATAAATTATTGATTCTATATATCTCTATCATAACAATTTTGTATCTTCACTTATCACAACATATAAATTCAGAAGAAAAAAAGCAAAAAACCAAATAAAAATATCCATGTGTTTATATTCACAACAACGGCATACGTATGTATTTTTAAATTACACCCAAATTGGTATAATATAGGCAACAAACAAGCCATTTGATTGTGAAAATTCAATTATCCCTCAAGCTATGTCATTCAAAAGTCACGACACATTTGTCGCATCAGAATCTAATAATAATATGTAATTTTGTGTAAAATTAAATAATTTGTTTCATCTCTTTATTTATTTATAAATAAAATGAAGAACGAGAACATTATAAGAGTAATTTTCTTTTTGTCATTTTGTTATTATACTATACCTACATACATACTAAATAGTGAAAGAACTCATAAATTCTTATAGAAAATTAGATAGTCATTTGGAATGGCGCGCATCGACTTCAAATAGTACAGTGGTACAATTATTATAGTTTAATTGGAATATTTTCAAAGTATAAACAAATTTTATTTATACACAGGTAACAAAATATTTTATAGAAAAGTTTTTGTGAAAATTACAAAAGATAATCCCGTTTCAAAAAATGTATATCCTTTTAAAATAGCAGACTCATTATAGACATTAAAGCAGTAAAACAAGAAACCAAACCACCCTATCGTATTAGGAATAGGGTCTAGAGGGGTAATTGTGAACAGGGGTAATTGTAAACACACTTTATTCTAAAAAAAATGTTTATAATTTGAAGCATGCTATGACATTATTTGAAAAGACATTATATTTCCATTATGTTGAAGCAGGGAAGGCGTTATCTATCAAAGAGTTATTTGTGTTTTGTCCGTTGACATGAGTCATTCGTTTTTCTGCGATTTTAAGGTTTTTTTTAAAAGCTCATTAAAATTATTTCAAAAAAAATAAAGGCGATCAAAGTAAGTTAAATTTTATATTTAAGAAGATGAAATATAAGTGTTAATGCATGTTTACAACTATCTATACATACATACACCATTGTTTTCTTGTCATGGGTAAATGTAAACACCGAAATATTGTAAAAGTTAACATTCTGGGGTAATTGTAAACATCCACTTTCCAATGTCTTTGGTGTTGGTCTGACAATATTTTATATCCTACGTACATATCAATGAAAAACCACAGCTTTATCATACACGTCTGAAATTATCCTCCATGTTTTAGAAGATGTGTATAACAAAAACAAAACATATCGACAATCAGCAGTAGCGCACGGTGTTCCTATTTCGGTTATTTATAATCGAATCGATGCTACCTTTATACTCGAGGGCGAGTCAGAAAACCTGAACTGTCGTCAAACGTGCAAGATATCATAGCAAGGTATCTGCTAGTGGAGATGAGCAACCACCCTTAAATATTTTTGTAGATGGCGCAGTTCAAGCTCGATGGACCTCAATTGCCATTTATTCATGCTATTCTGCTTTAGGACGGCCACTTTAACCATATCAGTGTTAGGATCGTTGAAGGCTTTTAAAAATAAAATACAATTGATGCGTTTTCCAATGTTGTGAAAAAGTTTTGTTGATATAAACCAAATTTGTGGATTGTTGCCAGAGCAAAAAACAACTGTTATTGAATAATTACAAATATTTAGTTTAATGCAAAAGTACCAGTTTTTGAAATGTAATATTTGAACTTATCATTTTTTTTTAAAGAGTTAACCTTATTTTTTATGTATTTTGAAATAAAACACTGTGATTTAGTTTTCACTTTGTTCACTTTTGTTGCAATTTTTCTTTTATTATACCTGCCTTAGACACCCAGTTTTATGTATGTTTTCATTTATCCCATTTTTCTCGTTTACCTAAAAAAGACGGGTGTAAATAACCAATTTTATGAAAAATAAAGAAACTAACACGTTTAAAATTTATTACTTTCAATATGATACATTCCAAATTAAAGTTGCATCTATCAAATTTGTTGTTAGAAATCTGATGAATTTTGTTTAGGAATACTACAGAAAATTACCTACCTGGTTTTTTGCAATTTTTTATTTACTTTGTGTTGAATTTGAAGCTATTTCAGGCCCCACTGTACAGTAACACTATTACCGGGTTACTGGCGCTACAATTTGACAATCTACATACATTATTATTTTATTTGGCGGTCACTAACTCAAAATCTCCTCAATATTTTATATTTGTTATCTATAGATAAATCGTCACTCTCTTCGATATTTTACGATAATATCCACATGAAAATCGATATGTTCATAAATTATTCAATTCCAATAGTGATTGGGGAAATTCTATATTTTTTTTTTTTGTTTTTATATTCTTCATTATTTTGAAATTGAAATTGGGTCAATTGGTTCTGTCATTGTGTCACTTTTCAGATGATAGAAAAAGGTTCAAAACCAAAGATAGCTAGAATGTGTTTTTATATAAGAATGTATCTATATGTCCGCCACGTGTGTTCATTGCCATGGACATAGAAGAATGTCACCCACACGTTTGCTTTTGTTTGTTGGGCTCAGGTCACATTGCCATAAGTCACCAAACAAAAACAAAAAAGACATATTGGAACTTTGAAAATCTGTTCATGGGATATGTTTTTTTGCGTTTCTTTCCGACAGAAAGAATTTTTGTTTGATAATGACAGATGTACGTGCCGAGTATGGCTAAATATTGTGCGTAAAGTATGACAGTCATTTTGTTTTCATTTTTTTTTTTGTTTTTATTTAGTGTTAACTCATTTGGGAAAAATCAAATTTGTAAATTTAAAGCTAACATTTCATTTTCCAAAATACCACCCTCAAAGACAGTTCATCCAAAAATTTGTCAGTGAAGAACCATCTGTGGCCATTTTTTTTTTTTTTTTTTTTTTTTTTTTTTTTTTTTGAACCACTTACAGAGTCAGTCAATTTATCAGAGGTACATATACATAATAAGTTCGATTGAAAAAAAAGCTCTGGACGCCTGTGGTAATTTCGGAGACAAATCTACTGTTTTGTTCTGTTTCTGTAGCCAATGCGTCGATGTAGTTCAACTCACCACTCTGCTGCTGGAGTTGCTGCGATGTGAGCTTTAAGGTGTTTCCTTTCTTCGATATTTGCCAAGTTTCTTCGGAAAGTACTATGGCGACCGAAGCAGCACCGTATTTGAAAACATTTTTCACAGCACACTTGCTACTGATTGTTCTCAATCCTTGTGAAAGGTGATCCCCTAGTTGTTGGCGAACTGCGGGATGCTTTAGTCTATCAGTGTTGACCTCGGGCATTCGGATGTTTTCTCGAGAGCTGAAACTGCAGCCGTACGCAATTTAACAGTAGAAACCAGCAAGTGGTGGTGTCGGGCCATTCCCATATTTGCACATCTTTTGTTTTGAACGCCATGAAGACCGCTCCTTAATCATCGACTGATCACAAAGTGATCAATTTCGTTAGAAGTTGCTTGTCTGTCCGTCGACACCCAACTAACTTTGTGGCACGTCTTAGGTTCGAACATGGTCCCTTCTATAACAAAGCGGTTAGCATTGCAGAAATCAACATAGCGTTTGCTATTATACCTAGTTACGGCTGCCAACGCCATATTTTCTCATAACATATCAGAGTCCATCGTTGTCTTTCCCAACCTTACCATTCAAGTCTCCCATGACCATCACGATATCTCCACGAGGTGTGCTATCATAAGCATCACTCAGCCGGAAGAAGAAAGCTCGCTTTCAAGATCTTCTCACCTAAAGGTTCCCAGGATATCAAGTTATTGAGAGCTGTTTTGGAAAGCAGCAATTCGACGCCAGACTCCCGACAGCTTCCAGGTGTCTTTCCAAAATAGAGCAGCAGTCTTATGAGTTGGTGACTTAAGCTTGCCCGAGCCCAAGCATCTAACTTCGCTTAACACTAAAGTTTCCATTTTGTTTCGCATGAATTCTTTCTCTAATTGAAGCATTTTGAATACCTTCACTTCCGTTGTCGAGGGGCGTCCTCACATTCGAAAAAACTATCTTTGTCCGGGTACAATAGTCAAAAGTCTTCAACGTGTTATTATTCCTTATCCGAGGCGTAGTGTTGGTTTCGGTAGCGGTTTTGAATTCAGCTAAATAATTGTAGTTTTAGCCTATCCGCATATAAAGGAATGCGCAAATAGTTGCCCGGGAACCACCACGAGGAAGCAAAACAAGCACTTCATCGTGTTTGTTCTGGGCAACCAGTAGTTTCCCGATCAGGTATGCTGCAGAAAAAGCTCTGTAAAGAAAGCTTTTACCAAACCCAAATGGTCACAAACGTCCATTTTTTTCTATTCATCATTTTTGAATCAGGCCCCGGGCCCTGTTCTTCAACATTAATAATACTCAACACACATAGGTCCTATTAAAATGTACTTAGTTAATGTCTCTCTACCAACTTATGAAATAAACAATAATACACTAATCAGACTAAAGGTTCTCCAGCATAATTATTATTTTCTCTTCATTTGGTCTCTTTGTACTAAAAATTAATTATTATGAGCTTTGCTTTATATTACAGTACCTAGAGTTACCTACCTTATTCCTTTTAGTGCAATTCATTTTAACATTGTTCATAAAACCATTTCAGTGTTTTCATTTCTCCCTATTAAATGTTATTACCATTTATTACATTATAAATTTAACAACAAACAAACAAAAATTATACATAAAAGTCAAACAAATTAAGTTTTATGCACATAAATGTGAATATTATACACCAAAAATTACTGTCTTTCTCTCCTAGAATATATACTAATACTAAAAAAGTTATAAAAAAAAATAAAGTTATTTCACTAAAAATGTAGATAAAATAAAGTTGTATACAGTCCTGCCCAACAACGCAATAGAAGAAGAACAATGGTATGATTAATTAAATTATCAAAACATCTACCTACATCGCATTGTCCATCCTTGTCCTCGTCGTAGTATAATAGTCGTATCTCCTCTATGGACACCTTGAAATAAAATCCTTAATATAAACTTGATATAGCTAACAACACTAACGTAGAGCCTCCTCCAAAAGTCCAAGGATCTTTACCTAGTGAACAGTTTTTTTCTCTCCATCTTTATTTTTAATAAAGCTCATGCTGTCTGGATGTAGAATTTCAAAACAAGCAATCCACCTACTACTTCGCATAGCTATTTGTGTAGAGTAGGTAAGACACCTAACCATGATTTTATACTCTCCCTCTTTGACAGGATGTATAGTAGAATGATGTCTTGATTGTTTTATAATTGTAATAGGAAACATTTTTTTTTTTTTCATAAAAAAAATTCTTCCACTGAAAATTCATTTTAAGGATTCTTAAGTCACTTAGTTGAAATAGAATCATAAATTATACACCATCAACATCTAAACCTTACATATATTTATATCTATGTATCTACTTGCAATGTACACAGAATGGAATATAATTCAAGGTGAAATCAAGTTGCTGGTGTATTTTATAAATATATGTATAGCTTTTGAAATGTTTCATTAAATCTCGTAACACATAGCTCACAAAAAAAAAAGAAAAAAAAAACACCTTCAGAGTTGTGTAACTCTATAATCTCTTTACCTATGTAGATACCTACGTTTTACCTACTTGTTTGCTTATAGCCCTATCCAAGGGAACTTTTAAAGCAGCAGCAGGTAAAAAAAAAAAAACGTTGTTACTTTGTCAACATCAAGAATGTTGAGCTCAGACACATTTTTATATAAATTGATTTGATAGCAAACTCATCAAATAATTCTTCTTCGCTTTGGTGGATTTTGTTGGGTTTGGCGTGGCATATTTTTTTTTCTGTTCAACTAAGTTATTTCCCTCTGTGTTTTTTTTGTAAGGATATTTTTGTTGTGCGCATTTAAGAGAAACTTTCCAGCAGCTGATTTTCCAATTTCAACTCATTCCAATATATTTTCATTTCCAGGGAAAATTTTAAAGAGAGAAAAATAATTTGCATACTCTCTTTGTTCAAATTTTGAATGCCTACTCTTTTGAGGTAGGTAAAGATAATTGCAACTTATTTAAGAGTACAAATATTTTTGAAGGATTAACTGTGAACTTCACACAAGAAGAAACAGTGATGTTATTCATATTTCAACTTTTGATTGAGGGAACAGAAATGGGGGTGCAATTTATATATTTGTTCCTACAAACATTAATGTTCTTCTTCAAACAATTCCATTTAAGAATACAACGAGAACGAATGAATTGTTCATTTCAATAAATCTCAATTGCCTTTGCATGCTTATATTTCTTATTTAAGTTTTCATTTTTTTTTATTTATTAAATCAAAATCAACATTTTTTAAAATTTTTACCTTAAAAAATGTACTCTGCTTTTTTATGGCAGTTAAAAGTGCTTGTACTACCTCGCAATGAACTCACTCCCAAATGAACTAACTCTTAAATGAACTAACTCTTAAATGAACTAACTCTTAAATGAACTAACTCGTAAATGAAATAACTTCCAAATGAACTCCCAAACGAACTAACTTTTATTTAGACTAACTCCTTAATGAACTAACTTTTAAATGAACGAACTCCCAAATGAACTAACTCCCAAATGAAAGAACTCCTAAATTAACTAACTTTTAAATAGACTAACTCCTACATGAACTAACTTACCAATGAACTAACTCCCAATGAATTAACTCCCAATGAACTAACTCCCAAATGAACGAACTCCCAAATTAACTAACTTTCAAATAGACTTCCAAATGAACTAACTCTCAAATGAACTAACTCCCAAATGAACTATCTCCCAAATGAACTAACTTCCAAATGAACTAACTATCAATGAATTAACTCCAAATTTAATTGGGAAATGGTTTATAATATAATGAATTAAAACCAAAATGAACTAAAACCACTATATTATTTGGGGTAGATGCAAGATTGGGTGTCTGTCTGTTGGGGGGGGGGGGGTAGATTGCAGGGCAACATACCCCCCAAACATAGGCAAATTATTTAAAACCAGTAAAACATAATTTTAATAAACACAATAATATTAAATAACCTTATTTAAGAAGGCCACTTAGTTAATTAATTATTTTATTATTTTTTTGTTTTTAGAAAATTGAACTAACTATTACTGTGAGCAAGAGCACAAGTTAATCCGATCAACTAATTTAATTATTGAACACCTATGTTCCTATTATATATGTACCAATGGACTAGATACCTATAATTGAAAAAAAAATAAATAATTTTTGTGTTTTAAGTATATTTGTAAATTTTGATCTAATTGACATACATCCAATTAAAATTGAAGCTCTTAAAAAAAATATAATAAACTGACATTCTGACAAATTAATATTTAAAATACCACAAAGCCCCTCAAGCTATACCTCATATTCATTATACAAAAATATTAATTTCAATTTTCCCAAAAAATATATTAAATCAAACACTAAATACTATGTACCTAAGTTTTTATTAATAAAAAGCTGATGATGAATACTGTTACATTTAATGAGCTCTTTTCGAGAATCTAATAGCATCTAATATGTATACGAAAGTTTTTTTTTTAAATCAATTAAATATTGATAGATCAAAGTTTGCTTTGTTTATGGACACTGTAACTATAGCTAGCTATTATGTTTATTTATTAACTAAACAAATAAATAATTAATAGGCTAACATACACATATACATAAAGTCAACTTATCATTACTATGAATTAAGCTGTTTATAAATATATGTATGTTACATTATGAAAACATTGCATTATGATTTATTTTGTTATATTTTCAAAGGCAATCAATATCAAATTGTTAGCGTTGGCACTAATTTATATTTGTGGGTATTAATTAAATGTAAATGTTTGTGATTTATAAGGCTAATAATAATGAAGTTGTTTAGCATGAATTTTTTTTCTTTGTATGGCCAGTTTAATACTGAAATTTTTTTAGCAAAATTTAATGAAATACAATTCGAATTTATATTTTGTTTAAAGAAATTAAATTAACTAAAAATTGAATTAAAAACGCTAAATGAGTTCAGTTAACAGGTAAAATGTACAACTCTTTGTTTTTGATAAATGCGTCTAAGGCCATACATTTACCCTTTTTGAACGTCGATAAGCAACGTCTGTTTTCGAAAGTTAACTATCCACTTGAATGATTATAAAAAATTCACGTTGTTAAGTGAAACCAATCAATATTGTCCTCCTATCAGATTTAAAAAAAAAAAATACTTTACATCATTTAAACTACTCTACCCTTATAACACTACATGAATTTCAAATACCAGATACACACATATGTATATGTAAAATGATGTCTGGCATACATAGGTACATAATATCGGTCGGAAGAACGTTAATCCGATTGTCCTTTGTATTTTGTATTTAGTTCAGCGAACCGCATTTAAGCGGAATAAAAATAATTTATTTATTGTTTATTTGTTATGTTGGAATTATCCTTTTAAAAGAAGTCGAGTTTTTTTCTTTTTACTGTTGAATTCAGTGAAATAAACAAAACAAAAAAAAAAAACGTTAACAAAAACCCAACATATGTAGGTACATAGAAGGGCGTTTTTGTTGGTTTAGTTTATGTAACAATTGACATGATATGGTTGCCAAAAAGAGAGAAGATATATTATATTAAAATATTCACACATTTAAATACACATATCTTACATGTGTATTAAAAACCTATCTCAAAATCAAGGATATAAAATTTGAATTTAAATAGACATGCCCGAATTAAAGGCTCAAAGAATTTTCTATTTAAATTATTCGCCTGGATGACATTGTTAAATCATTCATTTGAAGTGGATACGGGATTTTCAAATGAATAGGATTTGAATTTATTTTCAAATTCAAAATCTTTTGAATGTTAATAATTTTTCGTGTCAGTTAAATGTACTTTAAAGATCACAAGCATAAAAGCAGAAGAAGAGAAATATTTAAGAAAAATGTAAATCAACAATACGAAAAACTCATTGTTTTAAAGAGTTTCATCATCGGCTCGTCAACCGGGGTCCGGTCCTGGCCTCCTTCAACAAGTCTCTCCACCTATCCCGATCTTGAGCCGACGCCATCCAGTTGCGCACCCCAAGGCTTCGAGCGTCCTGGTCTACGCCATCTCTCCAGCGCAAGCATGGTCTACCACGCTGCCGTCTACCATAGAATGTACCACAAAAGACTTTCCGAGCAGGTTCCTCTTCACTCATGCGAGCTAGGTGCCCTGCCCACCGGAGTCTACCGAGCCTAATTTTTGTCACTATGTCTGCTTCAAGGAAGATTGCGTACAATTCATGATTGTACCGTCTCCGGAATCGTCCTTCCTTACATATGGGGCCAACAATTCTCCTTAAGACTTTTCTCTCGAACGCGGCTAAAAGGTCACAGTGTCTTTTGCTAAGCACCTAAGTCTCGGAGCCATACGTGACTACTGGCAGGACCATGGTCCTGTACAGCCCCAGGATTTCTACTTTGGGGAACTATATCACTACAATCTCCAAAAAATGAAATCAAAAATTAATCAATTAGTATAATTTTTTTGGAAATTTAGCAGAGGCTTTAAATTTTTAAGGATTCCGAATTATTGAGTTTTCAGATCTTGCATTTTTGAAATTTTCTGGACTTGTGTTTTTTGGATGTTCGAAAAATTTTGATTTCAAGTTTTTTGAGTTATAGCGCGGCTGTAGACTTTGTAGAATTTTTATTTCTCGTGGTTTTGAATTTTCTTGATGTGATTTTGAAATATTCGATTTTCGAGAATTTTGGTTTCAATGTGAGGACTATTTAGAATGTGTTATTGTAGATTTTTGTACTATTGGATTTTCTGGTATAAAGGAGTGTTCGGATGGCAATAGGCAATTTCATTTCTTGGATGAAGTCATGGGTCTTTAATCAAAACACGTTGAGCAATAACGCCGAAGCACTTAGTTTTCTGTCTTTTAAGGCAGGTATCGATATTAAGACCGGTATTGGGAAAATCTTTATCAATAGTGATAATGTAGTCCTTTGAAAGAACAGTCTGTCCAAACTCAAATCCAAACCCATCATAAACATCCGAAAAAATTTAATCTGATTTTATGTAAGAGAAAATTTTAGTAATTAATACGAAAAGCTTTTTTTTTTAAATGTTGAAACTCATTAACTTTAAAATATTTCCTCTGCACTGTTATTTTAATAATTACAAAAAAAAAAAAAGTAATTATAATAATAGCATAATGCATATTGATAGTACGTACCTACTAAAGGTCATGTATATTAAATTCCATTTAATCGATTTGAAAACTTTCAGCCACATGCGGGGCTATGTTGACATCAGGGTAAATATTTGAAGGTATATATACTGTCCTGAGCATCTATATAAACAAGAGCTCTATATAGATTCCTTAAAGGCTTTCCCTCCCATATAGTATTTCACTCACCATTAATTAATAATAATTCATATACTCGTAGATAGATATACTCAGACTCACTAGCATTATATTTTGTGCTTGTCATTCAGCGAGGTCATTTGATATTATGCGAATGCCTGCTAGGTATCTAATATTATACACCTAGAATTTAGGTATTGGAATGTCGTATACCTTTGAATATACATATATCTATCTTTATTTGAAGTGTTCTCCTCGTGTATTTGATATCGATTCTTATTTATACTCCACATCTAACATATATAGGTAAAGGTATTGAAGTTTTGTGTCTTAATTGAAATTAACTGCGTGTTTTAGTCATAGATGATGATAATCAATCGAAATTATATTAATTGATGGCCAAAATATACCTGTATGTATATACTCGGAATATGTTAGCTAAAGGAGCTTATGTGGATGTGAATTTGAAAGGAATTCCATTTGATAAGGAATTTGATTGAATACTTATTTATTTATTCGCAAATCAAATACAAAGAATTTCACTATTTTTTTCTTGAAATAATAATTTTCAAATTGGCACATAAATACTACAATGTCGGTTAACTAACTTAACAAAAGCAAAATATTGTTAAAATAAATTCAACAGAATAAGAAAAATGCGTATACGCCCGAGTGTACTTAATGTAAAATTCAATATTACTTGACTTACATAATTAACATGGCTTATACAAGATTTGCATAACTTACTTTATTGAAATTTTGACTTACATGTGTTTCATGACTTACAGTATTCTTACATGATTAATTTTTTTTTCAGGATTTGTTATGATTTGTAGATAATTTATATACTAATTTTTTAAATTATTTTTATTGAATTATAATTTTCAAAAAATTTTTCTTCGTATTTTACATGAAATTTTACACGAATTTGAACATAACATTTTACATGAAACAATGCATTAAATTTAACGTGAAAAACATTGAATTAAACAAAAAAAATTAATATCATTTTCTAGATGTATCCCATTTTACATGAAGCGTTAAATAAAATTCAATAATGTTTATGTTAAATTTAATGTAAAAACATAACATTCAATATGGAATTTTTTTAATGAAATTTTATAAAGGGTATCCCAACAAGAACGCAAGATTTAAATTTTAAATAAAACGCAGATATTTAAAAAAAAATCGTGAATTCTTTATTATATCGTAAAGTAGACAGGATGAGGTTATGTATGGAGCAGCACATAGGGCAGCCGCCGCGGCTTTGCTGGCACATACGCGATCTTTTAATGAAATTTTCAATGACCGTTTTGCATAAATGCTGCGGTATTTCATTAATGCAGCGTCCAATTTCCTCTTTTAAGGCTTGAGTCGTGTCGTTGGCTTATTCGCATAAGCCATCGACTTTAAAAAAAACCCCAAAGAAAAAAGTCCAATGGTGTTAAATCGCACGATCTAGGCGGCCAATTCTGGTCTCCAAAACGCGAAATAACACGACCGGGAAATGACTGATGCAGCAATTGAATTGTTTCTCTGGCTGTATGAGATGTGTCCCCGTCTTGTTGAAACCACATCCCCTCCACATTCATTTCTTCAATTCTAGGCACGAAAAAATTGGTTATCATTTCTCATAGTGGATTTGGAAACACCAATTTCGATGTCGAATTGAGGTGGATGGAGCTTGAGCGACATCATCACGTACTGCTGCGATATTTTCGGTCGATCGACCTGGTCGAAGGCGAGTTGTTTTCTTTACATCAGTGACAGACCCAATTTCAGCAAATTTGTCCATTAATCGCTTTACAGTTGACTCTTTTGGAGCATTATTGTAAACCCAAATTGATCGCAATTTGCGAACTATAGCCGCAAAACGTTCACCATTTTGGTGAACAATGAGAATGCGTTGTTCATTCGTGTAGCGCTCCATTTTTATTAACCTTATACCTTCTACTAACAAACAATAATAATTGTTTAAATGTCAAACAATGACACTTCGAATGGCGCCAAATTTAAATCTTGCGTTCTTGTTGGGACACCCTTTACAAAACTTTATATAGGTAAACTTTTAAATGAAATTTAATAAACAATTTTTGGATGGAATTTTAGGTTTTTCGCTTTCGCATAAAAATATAGAAATATAGAGAAATCAAAAAATGTTCATTTAATGTTTCAGGATTTTGTGTTTTGTAGATAAGTGTTTTAAGGAGCTTGAGTTTTCTGAGTTAAAGATTTCGAGACTGTTTCTGACTCCTAGATATCATAAATATTATAAAAGACTTCATTAAAAATACGAATTTCACTACAATCTCAAAATCAATTAGTATATTTTTTTGGAAATTTATGAGGGATTTAAAGTTTCCATGATCCCGAAAAGTTGCATTTTTGAGTTTTCGGATCTTGCATTTTTGAAATTTTCTGAATTTGCATTTTTGGATGTTCGAAAAATTTGGTACTTTGTAGAATTTCTATTTTTCGTTGCTTGAATTTTCTGGATGTTTTAATGATTTTGGAATGTTGAGTTTTTGAGAATTTCGGCTCTTGGGATTTTTTTGGTTTCAGTCTGAGGGCTATTTAGAATTTGTAGGTTTTCGGACTTTTAGATTTTCTGGTAATTTTTTTTAAAGAAGGTGTGCGGAATGCAATAACTGATTATTCACTTCCCATCAAAAACAGCTTTAAATTATTGAAAATTTTGTATAAACCATAACCCTAATGGTTCAATCTTCAATCAAATATATCAAATTCAGAGTGATACATAAAAGCCATCAAATCAATCAAACTGCTTTTGTTTCCCAACAAAGCACTATAAAATGTCAACTTGATTTCAAGTGGGCATCCCGAAAATACATATATGTATATGTATTTGCATCTAAATATATAGATTTTACTCTTTGCTGCAATCAACAATACAAACCATGAGGGAAACACATTTATCAATGCTTAATTAGCATTGGATAATAGCGCAAAACACATCCTTGACATCCACAAAGGGATAGGGAGAGATGGATGGTATGGATGCATTTATAAAGTACACCACGTCAATAGCCGTGTTGTTTTCCCTGTATCTACTATCCCTATTTTCGTATATAAAGACCCGGAAATTGACCTTACCTCAAAATAAACCTCATCCCCACAATAACAACAAGAATAGAACAAAAAGTCTAGGTTTACTATTTCTATATATTGCTCTCGGATAAGCTTCCTATTCCTATTTCTGTGCGATGCTGTTCACTGGCTATAGCTGTTTGCTGCATCACTTCATTTATTTTCGATCAAGAACAACTATTTGGATTTTCTCTTTGCAGGGAACAACACTGAATGCACACCAGAGATACCCAGTGGTCCTAGACCACAAACAAACAATAAAAACAACACGAGTCCTAGGGACACTATATACTTTACTAAACATTGAGGTTTACAGGTACACGTTCAAATCATTATTGAGCTCGCGCAAAAGTCCGATTTCTCGTCATATAGTCCTATAATACACCTATAGAGCTCCATTAAAGTTGGCAATGGAAAATTAACTGGTTAACTGAACACGTAGCTAAAGATACATTCACTTAAACCAGTGCAAGTTGTGCAATTAATTAAGAATGTAATTAGGGGTGAGAATTGAAAATTTCATGTGCCCTATCAAGCACACCTAACTTGCTGTGTGTTTGTCCTTCTTTATATCGCGAGTGAATCTGAATATGATGTCGTATATGGAAAATGTTGTTGTTCGTTTAATAGTGCACTTAAAACAGGGAACAGCAGGAGAGTGCTATATAGTCCATTAGGATTCTGAAAATTTGGATATGAAAACACGATTTTAAGTCCTCATTTTCCATAGTTTTGTTTTAAGAACTTTCATGCTAGCAGAGGGCATGTGTAGGGAATTATGGTAGCAAAAGAGGGAACAGAGTGATAATGTTCCTTTGGTTATTTGAATTTGTTGTGTTTGTGTACTTGGCTAGGTATCCTTTTAAAATATTTTCATAACGTTGTTTTGGATGCTGACGTTATGCGAAAATATTTCTAACCAATAGGTCCAATTGATTTGTAATACTTTACTTAACATACATAATGAGTTTGGTATTGATTCTGTTGGTTAATATTGTTGGGTAATTTAACTATGCTATTATTAGGGTTTCTGTTTGCATTTTTAATCATGTACATTAAAATTGGTTGAATCATTGATAGACTAGCTTTTTCGCGAGCTGAATTACTCGGACTAAATAAAACGTAATTGTTTATTAGTACCTACTGGAGAACGTTCTTTTGAAACCAAAAACATTTACAAAAAAAAGACTAAATGCAACTGTCGGAATTTTTGGTTTTTAGGATGTAAATGTAAATACATGGAAACTCGAAAGCTTCCGATATCTAGTCTTGTGTTGGCCTATTTCCACCAGTGCCGGCGGCGCGGCGTTAGAGGGACTGACACCCCGGGAAAGAATATTTTAGCGTCCACTTAAGGAAATCAAAATCAAGTGTTCATTTTTTCTTGAACCAACTTCTCTACATGGACGTAGAGTTCACAATTGTGAAAAAAAAAATTCAAAATAAAAAGGCATGGTAAAGTATTTTTAAATACAGAAAAATAGGAATACAAATGTCGCAAGGAATTTTACCCTCAGTAGCCGTTAAAAAATTGTAAACGGTCGTAGACGTCGCAGTAGACGGTATTCTCCTTGTACGATCGAAAGATGTTTAGGACGAGATACCAAGTACACTAACCGTTTTACTTTGGTGGGGGAAATATCTCAACCCCACCAATCGCCCCCTCAAATCAGGCGCCCAGGGCCGTGGGTCCATCGCGCTTCCCCACAGTATATGGGTGTCGAATAAAGTATGTTTGGCTAAAATCTACAAAATTCTAACACCCAAGACATTGAAAATTTCATAAAAACTAAAACTCATAAAATTATTAATTCCAGAGACCAACCCTAAACCCCTAAGAACTCACAATTTAAGGTTGGTTGTTAACATTATTAAACTTAATTTTTTACATAATAGGACAAAATTGAAAGACGACACAATTTTTTGAAACTACAAATTTTCTAAAACCAAACAAAAAATATAAACTGATTAGATCTTTACCCTTAGGCAGGCGATGGAAAAATGTCTAGAATTTAACATACCAACATACCATCTGTTTATAGACTTTAAAGCCACCTATAATAGCATAGCCAGGAGAATTCGGCATCCCAAATAAATTGACGCGACTTTGTAGGTTGACCATGACTAACGTAACAAGCCAAGTAAAAATAGCCGCATTGATATCCAGACCAATCAACATCTTTTATGGACTATGACGAGAGAATGGTTTGGTCTGCCTCCACTTCAACCTGGCGTTGGAGAAAGCAATCCGTGACTCTGTCACGGCAACAAGAGGGACCATCGTCAACAAGTCCAGCTAGATATTGTCTAACGCAGACGACATTGACATCATCGGAAGAACCGAACAATCTGTACACGGTTCCTTCATCCAAATCAAACAATCAAGTAGCGGAGCACGCATTTGAAGTGATGCAATCTGAGACTTGGGTGCTTAGCAAAAGACACTCCGACCTCTTAGCCGCGTTCGAGAGAAAAGTCTTAAGGAGAGTTGTTGGCTCCATATGTGAGGAACGACGATTCCGGAGACGGTACAGTCATGAATTGTACGCAATCTACCTTGAAGCAGACATAGTGACAAAAATTAAGCTCGGTAGACTCCGGTGGGCACTTAGCTCGCATGAGTGAAGAGAAACCGGCTCGGAAAGTCCTTTGAGGTACATTTTATGCTAGAGGCAGAGTTGTAGACCATGCTTGCGCTGGAGGAATGGCGTAGACAAGGGCACCCGAAGCCTTGTGGTGCGCAACTGGATGGCGTCGGCTCAAGACCGGGATAGGTGGAGTGACTTGTTGAAGCCGATTATGATGATGAAAAAAAAAATATAAATCCCAAAATCTTGAACAGCCAAAATTAAAAATTCGTAAATTTCCCCTAAAAATTAAAAATTCGCATTGGTTTAAAATTCTGAAGTCTTAAAATCCAAGACACTCAAACTCCGAAGCCAAAGCATTCCAGCAATCCCAAAATCTCGAAAACACAAAAAACGTAAGATTCCAGAAAACGCCTGAATTTCCAATATTTTGCAAGCCCTTAAATCCAAATAACTCCTGAAAAAACAAGATCTCGAATATTTAAAATCCCAGATACTTAAAGATTTTTTAAAATCCAGAAACTCCTTTTTCAAACTAAGCAGACAAAACTCTCCCTCAATTTGTATGCGCTTAACTCATAGAACACCGACTATAGAACGAATGCCTTATAATACAGTTACTAAATCCCTTCACAACTCAACTCTCATCAACTCCTGTGATTTTTGATATACCACTAAAAATACTATGACATCTGGGATTTTGAATTATGGGCTGTTTGCCCTGGAAAGCTGATAGAAGTGCTAAAATATTCCGATGACTTGATTAGGTCTTAAAAAAAGAAAGAAAAACTTATTTCCTTTAAGAAATGATAGAAAAAAAAATTGTTCCAATTCAGATTCGCTTCCAAAATCCTTAAATCCCCAAAAATTGAAACAAAACGCCCCACTTCATGTTTAATCTTGTTTTAATTTAGACGAGTCTTACCTAGAATACAAATTCATGATGCTCTGCAGCAAATTGTGTCAAAGTATTTTTAAAACCTATAAGAGAATTTAATTCCACACAGGACATCCTTATCGGGCCATCAATTTGACAGCTCCAGAGTAGTTCCAAACCATGTCCGCAGCCAACACATAAAAACAGGCAATCAAACTCCACCATGTCCATTGAACAACATCAGAGCTCATAATATCTAACCATATCGTTTTTCTATTTCACCCTAGGATCACATCCATATCCCCCATCAAACTATACAACAACAACAACGCCTAAGCGAAAGATTCACTTGTTGTGCGCGCTCTAATTCATGTGACTATCACTATCACACAAAACGAAGTCGTAAAAAACATTTCTAAGGATGAAGTCAACCTGCACAGTCCAAGATACCATTTTAACGACCAGCAGTTAATGATTTTTTTTTCTTTTCTTCTTTTTGTCATGTGATATAAATTTTTATATCCCTTGTTTGCTGTTGTCTTCATCGCCTTCTATTTTCTACCCTGAACCTATTTACTATACAGGAAGGAAGTGGTCCCTGATAATTCTTTTATTACATTAGAGAAATACTATGAAGTCGTGGGGTTTTAATGGATTCGGGGGTTACCGTTCTATGTAATTTGTTCTTATCAGCCAATAATTGTTTAATCACCTTCAGCACATTCTTCTATTATTATAATATAGAAAGTTTGTATACATACATACATATGTATATGGTGTTGGGTATTATAATAATTTGTATAATCATTTTTATTTTTGTTAGAACCTTATGTGTCATAATTGTTAAGAAAAAGTTCCACTCTGAGGCCAGAAACTTGTTACATTAAGACCCAAAGCAAAAAAAAGCAGCACAAGTGTCACGCAGAAAACAGAAAAAGATTAATTAATATAATGAACGATTGTATTATAATATTTTATGCACTGAGAAAAAACAAACTGTAAAAGTTTTAAAATTTCCTCACTATGCCCTGGAATCTAGAAACCCCACAGATTTAACTAATTTGAGTGAAGTGAGATGAGTCACTTTTGTTAGTGAAAGATTTTGAAAGATCCTGTGAAAGTTTTCGATCTTTTAAATTATTTTTTTCTGTCTCAATGATATTTTTTTTTTTTTATATACAATGCTGTTTAGTCAGAATTTAATGTACTTATCATAATTAGCCGTTGCAGTTCCACGTCCGAAGAGCAGGGAGGTGAATCTGGAAACGAATATGAAAAACTAAGAGTGCTATCGTCAGCGAAACAATTTAATGGATTAGTAGTTGCAGACAGGAGATCATTAATAAAAATGAGAAAGAGGGTCGGAGACAAAACAGAACCCTATGGCACACCATCATTTATGATCTGGGTTTCAGACTTGAATCCGTCTAATACTACTTGTATAGAACGATTCGAAAGAAAGTTACTAATCCAATGAAAAAGGGTTTCATCGATACCAAAAGCACACATTTTCGATAAAAGAGCAGGATGCCAAACTTTATCAAATGCTTTTGAAATATCAAGTGCAATAATCTTACTTTCTCCAAAACGATGTAAAGATTTGTTCCACTGTTCGGTGAGATAAACCATCAAGTCACCAGTGGACCTATTGCTGCGAAAGCCGTATTGCCGGTCATTAAGAAGCTTTCGATCTTCGAGATATTTCTTGAGCTGGTAATTTATCAGCGTTTCCATGACCTTGGAAAGAAGGGACGTAAGTGCAATTGGTCGGTAATTGGAGGGTGAAGAAGATTCGCCTTTTTTTGGGATAGGCTGGACAAATGCTGTTTTTCAACTGCTCGGAACAAGCCCAGAAGAATAGGATAGATGGAAAAGCTTAAGCAGGGGTTTTGCCAGCGTGGAAGAACACCTCTTCAGAACAATGGCGGGGATGCCATCCGGACCAGCGGATTTATAAGTATTGATATGTCTTTCAAGTATTCGAACATTAATTCGCACTTAGGCATTTCAATTTCGATTGAAGTGATACGAAGCGGCGAGTAAGTTGAGTGATCTCATCTCACTCGCCAAAATAGCAAATCAAATATTCTTAAAAAAATTTTAAATAAAAAAATCCTTATTTCTAAACCACAAAATCTCTCTGCCCAAAAAAAAACTGAGATTATATAATAGACTGAGAAAAATAAACTTTCAAGTTTTGAAATTAAGTGACTAGGCTTTGGATTGCACTACAATTCTAAAATCCAAAATATTTTTTTTTTTTTAATTTCTTGAGAACGACATAAAATTTTTGCATCCGGTTTTCTGATTTTGATTTAAAATTAATAACAGCATTGAATTTTGAAATTAAAATTAGCACTTAACTACGTAAAATTTTGAAAAAAATTAATTTGAATTTTTTTTTCCATTTTTATTTCAAAATTTTGACTTTGAAAATTAATATTTCAAAAACTATTTCTTAGAATAGATTTATTTAAAATAAAAAATGAAAGAAAAAGTTGTTGGCTTTTCAAAAAGGTATCGCACAGCATTGTAAATGAAGCCGTTGATTTTAAATATTTTTTTTTCCATTTTAAGTCAATTTTTTCGAAAATTGCCCTCCCGGCTAAACGGGGGGGGGGGAATAGACCCTTCTTGTCTCAACGCAAACTATAACACGCCATAGCATTTTGTCACACTGCTCTTGACTCACCCTGTATAGTGTAAACCCCAAAGTATTGAGAACTCCAAAAAAATCGGAAAAAAAACTTAAACAAAAAAATCCTTGTTCCGGAACTACAGAATCTCCAAAGCCATATTATTGAAAACTCAAACTCAAAATGGAAAAATCAGAAAACTGAGATTGTATAATACACTGAGAAAAATAAACTCAATTTTCAGTATATTTGTATAGGCTTAAAATTATTGCTGCATTTGAGATACATAGATGAGAATATATATTTTTTGACAGTGTATTTAAAGCTCTCATTAGTCTAAGTTGCGGATAAACAAACAAAAAAAAAAGAAACAAATATAAATATAAATAAATAAATAAATAGTCCTTCATAGAAACATGAAAGTCTACAACAAGTGTCTGAGATAAAAGTTTAGCTACTTTATTAATGTCTGGCCATTAATATTCGCATGATTATACTAAACAACGCCCACCGCTGCTGCCGCCGCCGCCGCTGCCATTGGCGTGGCATGGTTTGATGATGTGGTGTTGCTAACAGTGGCATTGGTGGTGGTAACTGATGGCTGATGGTGTGGTAGCACCTGTTATATTCATCACAACACTATAAATATCCTAAAAGAAGGATAAAGGCATTTATCACAAGTTGTGTGTAAAATATGCTACCAATTCATTTATCAAATGAAAAACAAGAAACTTTTAATAGCTAAAGATAAGAGCAAAATATAATAGCTTAACATATTAGATACTATTATAGGAATAGCTATGGTTATAGTTATGAAGAAAAAAGACATTTAACTATGAAAAGATAGCTTTTGTTGGCCAAAAGGATCAGATTAGTTTGACGAGCTATTCAAAGGTTAGGTTCTAGATTAACAGGTATTATGAAGAACAAAATATGTAAATGAAGAACGGTAATATATATTTTTATTTTTAACTTTGAGGAAATGTTCAATTTACTTAGACACTGTCTAAGGATTTTTAAAATGATGAAAATATGACTTTATTTCAATATAACCATCATTGTGTCAATAAAGAAGGAAATGTCGTCATTTTCCAAAGATGGACAGCTGTCTTAAGTTAGACAACGTTTATAAATACGATCGTCCCCCTCAATTATTTTTTTAAAAAATCAAGCTGCCTACAAATTTTGTCAAAAATACAGAAATAGGTCATTGGTAAAGGACGCTATCAATTATTCTTTATATCCGTGGGTGGATATATGTTTATAAATATTAAGGGCTAGTTTGAAAAAGCTTTTAGCAGTTGATTTGATTCGAAAATGATTCTTAGAAGGGCAATTGGATATAGCAAAAACATAATTCCCCAACATTTTTTTTGTCGGAAGTGTAAAAGTTTTTTGATGTAGTTATCAAATGAAGTCAATTTGAATGAAGATTTCTTGGAAAGACTTAAATATTAATCCAATATGCTATCTTAAAAAAATAGTAATTTTGTTGAAAAAAGTCCATTGCTTTGAATTGATTTTTTTTGTGTCAGAAATTCACTAAGGATTCAGAAAAAAACCAAAATTAAAATTTACTCATGAAAAAAACCGCAAGCTAAGATTTTTTAACCTTTCCGGTCCGGTCCTGGCCTCCTTCAACAAGTCTCTCCACCTATCTCGGTCTTGAGCCGACGCCATTCAGTTGCGCACTCCAAGGCTTCGGGCGTCCTGGTCTACGCCATCTCTCCAGCGCAAGCATGGTCTACCACTCTGCCGTCTACCATAGAATGTACCACAAAAAAACTTTCCGAGTCGGTTCCTCTTTACTCATGCGAGCTAGGTGCCCTGCCCCACCGGAGTCTACCGAGCTTAATTTTTGGCACTATGTCTGCTTCAAGGTAGATTGCGTACAGTTCATAATTGTACCGTCTCCGGAATCGTCCTTCCTCACATATGGGGCCAACAATTCTCCTAAAGACTTTTCTCTCGAAAGCGGCTAAGAGGTTGGAGTGTCTTTTGTTAAGCACCCAAGTCTCGGATTGCATCACTTCAAATGCGTGCTCCGCTACCTTGATTGTTTGATCTGGATGAAGGAACCGTGTACAGCTTGTTCGGTCCTTCCGATGACGTCAATGTCGTCTGTGTAAGCCAATATCTGGCTGAACCTGTTGACGATGGTTCCTCTTGTTGCCGTGTCATAGTCACGGATTGCTTTCTCCAACGCCAGGTTGAAGAGGAGGTGGGCCAAACCATCCCCTTGTTGGGGTCTGGATATCAATCCGGCTATTTTTACTTGGCTTGTTACGTTGGTCATGGTCAATCTACAAACAAAGTCTTGTCAGTTTATTTGGGATGCCGAATTCTCTCATGGCTTTGTAAAGTTCTACCCTGGCTATGCTATCATAGGCGGCCTTAAAGTCTATAAACAGATGGTATGTTGGGATGTTAAATTCTAGACATTTTTCCATCGTCCGCCTAAGGGTAATACTCTCATCAGTTATTGAAAAAAACAATAACCACGATAAATAAAACAGTTTTACCAAAATGTTAATTTCTCAAAACAACTTCTTTTTAAAAATAAGCTACTCTGTCATACTCCTGCAGATTTATTCAGAAGTCAATATTTTTTGTATCGCGTTAAAAAATGTTTGTTGGATTTATTCTACAGAATGACCTAATTTTTCCTCAGCTTACGAAGGAAAGATTTCAGGCCCTGATATCTAGCTACCTAACCGACTATCTCGAATCGTAATCATTTAATTTCAAACAATTCTTCTTTGTATATCACAACAGCTGCACTTCCTTCCTCCATGTGCTATCTATAAGACAACCTATAGAAATTTTGCAGGTAGTACAAAAATTATATAAAATATTCATAAACACAATCTACAATACCTATCCTATTTTTTTAATATTTTGCTATCACTTATCTATAATTTTGCATCTTCATGCTAACCCTTAACTCATACCTTCCTTGCTTTACAAATTTATATAAAAACGAAGTCAATATTCAAGTAGGGTTTGTTTTTTTTTTTTTTTGGTTTGGTTTGGTTTGGGGTTGAAGTTGAGGTTATAGGGTAGTGGGTCATATAAAATGAAAGCTTTATATACCCTTCTCATGTTTTCTTAATAAATTAAATTTATCATTTTCATCTCTGTAGATACAATTAATGAAATAAACTCTCACCCACTCCAAAAACAAAAAACAAAACAACAAAAAAAAAACAAACAAAACAAATTATTTTCCACTTAAATGAATTTCCAAGAGCAAATTGGCCATTCATAGTCCCGACAGATTTCCGCCTTTTTTTAATTTTCCAGCAAAAAAAAAATTAAAAAAAAAAAAAGGTTTTCCTGGAAGATGTTTCCTAGATAGTACCACAATCTCCTTATACCACAGCCAAACCATCAGCACAGTAATAGGTACCCTGCACACAGGAGGAGGTATACTGTTGATATTTGTTAATGGATTTTGTTTAACTAATTTGAGGGTCACTTGGTGCTGCAGAGCTTTAAAATATGTTCCAACATCTGGAGGTGACTAATTTCGGGCACAGGTTATGGTGACAGCGGCAAAGGCAAAGGTAATGACAACGGCAACGGAAACGGTAACAAACGAAGGCGGTGACGGCCACGACGACGACGATGGTCTAAAATTGAAATACCCCAACGTAAAAAAAAAATGAGGGTATTCATAAATAATAAACATTTAGGGGAGGTTATTGGCAAGTTATTTCCATCCGGTCTGATGGGTAATTCCATGGACGGATAAAATTGACGACAAATGACGACCGACTACGCGAGACACGGAGACTTCAAGAGAAAGAAGAAACCAAAAATGTATATATTTTTGAAAAATGATTCCCGGGCACAGAAACCATTAACTGGTTTGAAATTATTCATCAATCAGTGTAACGACAATTAGGGGATGGATCAGAAACAAAAAAATTCTAGGAGATTTTAAACTGAATTATGTATAAATTAATGCCTACAACTTCAAGATAATTTGGTGAGTTGAAAATAAATTCACCAAAATCATTGCTAAAGACAAAGAGTTCTGATAGTTCTACTGTGGGTTGAACTCATATTGTTTATGTTAAGCTAATGTCATTATTTAATTAGCCCACGTATAAAGTACATACGTTATTCAACTCTCTTCTTAAATGCCTAAGAGTATTTTTTAAACAATTTATTACCACAATACGACCACAAATATGTCACCTTTGACCATTTGCTGGATTAGAAAATAAAAATTATAGCATCCTTAGGGAATGTTTTCTATCTACGAGTTTATATAGGAAAACATGTCCTTTCCCTCTTCTCTAGCAAACTATTTTTTTTTCTCTTTCTCAGAGTTATTTTTATAAAGTAGCAAAACGAGTTGGATATAAATTAGAATAAAAAATAGAACAAACTTTTCCGTGTGCCAGGGGGCAAAAAATAAAAGGCACTAGGTTCTTCAAGGCAGCACCGTTTTATACTATAGACGATAGAAAGTGATGCAATTTTTGTTTAGAATTTTTTTTTTTAATTTTTTTTTAATGCTGTTTGTTGACCTGGTTTTTGTTCAAAAGCCAAGCCAATTACTTTATCCTGTGTAATCAGCTTATTTCACACGATTTAACAGAGAAATCCTATTTTGTACTTAGATCAAAAGAGCCATTGTTTATTATTTTGAATTGTTCGTTGTCCTAGAAACTTTTTTTTTAAATTAAAGAATGGTTGACTACAATGCTTTAACACTAAGTTGTAAATGAAGACCTCGAAAATACTCGAAGCCAAACAAGATAGAATTCCCTGTGTGGAACACATTAACATCTTGTGGATCGTCAAATATCGATCACCACTTCACCTGCTGTCGAAAAGGCATTCGAGGACTGTCAGCGGAACTGCGTTTTGTACATATGCTGTCTAAAATATGGAGAAACAACTATACAGGGTGAGTCATGAGCAATGCGACAAAATGCTAGGGCGTGTAGAAAAAAATCGTATGGGAGGGGGGGTCTATTCCCCTCCGTTTAGCCGGGAGGGGCAATTTTCGAAAAAACTGACTTAAAATGGAAAAAAAATTATTTAAAATCAACTGCTTCATTCACAATGCTGTGCTGTACAATAAAAATAAATGTTTTTCTTAGAAGAAGGTGGTTTTGTTTTTTTTTTAATTTCTTGAGAACGACATAAAATTTTTGCATCCGGTTTTCTTATTTAGACTTAAAATTAATAACAGCATTGAATTTTGAAATTAAAATTAGCACTTAATTACGTAAAATTTTGAAAAAAATGAATTTGAAATTTTTTTTTTCAATTTTTTTTTTTCAAAATTTTGACTTTGAAAATTAGTATTTCAAAAACTATTTCTTAGAATAGATTTATTTAAACACAGAATGAAAGAAAAAGTTGTTGGCTTTTCAAAAACGTATCGCACAGCATTGTGAATGAAGCCGTTGATTTTAAATAATTTTTTTTCCATTTTAAGTCAGTTTTTTTCGAAAATTGCCCCTCCCGGCTAAACGGAGGGGAAGAGACCCCCCCCTCCCATACGATTTTTTTCTTGTCTCAACGCAACCTACACGCCCTAGCATTTTGTCGCATTGCTCATGAGTCATGACTCACCCTGTATAAGATTAAAGACCAAGCTACTACTGCTCCACTCCAATATTGAATCCGCGCCCCTTTACGGGTGTTGCACTTGGAAAGTCACAACTGCTGTCACTAGAAAGCTGTATAAGCGTTCTTAAATAAAGGGTGTCCCAACAAGAACGCAGATATTTAAAAAAAATCGCAAATTCTTTACTATACGTATATCGTAAAGTAGACTGGATGAGGTTATGTATGTAAGAACAATTCGGGCAGATGGCCGCAGCGGCTTTGCTGGCACATACGCGATCTTTTAATGAAATTTTCAATGACCGTTTTGCATAAATGCTGCGGTGTTTCATTAATGCAGCGTCCAATTTCCTCTTTTATGGCTTGAGTCGTCGTTGGCTTATTCGCATAAGCCATCGACTTCAAAAAACCCCAAAGAAAAAAGTCCAATTGTGTTAATTCGCACGATCTAGGCGGCCAATTCTGGTTTCCAAAACGCGAAATAACACGACCGGGAAATGACTGATGCAGCAATTGAATTGTTTCTCTGGCTGTATGAGATGCGGCGCCGCCGTCTTGTTGAAACCACATCCCCTCCACATTCATTTCTTCAATCTTTCGTCAAAATTCGCTGCATAGTGGATTTGGAAACACCAATTTGCTGAGCTCGGAGTTTGAGTTTGAGCAACATCATCACGTACTGCTGCGCTGCGATCGACCTGGTTGAAGGCGCGTTGTTGTCTTTACATCAGTGACAGACCCAGTTTCAGCAAATTTTTCCATTAATCGCTTTACAGTTGACTCTTTTGGAGATCGCAATTTGCGAACTGAAGCCGCAAAACTTTCACCATTTTGGTAAAACAATTTCACAATGAGAATGCGTTGTTCATTCGTGTAGCGCTCCATTTTTATTAACCTTATACCTCCTTCTAACAAGCAATAATAATTGTTTAAATGTCAAACAATGACGTGCGTTCTTGTTGGGACACCCTTTAGATGTCTACGCAACAGCTGGCGGCTGGCCAAATCGAATCTAAAATGATGAACTTCGTGCGAGAACAGGGCAGTATCCCATTGACTTTATCGTACGAAGAAGTAAGCGCCATACGCAATGGGTAACTAATGCATGCGAGAACCCTTTCCCTTAAACAGGTAGGCGGCCATTAGGCCGACCTAGAAGCACTTGGCGAAGAACGGTCAAGTAGAAATCAGCACAACTGGGAAAGAGTTTAAGAGAGCTGAACCGAGAGTCAGGAACCGTCCACGTCAAATGATACAAACGGACATAATAAGTCTGAGGATCTAAGTAAAGTAAGTAGTAAGATAGAAATCTAAGTTTGATAATTTTTGTAATATTCTGTCACATTTTATTCTTTTTTTCCATTTACCAAATTTGATTTTAAATACCTATTAAGCTTATCGATTTTATAACTTTAATCCAAAAAATCCGCAATGCAATTTTTATTAAAAAATTAATTTTTTTTTTCTTGTTATTTTGGCTTTACGCAATTTGTCCCTGTTTTTTTTTTTTTTTTTTAAACTTTATATTATTACTCCATCAATTTTGTGCCGATAAAAATTAACTCTGATGTCTGTCTTTCTACGTTATTGCGTTCATGATTTTAATGTTCATGAATTCGATTTTTGTCCATCTACGTATACATATACCTATGTTTGTATGTACATTATTTTATGTAGTTAACTAACAGGATGTGTTCTCTTTTGTTATTTCACAACTTGAGTTTAATATTAAAATAAAATAAACATCGTTAAAGAATTAAAAATGAAAAAAAAAAAAAACTGAAAACACATTTCATAAAGCCATTATTTTAATGATAATTTTATTGGTTTATCCAGTTATGGCGACAGATAAAAGCTTTAAGTGCTAGGATATTGAAATTACATCACGCTGTGATTTTTCCTCCATCATACTACTACACGCGTGATATTTATTTTTTTTTATTTTATTTTAATTTCGAAAATAAATTTTTGCCATAATATTGATATGAAAGTAAGTACATACATAGGTAAGCATCTAGGTAGGTACCTATCTTGCTAACATTTTTTTTTCAAAAGACTCTTTGGAACATAGAAATATATTTAGATTTTATTTCAAAAAATAAAATGTAAAGAATTCATGAAAACCCCAAAATGACTTGCCAAAGTTCTAGAAGTCTGGAGCTACATATGTGCCTATGTGATTTAATAAAGTTCTGATCTTTAATGACTTCCTTAGCTTACAGTAGGTATTAACTTTTTTAAACATGATATTATCATTTTTGTATTATATGTAAATATAACTAAACAAACCACTCACCATTTCTTCAAAATTAATAAAACAAACACTTCGGCCAAACTGCAAATGACCTACTGGTTCCAACGATGCGTGATATTTAACCACGTCCTTATGTACTGTACATATTATGTAGGTTGTAAACCATAGGATTCGTTAAAAGAGAGCGAAAGAAATTGCACAGAAAATAAAAGAATTCTTCAAGAATCGCGAAACGCTTTGGCTGCACTAAAACACAAATAGGCAATTTTCATTATTTTGACAAGACAATCTAATAATTAAAGAACTGAAAAAGAAAAGACACTTGAATCGATTTTCTATGATCAAAAATTAATTTGAAAAGTAGATTTCGAATTTGAATTATAACGAACTTTTCGTAACGGCCAAAGTGAACAAAAACTATATTACCAATACCACGACGACGAACGGCGACGACGACGATGTACACGATTCAAAGCGGCAGGAACTACACCCGACGCCATATTGGAATGCTTTGGAATCGATAGAAAATGGAATTTTATTTTCAGAGAAAAACAAACAAACGAATCATCTCCACATAATTAATTAACATTTATTTTTAATTAATTTTGGGAACAAAATATAGGTATATTTTAATTTACGCAACCGAAAACACAAACACAAACTGAATTGAATTGCAGCGAAAAAATAAGAACAGATGTCGAACATCAAAAGCACAAGACACTACAATACACAAGACTACAACTACAATTACAACACGCCGCGCCGGTTGTGATGTCGATTTACGGCAAAAACTACGACTGACGACGCCATATTGAAATTAAAAGGAAATCCCATTTTATTTTTGAAAAAAACAAACTTTTATGACAGAAATTCAATAATTTTTTTTGCAAAAAGTAGTCTTTACATATTAACAAGTAGCTTGTTAACAATTTTCAACCGAATATTTAGAATTTTATGGAGAAAATGTATATTTTGATTTAGTCGACCGCGGAACCGATTGAATGCAAAATTTAATTTACTCAAACTGAATTTGCAGCGAAAAAAAAGAAGAGATTTAGAACTACGATACTCGATATAGGTAAATAGGTGTTGCTGTTGAGTTGATGTATGAGCTTAATGTTACCAGAGAGGGAGGGATGGATTGTTTCTTTTCATTTTATATGTTAAGTATGGGGGGAGGGACTGTGGATGGGGAATGAAGTGTGCTTGTTCAGATTCAGAGAAGAAAATGTTCTTCGTAGAATGTTATGTTTAATGAGAGGAGAGTATCTATATAATTTGGTACCTAAATTAGGTAGCCGAAATAAGTAAGACTGTCCAAAAGTATTCGAACGCTTTTCGACTTAAAAAACAAAAATTAGGTAGGTATATGTATGTAGGTTGCATTCAAATCAAAACCAAAAAAATTAAGCGAAGAGCCTATACCTACGTACATTTGTTTCAATTTTAAATGAATTAAAACTTAAACTAAAAGTGGAATGAAGTTAAAACTTATAGGTAGGCAATGATAAATGACAAAAAGTTACTTTGGTCAAATTACCAGTTATGCTGAAATGCAGAACTAGTCTATATCACAATTTTAAAATTTCTCTGTAAAGCGGTTTTATGTAAAACTTAACCTCCTTAACTATTTTATGAAACATTTTTAAACTATTATAAGTAACACGGTCATCAAACAGACATGAGCATAATGGAACTGGCTTTTTTTTCTCACGATAAAAGTGAAAATTTTCGAAACTTCGGACCTAGAATAGTTCTGCATTGTGTTAACGAAATATTCTGTTATATAGAAGCACAGTATTGAAGCAAATTTTAAATTATTGTTAGAAAAAAAAATTAAGTAACAAAAATAAATCCTATGGCAGTATAGTTAAAAAACGGACACGCAATTTTTGTTCTGCTATTGTTAGAATACCTAAATGAGTTTGCAACCCCTTAAATTTAAATATTGAACTATTTTTTATTTGAAATCGATAAATTTTGTTAAAGGTATCTATCAGATTTTTAAACGAACAAATTTTAGACAAAACTCTCAAAAATATTGGCTTTTTGAATTGTCTATGTCAAAAATTCCAAAAATCTACATGAATAATATATTTTATTTTTACCTTTTTACGATTTCCAATTTTTCTTTAAAATCTCCATACGACTCATGACACTCTTTACTGGACTATAAAATTTAAAGTAACTAACAGCCATTTTGTTTTTATTTGTATAAGATCACAGAACTTACAATTTTTTCCCCTTCGAAATTGTCCGAGCCATTGAATAAGAAATAGAGGAAGAGGCTTTTGGCACATATACAGTGTACGTGAGTGAAGTATTAAAATTAAAAAAAAAAAAAAAAAAAGTGAACCCTATCTGTCATTTTGCCTTGCTGAGAGTTAGTGTTGTGAAGTAGAAAGATTTTAAAAAAGTGAAAAACGTACTACAAAACTAATAAAAAAGTGAAATAAAAACCAATTTGTGTTGAAAATTAAGGTATATTATTATTAAAATATAAATCAAAATGAGGTGCTGCGTGAAAAGTTGTAAAAACTTGTATAACCGGAAAAACAAAAAGTTTTCATTTCACAAGTAAGTCTTGGCTCATATTCCACAAATAGTAACTTAAAGTGATGTTATTTTGGTAAATACGTTATCTTAGAATACTTTTATATTGTTATTTCATGGTATTTTAAGATAAAAATAGTAATACTGTTCAAAATAAAAATATACTTTAATCATGTTGCACAAATGAACTTGTAATGTCAAATTAGAAATTTTAGTACAGGGACGGACAGGTTTTTGTTGGTGATGGCAAGGCGCTAAGATACGTTAAGCGCCCGTAGTGCAGTTTTTTTCCGCGGTTTAGTTTTGGAAATATACTACGTATTTTCAATATTTCTGCGATTGTCCATGTCTATCGTGTCGGTTTTGTATCTTCGTCAAGAAGTATTTGTGTCCAGTTGTGATGATTTTAATTAAGTAAAAAAAGCTCTACTACTTTAATAATTTTCAAGATTTCCGAAAGATGAATGGAAAGCACTAAAGTGGATGGAAATTATTGAGTTGGATGAAATCAAGTATTCATACCTTGTCTGTTCAAGTCACTTCCGTGAATGTGACTTCATAAAATCTGTTTTCAGGTTCCTGTAAGAGGTAAGTTTAATTTTATTACTTCAAGTGTACTTTATTCGATATTATAATCCAGCCAGAAATAAATCAAAAAAAAACTCATACAATTATTTATTTGATCGAATAAATTTAATCAAATTAAAAAAGTTTTTTTTTCTTTTAAGGCTTACAGTAATAGCTATGCTCCTTTGTATGTGAATAAGTACTTCTGAGAAAATGGAAATCATATTCCAGTACTTCTAGCTACACATATTTTTACTAAACCACCCAAAAAAAAATTTAGCAAAATATTCTTTTCGGCGCCCCAGCAAATAGCCGTCTACCTTCACTCCAACCCTGTGCCAATGCATTTGTGTTTGTGTAACTCACACAATTATGAAAACTACTTCACTTTTTTCTCGATATGCCTCTTCCTGTACTTCTTATTCAATGGTCCGAGCAATCAAATAAGACTATACTCTCTCAATTGCCAGAGAGTTAAGACAGATCAAAAATTCAAAATCTGAGCAGACGAACATGTTTCAAGGTTTGAACGAAACTTGATAGTTCTCAATTTTGAACAATTTCAACTTATAGCCTTTTCACACTGAACCGAAAACACGGTTTTGGCCCAAAAAACGGTTTTCGTCGAAAACACAAGTTTTCCCATACGTTTTTCGTAAACCACAAGTTTTCGTTTTTAACAAGTTTTTAATAAAACCTCTTGAAAACCTGTTGAAATTCAGAAATGATGTAAGCAAACACACCTATGAAACGTTCAAAGCTCAATTGAAATGAAATGAAAGTATTCAAATACCAATCAGGCATAAACAAAAAAAAAACATCTGACAGCCATTCACAAGAAATATTTTGAACGAAATAAAAATATCAATGATTGAGTGCAAGATTACATACAAATGCACAGCACATATACATATATGCACAAGTATTTAAGCTGCGTTCTTATAGAAGACGCCGATTTTTTTTTATTAATTAAAGAGGATTGAGATAAGGATATGTAGTTAAGCAAAATCTTCATACATTGTTCAATTTTCTTTTTTTGTATCCAAATCAAACCCATTTGGTGAGAATTCATTTTACTTTGACAGTTAGTGTCAAAATAATTGAAATGTCAAATGAAAACTTATAAATATGCAGTGTGAACACTTTAAGAGGTTTCGAAAACTTTGAGCCGAAAACCTCGTTTTCGGTTCGGTGTGGAAAGGCTATTAAACTCGTACAGGATCAGATCTATTCTGTTTAGTCCGTTTCCCATTGTTCAAAACACTTTACTCAAAAAAAAGTGAATGATAATAACAACCGGAAATATTTCCATTTGCAATTAAAATTGATTAGAAACAAAAGCCTAATTTGAATGTTAACGTTTAAGAATCTGGCAAATTGCTTTTAACACAATTTAAAGTGCACTTTATGCACCGTTTGTTCACACAGAAAATTTCTTTTCCGATTTTGTGTGTTCCCTCCTCCATCTTTTATGCATAAAGATACATATTTCTATCACTCAATCAGATTTAAGTTCACATCGTTTATGTGAACGCAAAAAAGGGTAAAACGAATATAATTTTCTCATCGTTTGGCACATCTAACTATACGGTTTTGGTTTTGCGAATGCAGACAAGAGAGTTCCAAGTTCCGTTACTATTTAATGAACTGTAAAATCTATCTTTGCCTGCATATTCATTCGAACACGTTCAATAGAGAAAGAACCTTTAAGACGTTGTTGGCACTTCCTTTCATATTATAATATAAACCTATTTTTTTTTTTTTTTTACTATTTTGTGATTCTGCTGGCAAAGACCAACCTTTATACCATGACGACATCCAAAAGATTGCACTGTATGGTATAAGAGATCAAAAAAGTTCGATAAGAAAAACGTGCATAATGGCATTAGAATCACTTTGATCCTTGAGAAGTAAGTGCTATAGCCGGGAAAGTAATTTTTTTTTTCGGAGAAAAAAATAATCGAAAATATTCCTTTAGTTGGTCGGGTGTGGCAAGGATAATCTCAAGATTGTGAGTGATGCTTGTGGTCTGAGAATATTAAACGCGTTAATATGTGAACTAAAGTTTGGGTTTCTTAAAAAAGTTGTTGGTTAAGGCTCCATCGAAGGGTTTTCGAATTTTTATTTAGTGTACCAATGCACATATTTAGATAACTGATGTAAAATGTAAGTTTTCTAAAAAACCATGCAAGTAGTCCATCGACAAATTGCAAATGTAATAGGTACTTAACTAATTCAATGAGTTATAGTGTCCTATAAGACTCCTATAAGCAAGTCAACCAGCATAAAAATAATTATATATCACAAGACGTAAGAAAAAAAATCATTAAATGAATTTTATTAATGTCAAAGTTTGCTTTCTTCGGAAAAAAAAAATATTATTACTTTGCTAGAAAATTTCCCGAACACAATACCTACTTTGATGCTATTAACAAGATTTTCTTTTGATCAGAAGAATGTCAAAGAATCTGCGGGTAAAGATGCTCAAAGTTATACACAGCGAATGTATACTAATTGAAACATTAAAATGATACGACAAAAACAAAAAAAAAAAAAGAACTCGAACAACGTAGAAGAAGTATTTTAAGACTTAAGTATGCTCCAGCAACATAATCATTATACTTATTGAAACTTGTGGGTGTAATACTTAAAGTCAAGTAGAAGAAGGTATACTCGGTAAGTATACGGTTATTGTCTGCAACATCATCTTTGTTTTTTTATGGTTATGAATATTGTTGAAAAATAATATTATGTTAGAAAGATTTTCTTTTTGGCATAAAATTCTTAGATCTTTTAATTTTACGTTTACTAAGAAAATTCGTCTTATCGAAAAAATTAAAAATTAAAAATAAAAACATTGAGAGTTCGTTTCATCAAGTCAACATTCACACATTTGGTGATTGCGCGTGTTTCACTGGAAATTCTATTATTTTTGTAAATCAAAGAATAATGTTTTCAATTTTTTCTTTATTGATGAAGAATATATCTTCTTTTCCATTACTTTTTGTTTCCTTATTTTTTTTTTTTTATTTTGTTGGCTCATATTCAAAAGTTATATTATGAAATCAAATCACGAAAATTCTATATTTTGCAGTAGAACGACAAACCCTTCTAATTTTACACCTTTAAGTTGTAAATAACTGAAAAATCACTCTACTTTCAACAGTTCTATACCATTTTTATGTCATTTTCGCTATAAGGCTTCTGCAAAAAACAAAACAAAGCAATCCTCTTTCGAAGGACGACATGATACAAGTGTTCTTTCTCCTGTGTACATACATATATCCTCATATATGACATCACGTGTTTCTCAACACAAAAAGCGATAAAAATAAAACAACTTTCAAGGCCAGAGGCACACCGCTACCACACTATATGGATAGGTTATTCCGCACTTTGTGCAAAAATTTGAAAATCTATACAACAAAAAAAGTGGCAAGCACGAAAGAAAACCAGGATAAATGTTTGTATCTTCACACAAAGATACATACATTACTGTTTTACCAGTTCCAATTTTTTTTTGGTTTAAACAAACCAGACCAACCTTAACTACAGAATCGGTTTCGAGTTAAATGGCGCCCAGGAGAAAAAAATGTTAAATGTATGTCACTAATTCAATTATCAAATATTATTTAAAAAATATTTCAAATCTTTCGACAGATATATAAAACAAACATTCATTCAGATTTTTTATAATAAGCCAACAATCAAAATTTTGCAAAAAAAAAGTTTTGAAAAAAAATCATTTGCGAAATTTCGAAGTATTCAAAAGCGAGTCAATTTTTTTCATAACAGTTGAACAGTTAAAAGGAGCATTTTGTTTTTGGCCTTATATCAATTTTAAAGATGGTAGCTTCACACTTCGCAAAATTTTTCTTCGATTCGAAAATTTTTTTTCAGCTTGATAGCTGCAAAAATTATTATCAAAGATCAAAGATGTTGGTGTTAAAGAACTCAGCAAAATTTTTTATAGCATTTTTGTAAACCAAAACACCACAAGATTAAAAAAATCAGAAATTAGAAGAAAAATTAATTCGCAAAATTTGCAAATGTTGTTTCGCAATGCTTAGTTGCGCAAATTGTTTTCCAATTGAAAAACTTCACGCTAAAGAATTTTTTGTTCGAACTCGGTAAGATGCATTTTTTTCAAAAACCTAAAACCAAACAAATAATGAATTTGCGAAATCTTTAAATTTGCGATTTTTTAAATAAATTAAGTGCTTATTACATGAGACCCTTTTTAAATTGAGAAATGTCGTTTTTAAAAAAAAATCTTAAATCGGAAGTACTAACTTGGTTCAACATTGTATCAGGTTGCGGTTTGAAAATGCTCTCGTTAATGTCAGTTCCAGTTTTCGAAATATGGCCCGGACAACTTTACATAAAACCATTCATGGCCCAGATTAACAACTGAGGTTTCTGTTCATCTTCATCTGACCGGACCTGTTTACCTGCTTTAATGCAATCCAATATAGAAAACAGAAATACTTGTTTCGGGCAAAATTCTGAGTAAAAACATTCCAAAAAATAAAAAAGAAAATACATATTTCTTGCAACATTTCATCTTTTATCCTAAAAGAACAAAACAAATAAAAAATATGAAACATATCAACACACTTATTTCTTTGGAAACAGCAGCACACAATTCGCATGTGTTTTATTTGTCCTTCTCCTTCCATATGTACGCGCGGAAAACTTTATCCTCTTTTGCTGTCAGAAGAATTTTTACTTTTTGCGAAATGTTATTTTCTTGTTTTTTTGAAGATTTTATTTTTTTTTTCTTTGTTCATTTTTCAAAAACCAAAAAAAAGAAGAAAATAATAATAAAACAAAAATACCAGAGGACATTCGAATATAAAATTCATTTTTCTTAAAATCTGCAATGTCCCGAATTTTTTTTTCCAATTCAATTTTTTTTTTTTTTAAGTTGGTTTTCGGTTTGGAATGCCACTGACATAGAATAGAAATGTACCTACATAACTCAGACAAAAAAAAAAAACAAACAATTTTTAACACTCATGTAGAATTTGCAATTTTGCAAATTTGTCGCCCTATATCGGATCGCTGGGTCCGCATATAATAAGTGTCAAAGTGTCACCACAAATAAAAGGACTTAAGATTTGGCAAAACAATACACCACAGTAAAAATTCCATACAGCTCCAGCTATAGTGTCAGGAAATAACAGGAGTGCGACATAACAAAAAAAAAAAAACAAAAAAAAAAACTAAAACGAATGTGTCGTGTGCGATTACAATATACAAACTCCCCATTTACCCCCCCTTCTCCCCTTCTTCCCTTCTCCCCACTCAAACGCCAAAAAGGAATGTGTCGCAATGGATATTGAAATTTTGTGGTTTAGTTGCGTGATGAGAATATTGAAATACATATACATATTATTCAAACACTGAAAACGCATTTCATATTGAATTTCATATATTATATGAAATATGGAAAAATCGATTTGAGTTTAATATGTGCTGTGTGCAGAGGCAAAAAACATTATATCTTCTGTATAGGTATGAAGGATTTTTCAATTTTATATGTGCGGTGTTGGGAATGTGAAAATTTATATATTATTTTCCATCACGTACCTATAATACATGTGTGACCTTGTTTTATGATGAAAAGGTCACAATACCTATCGTATATGTGTGATGTTTAGTTTTCATTATTCAAAATAATAAATTTAAATGAAGGTATAGCTATTGGTATACGATTTGAAGGGTAAATGGTAAATATTCAATTAACTCCATATGGATACCATAAACAAAGTTTTGCTTTGGTTTGTCGAAAAATGATTACAAAAAATATCAAATCACAAAATAGTTTACCTTAAAACAAATTATCTCGATTTTGATTTTTAGGTGTTTTAATTTTTGAGATAAATAAAGTGGAGATAAAAATTCGTTCTTGTTGATTCTCATTCATTTAAGTGATAATTGATAATTCATGAATGCTATAGCTTTTTTTTAAATGAAGGCCTCTACAAAAATATACCAGAAAATCTCTGATGAACTAGCTCGAAATAAAAAAATGTCATCATCATTATCGGCTAGGGTCCAGTCCTAACCTCTTTTAACAAGTCTCTCCACCTATCCGAGTCTCGAGCCGACGCCATCCAGTAACGCACCCCAAGGCTCCGGGCGTCCTGGTCCACGCCATCTCTCCAGTGCAAGCATGGTCTACCACCCTGCCGTCTACAATAGAATGTACGACAAAGGACTTTCCGAGCCGGTTCCTCTCCGCTCGTACGAGCTAGGTGCCCTGCCCACCGGAGTCTACCGAGCTTAATTTTTGTCACTATGTCTGCTTCAAAGTAGATTGCGTACAGTTCATAATTGTACCGTCTCCGGAATCGTCCTTTCTCACATATGGGGCCAACAATTCTCATTAAGACTTTTCTCTCGAACGCGGCTAAGAGGTCGGAGTGTCTTTTGCTAATCACCCAAGTCTCGGATCCATACTTGAGTACTGGCAGCAACATGGTCCTATATAGCAGCAGTTTTGAAATTATGGTGAAATTTCTGGATTTGAAGAGCTTTGACAGACTATAGTAGGCTCTGTTGGAATTGAGCAGCCGCCCGAGTATTTCTTCTTCTATATTATTATCGGCTGCTACTATTGACCCAAGGTATTTAAAGGATTGCACCACTTCAAATTCGTGCTTCGCTACCTCAATTGTTTGACCAACTGTTGTTCTCGTATTCGACGCCATCATGTACTTTGTTTTACCTTCACTACTGTGCAGCCCCAGATTTTGTGCCGCCTCGCCTGCTCGATCTGGATGAAGGAATCGTGTACAGCTTGTTCGGTCCTTCCGATGATATCGATGTCGTCTGCGTAAGCCAGTATCTTGGCTGGACCTGTTGACAATGGTCCCTCTTATTGCCGTGTCATAGTCACGGATTGCTTTCTCCAACGCCAGGTTGAAGAGGAGGCAGGCCAAACCATCCCCTTGTCGGAGTCCATTAAAGATGTTGATTGGTCTGGATAGCAAACCGGCTATTTTTTCTTGGCTTGTTTCGTTGATCATGGTCATCCTACAAAGTCGTGTCAATTTATTTGGGATGCCGAATTCTTTCATGGCTTTGTAAAGTTCTATCCTGGCTATGTTATCATATAGGCGGCCTTAAAGTCTATAAACAGATGATATGTTGGGAATGTTAAATTCAAGACATTTTTCCATCGCCTGTCTAAGGGTAGATATCTGATCAATTGTTGATTTGCCTGGAATGAAACCAGACTGATTTTGTCAGATGATGGTTTTAGCGTTGGTTGAGCGTTGATAAGAAGAATAAGTTCAATAAGTTTCTTAGTATGATAAAAAAGTGTTTTAATATTTTATGTTTAACTCTCACTTGTTTTCATTCTCAACTCATTAAAATGTTTAAAAAATTGAAGAAAAAATAAAACATTAAAAAAATTAGCGCAAGCATACGCTACCGAGACAATGTGTATACCTTTTAAGCAAAGTGAGTGCCATACAACGTGCTTAAAACAATTAATTTTTCATCTGAACTTTTTGCATTCGCCATGTCTCTTTGCCTCAGAACTATACACGACAACTGATGTTTTCGAAATACTAATAAGAAATTGAGAAACAAAGGAGGAGTAAAGCGATATGCACAAGTGACATTCTCATGGAATAAACATTTATTTTATCATTCTGATCGAATTTTAGGAAACAGAGATTTCGGATAATCCATATCCTCTCCGGGATAATGTTAAGCAAATTATTAAATAAGACATACATACATACACTTAAGTTTTGGCAATTCAGAACGACGACAACACCATGTGTGTCCTGTGTTGTGTTGTGTTATTTGAGGGGACATTAATGTACCGAGACACATTGATATTCAAATTATTATAAAAGGGGTGGAAGGATTTTCATATCCATTTTGCATAAAGTAGGTACCACTTTCAAATGTATGTATAGAGAAGATGGCTATCTAAACAAAAGCATTTTCTTTGCAAAACAGCTTTTATTTAACCCTCATATAACCTTAAAATTATCAAGATGCCATTTCAACTCTCTCTTTCTGTCTCTGTCTCTCTTTCTCACTGTCTATCTGAAAGATTCTAGCATCTAGATAAACTATATTGGAGGAAAGGACAGCAAAATCCTGCATAACTGCTTTTCATCTACCGGCAGCAATGTCTTTACTTGCATTATATTTGCTACAGTTGCCATCCACCACAGAGAGTTGGTAGCAGTGAGGCGCATTCTGGGAAGACTCGGAATAATTCCGCAGTATAAATTATATCGATTCATCACAACGGCTCATGGTCTGAATGGTAATTTCTTCGAATGTCCTTGTTCTATTCAGGAGAATGGGAATATGCACAGAGAACACCAGGAAAAGGCGAGAGAGAAATGTTATTATTCTTGAAAAGCCATCCTTTTTCTTTCTTTCTTATTTGCAACCGCAACCCTTTTCAATTCGTTTATGAACAACGAGACGACAAACGACGATGATGATGACGATACCCATACACTAGTAACGGACCATATAGTGAGAAAGAAAGATAGTTATCACGACCATCATGCTATTCAGTGGAAGAGATTTCCATTTTAAATTAAGCACAACTTACATTTGTCATTTTTGGTCGTTTTTTTTTTTTTTTCTTGGTCTTTGGATCCTTAGTCCTCACCTCAAGAGCTCGCGCCCCGATATTGGGTCACGCTATAACCAACAAACTAGTGATGGGTATATGTAAATTGAGTTAAATTGCAAATGCAATTGGGTGATTAAAGGTAGACGACAAATGGCTCAAGTATTTTATAAGGGATTTGAAATTTCTTGAACGTTCTGGTGAAAAGTGAGAATATAAATCAAATGCTTTGATTATTCATTCCAGTTAATATTTTGAGCAGTTGATAGGAGACATCCAGGTAAGACTTTTGAAAGTAGTAATGTCAGACTAATTTGTCAGTGATGACATTATGAACTTCCTTTGAGGGAAAGTCTACAGAGAAGCAAAGTTGTAAACGCAAAGTTGTTTAAAGGCCAAATGGTGTTCTTAATTAAGATATAGGCTGATCAACCGCTGTCTTTAATGTCGTTGACTCTTTAATCACGCCCATTTGAAGCACTCAAAAGCTGGCACAGATGCTTCAATGCCTTTACCAGCGAACAAAAATTTTAAATCTCAACCAAACTTCCAAGAAATCTGAATTTGGGTGCTATTGTGAACAAGCCTAATAAACTTGAAATTTCTCTTGCAGTAAATTACATAATGTTCCAAAGGAGAATGGCAAATTTGGCCGCCGCCGGACCAATAACGTCGATACATGTACCGTTAAAAAGGTCTCTTTGAGTGCATATAAGAAGTTTACATGAACGTTTTTCTCAATTCGATATGGGTAAAAAGTTATTGGCCAAAATATGTATGGAAAAAATATAAAAACAATATTTATTGTATTTTTTCATTTTTTTTCGTACTTTTTTAAAATATTTTTTGTAAAAATATACATAAATATTAAAGTTATTAATTAACTTAAGAAATATGTTAAATAATAATTAAATAGTTAATTAATATGCTATATAATATATCTAACAAAGGAAAGAAATGATAAATGATTTTTTTTTTAATACAGATCGTCAAAAACCATATCATTGAGAAATGCAGCTGGAGGATCAAAAGGTTCATGCCTTCCAAATCCAAGGTACCAAACGATGGACGTGATGTGCAACATTTCGTCGTCCAGTGAAACATGTAGATACAGTACAGTAATATTGTGCCGAGCCCTGTCAATTGAAACGTAGCAGAAATATGATCTTCTTCGGATATGCCGCAACTGGATACATATGTCCTCTTAATAACCAAGTTTAAGTTGGCAGGAACCTAATGTTAAATTCTGCCCTTGCTCTTGGAAAGTCTTGAAGGTTAAGTTACTTAGGTACTATTACTATTGTTAAGTATACCTACATATATAGCTTTTTTTCACATCGAATTGAGACATACCGCTATATAAACAACTTATCAACTCAAAGGAGAGTATTCGCTTGATTTATGGAAATAGGTACTAAGTTTTACTCAATTCAGTAAAGAATGGATTTCTTGTATGATGATTTTTTTGAGGGAGAGTCCCATTTCAGAGGAAAAAGGCTGCTTTTTCACATCTGTTGATTCTCTGTCATTCTCTCAGAAATTCCTAGAATCTTGATTTTGAACCACTTTTAACTAGTTTTCACGCAAGTAATCCTCATTGTACGTTGATCCGGATGTATATTCTTCGCCAAAAAGTGAACCTTATACAATATTCTGTTATACATATAACTCATGTTGACAAATCTTAATTACTATAATTATCCTTATATGTACCACTTCTCATGCATTTGAGTAATATTTCAAATTCAAACCTTGTCTTACTTTGTACTATTATTTGGCCAGAACTTTTTTCTCACTCCGAATTCACACTTACCACCATATAAAAAATTGATCTCCATAAAAATACCTTTCCAATGATATGAATGATTATTATTGGCCCGGGGACCAGCTCCCATACATTTTTTGCCATTGTCCTTGGTTTTGCTTAAATACTAGGTATACAATGTGTCTAAGTTGAAAAGGAGCATCAAAGTTAAATAACAGAATATGTACCAGTACCTGTTTGACTAAAGAATGTACTTGCGTGCATTAAATGATTGCATTTTCTTTTACTCGGATGTAGACTCTTTGTTTACTTTTTTTACTTAACAATTTTTAATTAATTAAATTATTTAATTTTTTGTCGAAAAGCGTTCGAATAATTTCGGATAGTACGGTAGATAGTGCCATTGCCAATGACACTCGCATTTTCAAACCTAATGTAATACATATAGATCCCTCTCTCCCTCTTCTAAATATCATTTCAATAGTATCTCTCGCGGCAAACTAATATCGATTATCGAATTCGCACACATCAACAGGCTATATCCCAATCTCACAATTCACTCGAAACAAAAGAGCACTGTATTAAAATCATAATTTCTCCAATCCATAGATCCCGAATTCGCTTCACTTCTCACATCAAGCTTATGTCAAGCTTCCAACAAATTTACCTATCGAATATTCGAATATCAATTTTCGCTGCAGTTGCATACATATTTAGTTTGAAGTGTTCTTCCCCGAAAAAATTTCTTAGCGATCGCGATCGATATAAATATTGATTTTCTTCATAAAATTTTTAAAATTTCGTCAAAAAATTATTTAATAATTGTTCATTAATATTTAGAGGTTATTTTTTACAAAAAAAAAATTATTCAATTACGTTGATAAAAAGTGCTTTTTCTTTAGAAAAATGATTTGATTTCCAATATGGAGTGGGTTTTTTTATTTCATTTCTTTGTTGGTCGCCGACGTCGTCGGTGGTGGTTGGTAACAGTAATCGTTGTTGTTCGTTTTAGCTGTTATATTTAAATTTATCGTTACATTTAAATTTGAAATCAAAAGTTTTAAAATTAATTTCTTTTTCTCGTTAAGTGCATTTGCTTAAATAAAAAAAAAGTGTTGAAACAAATTTTTAACTTCATTTTCGAAATTGTGTTTATTTCGTGTAGTGATTCATGAAGGATTCTTTTATATTTTGTGCCTACATTTTAATTTATTTTGTCGCGCTTTAGATTTACTTGTTTTTTTTTTTGTTTGTATTGTAAAAATTAAAAATAAAACGCGCTCCACATGATAAGACTTTGGTAAGTAATGTTTGCCTTTTTATAAATTCTTCAAAAAAAATTCTTCAAAAAAAATTTTCAAATAAAGCATTTAACGAGACTACAGTTTTTTTAACACTGCGCATACATTTTAAAAAAGATTTAAAAAAATTGTCACTCGGGGTTCCAATCCGGTTCATTGTAGTGCTTTGTGGGAACGATGATATATTGAAGCAGCGTCCTCGTAGAATTGGATAGCCTCGTTGTCAATCAATTGAGTATCCAAAAGTTCCGTCACATCTAAATATCGTTGCTCGGGATGTCAGTCTTCGTTAATGATAGTTCTCATTAGTAGGATAGGATGGTTGCTTAAGTTGTCCAATATCCTGTGGTAATATCCATAGGTAATGTCATCAGCTTGCATAATGTTTCTTTTTTGAAAATATGTATACCTGTAACGCGGTTAAGAGGTCGGAGTGTCTTTTGCTAAGCACTCAAGTCTCGGATCTATACGTGAGTACTGGCAAGACCATGGTCCTGTACAGCAGCAGTTTTGAAGTTATGGTGAGATTTCTGGATTTGAAGAGCTTTGACAGACTACAGTAGGCTCTGTTGGAACTAAGCAGCCGCCCGCGTATTTCTCCTTCTCTATTGTTACCGGCTTCAAATTAGTGCTTCAAATTAATGTATTTTAGTAATGAAAAATCGCAGTCGAAATAAAATCAAAAATTATAATTTTGCCAAAGAAAAATTGGTCAAAACTTAAAGAAATGCAAAAAAAAAATTTTGTCCACAAAAAATTTAGTTGGAAGAAATTAATTGCAACGAATAAGTTTTGTTAGAAGAATTTTCTTTCTTTATCGAAGCTATGGGAACAAAATATTTTTTGGAGCACTTAAAAGAATAATTATATTTAAGCACTAATGAATCCAATTAAAAAATTTGCTCTTTCGAGATTTCTAATGTACATAAGAGTTTTCGGTATTTGTGATTTCAGGAGGTCGAGTTTTTGGAGATTTAATTTGGATTTTGACTGAAAAGTAGATTTTCCCTTTTCGTTGCATTTTGGATTTTCTGTATTTATAAAGGTGCTTCCTAATTGTTTGCATTTCTCTAATAGTCTCGTTTTTTTCTTTTATTTCTGATATACATATTTTTGAATTAAGCATTTTTACTGAAATAGTCAAATATTAAGTCGAAATATGATGCCTTTTTCGGTATTTAAAATTTTCTGGATTTTAGATTCGGCTTTTGGTTTGTGTCTCAGTATTTGAGATTTTGTGGTAATAGTATAACTAACAAAAATCATAAAATTTGTTTCATTGGCATAAGGCTTCAGTTGTATGCAGTTATTCGGGAAATTTATTACGAACATTTTAAAAAAGTGAAATAACATTCACAATTTATTGTCTACTCATTGAATTTGAGATTCCATACCAAAAATTAATTTAAGCAAACATTAATTTCTTATCAATTTTTCAATTCTTACCTCTCGGAATATTTGCCTTAAAAAAAAAAAAGCCCGAAAATAGTTTTATAATTACTTTTTTAAGTAAATTATTTCAAATGCAAAACATAAATTACATACCCCCCTCATATTCGTACAAAATGATTTAAATGTTTTCTCATTCTTATAAGAAGACATTTTATTTTATAATTAAAACTGCACAACACAGCACAGAAGAGAAGAGAAGTAGGTAGGTAGCTATGGTATAGGCTCATAAAATACATTTAAGTTTGATAAATTGCAAAACTTTTGCATTTTCAATTAAGTTCTGCCAAGTGAAATAAGAGAAGGCATTTCAGAGAGAAATTTAATTTCATTTCAAGTTTGTTAAACAAAAAAAAAAAATTATATTTTACTTGTATCGCAATCATGACAAGCTCTGGGATACTTATAAATTTTTTCTTAAATCTACTACTTTTGTATCTTGCAGGTTGTATACTGTATAGGCGCAGGTTCTTATAATTCTCACGCTTAATCCCATTCACTCAAATACATAAATAATATCTGTTATGAAACACAATCTAGCTGATAAAAGTATTCATCAACCGATCGTTTTAGTGGACATTTTGACATTTTCCTAATTTACTTCAAATTAATCCGGCTCATCTTTATTATTTCGTGTGATGTGAATTCTCGGTTATTGCCAACAAGCTCTCAAATATCTTACCAACCACTCTAACCGTCTGCGTCTGTCTGTCAAGAATATTAAACACCCTCAAACTTATGTACATACATACATCATCTTATAGCCATTTCTTTTTGGCTCGTCAAATCTTTTGCCGGGTATTATTTTCTGTATTTTCTCCAAATGGGATTACACAACAACAACAGCAAATTTCTTCTCCAAAAAATAAGAGTGTTTATCCTGTCGTCTGTCAAAGGATTCAATTTCGCAACAACTATAAGCGCCATGTAATCTCTAGCTCATTAGTTTTGCTCCTGTTGAGGAAAAATTATATGGGAGTAGGTTGGAGCAAGAGAAACGGAGTTTTGCGACAGGTCTGTAAAACATAGGACATTAATCCTGCTAATTAATAAGAAAACTCCTCCAGGAAACATCTACTAAATACAAATAGCACCTCTTGGAAACGACACAAACTGACGTGATAGCAATGTGGGGAGGGGTGGTAAGATGGCTGGCTTTGGCTAGCTATTCTGGACGACAGCTGGCTATACACACGGATATCTTATATATAATCATGAGACCATACTATACTGTTTTAGAAGAAGATGATGGGATTTAATGAGTCCAAAGTATCATTAGAGCTAAATTGTTTGATTAATTAGAAGAAGAGCGGGTATACATAATGACCTTGCGTGTTTCTTGTGACTAATCTTATATAATATAACAGTAACAGATGTCTTACATTGTTTTCGTGAAGTTTTGCGTTTATTTCGAATAATGAAAGGTTTATAATAATTTGATGTGTTGTATTGTGTTGACATGAAATTCGAGATATTTTTCTATCATCAAAACAATTAAGGTTTCCATTGTGAAAATAATTAGCCGAAGAAGGGTTAAATATTTAACTATAGGGAAGAAGTTTCTGAGCAACAGTTGCTGAGTGATTGTAAAATAATGCAACATCAACAACAAAACAAAAACTTACTTACTTATAAATAATTAAAGTATCGTTTAAAAGAAAAAAATCGGAAGTGCTTTTAAAAGGTTTTGAAAAAAGTTTTATTCGTTACTCATTTTAAAATTCTATTCTTTTTCATAATTCTGTTAACTAATTTGGGCGAAATTCAACTGAACGAAACTTATAAATTTCAGAGTTCTACCATTTCACGAGAAATGCTTTTCCGGGTTCAATTTATTAACGAATTCGCATTAAATTTTGAACGAATTTTATGGAAGTTCCACTACCAAATTCATCAATTGCTTATAGAGTCCTTTTGCAAGCAAAAATTTATGTGTGGTGAGAAAAAAAATTATCTTCGTCAAAAAAAAAAAATATTCGTTGTGAAAACATTTTTTTTCACTTCGGATTGGTTCACAGTTCGATGAAAACATTTTAAGCGTCAACATTTTTTGGGGCACTGTGTGCTAAGCTCATACAACTCCATTTAGGAAATGCTTAGCAGGTTCAATTAATGCCGAAATAAAAATTTAAAATATGTTGGAAAAATAAAATTAATAAATGTTTAAAAAAAATCCTTCACAATGCGTGAAAATTTTCAAAAAAAAAAATTGTTGAAAAAGAAATTGTTCAAAAAAAATTCTGTCGCAAAAAGTTGTCAGGGAATACTGAAGTTTTTTTAGTTATAGGTGAACTATTAGTCGGTGAGTCTAAGTCCTTCCTTGCTTACTTTGACGGGGCCGCAGCTGGTGTGTCAGTGGGAGGCATTGGCCTCTCCTTTACCTCTTTTGTGGCAGTCCTAGGAGCCGGTTTTTTTTGTCTTGTTGTCAGTCGTCGTTTGTGATGTAGTAAGTCTGTCTGGATCTGTCCAGCGCTAAGGTTTCAGGGTTCTTGCTAGTTAAGAACCGGATACGGACAGTCCTTTCGTCGTTCCGTCTTTGTTGTCGTTGTAACTGTCTGTCACGAGGAATCTCTTCCCTTTGCGTTCATTGCAGGATTTGCTCTGCGCCGCTTGGTTGGATTCTCCACGACTGTCGTGTCCGTCCTGTCACTGTTAAGTGTTGAATCCCCAGTGCAGCCGCCTGGCTGGGAAGAGCAGGATACATTTGGGTTGCACGTAGGGCTGTGGCCCGGGATGTTTCCCGTAAGACTCCTACTCCCCTGAGCCTCACCTGGGGCTACCTTCTCACCATCACTCAGGCCCGCAGGAGCAAGTGGCTCCGTGCAACGTTTGTATGGTGTGTAGGGTAACTTAGTGGAGTGCACCTTTACTGGGTTCAATTGTCCGTCCTGTTGCCCTGGTTTTGCAGAGGTTGACGGACTTGGATTGCATTTGAGACTGTGGCCCTGAATGTTCTCCTTGTTTTTCACCCCTGCACCTACCTCTTCCGGTGTTATCTTGCCACCAGTCAAACCCGCAAGAGATGGATGCTCAATACAACTTCTGGATGGTGTATCAGATAAACCGGTAGCTGGTTCGCGAAGTCTGTCCTTTAATGTCTTTGCTGGAGTATAAGAGATCGCTCCCCTCTTTATGTGGGTTTTACCAACACGTAAAGTAAGTGGTCCCATCAATTTTCTTACCCTGGTGCTTTCCCCAGAAGCAGCCTCTTCTGAAGAATGGGTAGGTGGCTCGTTGTTCTTTGGAAGCTCCCTCTGCAGAAAAGCATACGCATTCAGCAGTCTATTCCGTTATGCGTCCGTAAGTTCATCCCAAACCTTTTTACCAAGTCGTTGGACTAGTTGTCTGTCTGTCGGTATATTGATCTGTCCATCTACCTACAGCCTGAATTATTAAAACGGTTCCCTTGAAACTCTTACATTTTGAATTAGCTCTGATCCACAAATCCACCTTAATTTAAAGAACTACAAATAAATCCCATAACCACGTTCATAGAATTCCCTTCCTACAAAAAAGAAAAACCAAAGCTTAAATCAAACTTTGTTAAAGTAAATGACAGTTTTAATGGAATGAAACTTTTTGACTGTTCACACATTATTAACTTTATGTCACTGCTATAAAAACAGCGAACAAACTTTCACTTAAAAACTAATTGATAATTTTGTTGTAAATGCATCCGCTTATACTTTCGGTTTGCTGCGCTCTCATATCTTTGAATTCTTATGGGGATCCGGTTTCCGGTATTTGTTGTTAACTTTCTCTTCTCTTCTCAAACAAGCATCAGATTTCAGCCAACCAACATGCAGAGCGGCGCAAATGAATCCAACAACAAATTATTATGAGCCAACGGAAAAGTATGTGATTTCATACAAGAACTATAAGGAATGATGGTGTATACTCAGAGTGAACATTTTATGTTCTACCCATAGGCGGAACATAGGGGGGCACAAGGGGGAACATAGACCCCACAGAAAAAATACAGGAATCTCTTTAGTCAAAGTCCCATGGTAAAAAAAAAACAAAAATTATTTTGGAATCCTGGTATTTTCCAGAACCAAGTTGGGTGGCCAACTAACCCCTCCCGCAATCCTCCCGTTTGGATGCCTATGGTTCTACTAAATAAACTGCCTCTTTCAACTGCTCAAAGTACAAAGTAAAAGCTTCTCTGGGGAGAGAAGAATTAAAAAAAAAAATGTGATCGTGAAGAAGCTCTCTAGGCTGGCTTCCTACCTAGGATAGGTACTATACCTATCTATTCCATAACCAACCCCAAAAGCAATTTTAGTCCTTATCACTGCTCATTGTTTTTCAATCAGGACTGCATGCATAAGTTATTTTCCATTTGGTTAACTTTCTCAATGGTATAACGGAACCCAACAAAAGTACAAAACAACATTTGTTTATGGACTTCCTATCCCATCAAAAAGGATACCCGTTGCTCTTATACATATATCTATATTAATATATATTTGAATGTTGGTTGTAGGATATATTCTATACACATACAAGTATGCATACGGAGGAACCCAAGGCACACTATATGATGGGCAATTGAATGAGCTTACATGTTTTTGCATACTAAGGCGTTGAAGTGCGTCCCAGGATATCCTGTATTCGATATAGATTTTGGTATCAGTTTTATGAAATCGGATTGAGGGGGTGTAGTAGATGTAGGTTTTTGTTGGAATTACAATGTTAGAGGGCAGAAGAGAAAATGCGTAACATCAATAAAAAAACAAAATAGAGCATGGGAAAGAACATTTTATTGAGATGCTTATTATTATATAGGTAGTATAGGGAGGAGGTTTACATAGTTGTTAGTTGGTTGGGATTTTGTATTGGTTGTTACAAAATTATGAGCCGTACAAATTATGATTTCTGATAACGCGCAGGATTCAAAAGTAGAATTAGGTTTTGCAGATCGGAAAATCTCATTATTAGTAGAGACCACCATCAGTGTTTGTATTTAGCATAAATTGTTTTACCTTCATGTTAATATATGTTAATAAAAAGGAGTTAACTGATGGAATAAGGTGAGAAATCTGTTGGGATAAACCTTTAGCGGAAAATCAAACGACGATTAAAAGCTTTGCAGTACATATTTAGATGTACCTATGCCAAAATTAATTTGTTTTCTGGTTTAAAGGATCATTCAATCTGATTCCCGTTAAATTCTATGTTTTGTAATTCGTGTACTAACATTCTATAATGCTACCTCTGGTTATTCGTGTTTGATTTGATCATATAACATCATGAAATTCGAAATTTTTATTTTCGTGGTAGTTATTTTTGGTGAATTAATTTATGAGAGTTTTAGGTGATTTTGTTTAGTTTATTAAGAAAACACGATTGAAAAATAGAAAATTTTTCAATTTCCAAAAGCTAAAGAACGTAATTCAAAAATCAAGATCGATTATTATCGAAAAACGAAAATCGATTATTTATGTAACTATATATTGTTTCCCAAAATTTTGGAATCATTTAGCAGTTTTAAGTGATTTTTACAAATCATTTAACTGGACTTTTTAAATAAATCTATAAATAAAGCTAAAACAAGAAATTCTTTTCCCCTTCTGATCTAACTGTTATCCATAAAAGTTATGTACGTCCAAAGCTTGAGTACCTATATAACTCCCATCTCTGAGCTGGTGCTCCAGCAACTTCCTTAAACCTCTTGGACAGCACACAAAGACGAGCCTTCAAAATGATCGGAGACAGGAACTTCATCGATACCTTTACGTCACTCGAAAACCGGCATAACATTTCCTGTCTCACTCTTTTATCGTTACTTTTACGGTGAGTCCTCTAATGAAATAGCCAGTTGCATTCCTCCCCTCAAACGATTCAACCGTAATACTCGCGCTTCCAGGAATGCTCAGTTTACTCCTGAACCCAATTTCGGTCGTACTGTCAATTACAGGGATTCGTTCTTTAGCCGTACTACGCGAATGTGGAATACCCTTCCATGCTCTGTCTTTCAGTCTTATTGTGATACACTAAAATTCAAGACTAATATTCACCGACTTCTCCTCTTAAATTCCCTCCTAATTACCTTAAGCTCGTCCTGTGTCTCTGACATATAAAGGGTAAATAAAATCCCTTTTAGTGCGGGCTAATTATAAAAAACAAAAAAAAAATCAAAAATCAAAAATCAAAAATACAAATTTTGGTCATACATATAGTTCCTGAATCTGGGGAATCCATTTTGACAATTTCTAATTTCAAAAATTCGTCTGAATGTCTCTCTTAATTCCGCTTTTCAATTGCACTGCTATTTGTTTTTGAAATCATTCAGACACTATTAACATGTTTATTACTCTTCACAAGAATCTAATGTACTCGTACTTGTGCTACCGATCAAATTTTTCAAACACTATGTCTGAAAAACACACCATCAAGATTTATGTGGTCTCTGGTCAGAATGCGTTAATTGCCGTTTCTTGGTTTCACGTGATACAAATTCAAAAAAAAAATTGATGTAGTGCTTGTATCACACGATAGTTATCCCCAAGAGCTTACTCGTATAATAAGAAACTCATAAAAATATAAGGAGCACATCAGAGTTTCAAGAATTTTGAGGGAGTCAGTCATTGTTTTTTATCAACTTAAGACGAATAATGGTACAAGATACGTTTTGGATTCTTAAAAAAATTGAACTCGAAATTAATACTGGCCTACATTACTGTGATATAGATCGCAAAAAAGTGTGAGTCCCGTAATTCTGTAAGTCAGTTAGTCTGTCTGTGGACCTGTCTATCTGTATCAGGATTGGATCCAACCTTTGAGCCCTTCCGTCGGAACTTGCATCTTTACGTTCAAAGAACATCGAGCATCAACCTAGAGCCAGAATCTAAATCTTTTTTAGATTTAAAGAACAAATTCTTTCTTTCCTCCAAATTGTTGAAATTGTTTACTTAAACCGAATATATAAAAATTGGGATTGGTAGTGGTAGCAAGAACATTTTCTTAGTTTTTTCTTGCTAATCAAAACTTTTGAAAATTCCATTCAAATCGAAAAGCAGTTTCCAAGAAAGCATGTATGTATAAGAAAAGTGGGCGTGGATTTTTACTTGCTAGCAGGCGGACTGTACTAAATTTTTAATTTTTATTATCCTGGTCTACGCCATCTCTACATCTCAAGCATGTAGAATGTACCACAAAGGACGTTCCGAGCCGGTTCCTCTTCACTCATGCGAGCTAAGTGCCCTGCCCACCGTAGTCTACCGATCTTGATTTTTGTAACTATGTAACTTCTAACTATAACTTCAAGGTAGATTGCGTACCGTCTCCGGAATCGTCCTTCCTTACATATGGTGAAACAATTCTTCTTAAGACTTTTATCTCGAGGTTGGAGTGTCTTTTGCTAAGCACCCAAGTCTCGGATCCATACATGAGTACTGGCTGGTCCTGTACAGCAGCAGTTTTGAAGTTATGGTGAGATTTCTGGATTTGGAGAGCTCTGACAGACTATAGCTATATATTTCTGTTGGAATTGAGCAGCCGCCCGCGTATTTCTTCTTCTATATTGTTATCGGCTGCTACTATTAACCCAAGGTATTTAAAGGATTGCACGACTTCAAATTCGTGCTCCGCTACCTTGATTGTTTGACCAACTGTTGTTCTCGCATTCGATGCCACCATTTACTTTGTTTTACCTTCACTAATTTGCAGCCCCAGATTTTGTGCCGCTTGCTCGATCTGGATGAAGGAATCGTGTACAGCTTGTTCGGTTCTTCCGATGATGTCAATGTCGTCTGCGTAAGCCAATATCTGGCTTGACCTTTTGTGCGATGTACCCTCTAGTTGCCGTGCCAGAGTCACGGATTGCTTTCTCCAACGCCAGGTTGAAGAGGAGGGAGGCCAAACCATCCCCTTGTCGGAGTCCATTAAAGATGTTGATTGGTCTGGATAGCAATCCGGCTGTTTTTACTTAGCTTGTTACGTTGGTCATGGGCAACCTACAAAGTCGGGTCAATTTATTTGGGATGCCGAATTCTCTCATGGCTTTGTAAAGGTCTACCCTTGCTATGCTATCATAGGCGGCCTTAAAGTCTATATACAGATGGTATGTATGTTGAAATGTTAAATTCCATGCCTTAAGGTAAAGATCTGATCAGTTGTTGATTTGCCTGGAATAAAACCACACTGATATTGTCCGATTATGGTTTTAGCGTATGGGGCTATGAGCGGGTTAGGCTTAAATCTAATTTCTTATCTTTTTTTCTGTCTATAGAAAGCAAGTTCCATCTAAGACGTCTTTTTGGTTTGTTTTATAAATTCAAATAATGAATTTTTGATATTTTCCAAGCACATTTGGAAATTGAATGCATTTAACAATTCTGCAATTAAATGTCAGTCGGGACTCAAAATAATTTAATTAAACAACTTTGTACCTAATTTAATTATCAAAACTTTACCTTTAAATCAAGTTTGTATTATAATCCTCTTATTGTGCGTTGCTATTAAAATAATTAAATCTTTCGGGTCAATTTAAATAATAATATATGTGGCATTTACAGGAAGTACTGCCTACCTACTTTATGGTAAATTGAATTTACACATTTTTGTTTAATTAAAATTGAGTACCACCACCCACTCAACCTACTTATGTATGTAAATATTTATATGTTCAAAGTTAATAATGTCATAATTTATAATTCCTAACTTGTAACCCTTTTTTTAATGTTTTCGTTCGTCATTGCCAATCTAATGAACATCATAAATGATTCAAACACAAAAAAAAATTTATACAAACAACAACACTAAAACGACAGAGACAGAAACACATATCCTTAAATATAAAGTTTCACCTGCAAGGCATAATTTTGCTTTCCACTAACTTTATCAATAACTCACGCACACTTAAGTCTCTTGAAATCGTTTATTTATTATGCCTGTCTTGTGCACAAAATGATAAATACTTGGATCAAGCCCGTTGGGGCCTATTCCACTACCATCAGTAGTAGCTATTTTCCAGGGGAGGCATTTCTGCATACATATGTATATGCGGATATATTTACTCCTACTATGCCTACCGAACCGACAACCGACCTACCTTTGTACCTGGTGTTTGTTTATTAAGTGACTGAATTAATATTTAAATAAAAAAAAAAAATCAACAACAACAACAACAAAAAAAAAACATTCTTGAGATGATTGCCGCCAGGTAATTGGCATAAATCAGTGAACATGACAGCAAAGTGGTATCCTGGCATCAGAAAACTCTATATACACAGGATTTAATCTCTTTAAGTTAAGCCCGGGGAGCATTGGCTTTGACATAAATTTACGTAGATTAGGTTTAGCAGCTTCACAACAAAATAAGGCCAACTGAAATTTATGTATGTTGTGTTGTCATTGTTGCGAAGTGGTGGCGTACGAAGAAGAGAAATCATTTTTTTTTTTTTTAATTTTATTTTAAGTAGTTTTTTTGTTTTGAAAATTGTTCTGGAGAAATATAATTTTTTTGTCCATCGTCTACGGCTCCTGGAAATGTATTTCAGCGCTCTCCAGCTCTTGCTCAGTTGTACTGATTGCTCTGATCGTTCTTCACCAGGTGCTTCTCAGTCTGTCCACTCACCCGACTGCCTAGTTGTCTATGGCCACTCCACTGCCATTTAAGTATTCGTATGATAGAGTCAATGGGTTCCTGATCTGTTCTCGTATGCAGTTCATCATTGGAGATACGATTTATTCCCTGAACAGCATGTGGAAAATACTACAGTCGGAGTTGCTTTACTTTTCCGCCTCCGAATGCAGCATTTTTGACATTTAATATTAGTTTATTCCAGCTTTGTCTGGGACTCCGTCGCATTCTATTCAGCCAGTTGGCCAGCTCAGGATGTTGCGCAGACATCTATCTATTTATCCAAGTGCTGCATTTATAAAGAAGCACGGATGCAACATTGGAGCGGAACAGTCGCAACTTGGTGTTTGTAGACAACCTTCCGAACGCAGCTTTTGCTTTCCATATGCGATTGTTCGGTTCCTATTAGTAGAGAGTGTACTCCCAAGATATTAAATACTTTCTCAACTGGTTGTCAAAAAGTATCTATTTGACCAGATGAAGAAGTTCCAAGGCTGATCCTTCTTCTTGCTTTTAAGGCATTGATCCTAAGCCCAACAGTTTCAACTTCTCTTTCCACACTTGCTGCCATTTCATGAAGCAGCGGCGTGCTTCTATGAAAAAGTAAGCAAACATCATCTGAGCAGTGCAAACGTTTGAGGTTTGATTGTAAAGTTCACCAAATTTATTCGTTTTCAGTCGACAAAGCTGAGTGCATTACATTACTAACAGCAACAATATTATTGACAGTAAACAGCCTTCCCTAACCCTACTTAATGTTTCAAATTCCCCTGACAACCTTCCTGTGTTCGATCATGATCGACAAGGTGTTAATGTGGTCAATACAATGGGGAATCCTTCTTGTTCAGCTCCAGGACGATTCATACAATTAGCTTGGTTACTGCAAGGAGCATTCAAACCTTTCCTTGGGAGCTTCACAATCATTCCTTTTGTTCCAAGCCCGCTGTTTCCCAAGTTCTCTCAATGATTTTATGCAGTTGTTGGTGCTGTTTGTCAAAAGCTCAAGCCCAATTACTTTGTTGTGCTTCAGAGCTCGGATTCTGGTAAAAAAATTTTCCGTATAGGGAGGTACGCACGGTACCTTCGGAAAATTATTACATCGATCATTGATCGTTGATCGTTGGACTCACTTCACGGGCGAAAACAATTGAAACAGCAGTTGGGTGCTGCTTCCTTTTTTTTTTGAGGGGTGCTTCGCTTGCTTAATATCAATTTTGAGAAATAAGAAAAAAAAACATAGAAAACACTAAATCACTTAAAATTCGAAATTTGTATCACTTACAACTTGTTCTAACAAATTTTTTATTGGCTAGTATCACTTCTCTAACTTGACGATTATTTTCCAAAAACTGCTTTTAACAGTAGTCGGTAAAATGCTGAATCATCATCAACATCGGGGTCCGGTCCTGGCCTTCTTCAACAAGTCTCTCCACCTATTCCGGTCTTGAGCCGACGCCATCCAGTTGCGCACTCCAGCGCAAACATGGTTTACCACGCTGCCGTCTACCATAGAATGTACCACAAAGGACTTTCCGAGCAGGTTCCTCTTCACTCATGCGAGCTAGGTGCCCTGCCCACCGGAGTCTACCGAGCTTAATTTTTGTCACTATGTCTGCTTCAAGGTAGATTGCGTACAATTCATGATTGTACCGTCTCCGGAATCGTCCTTCCTCACATATGGGTCCAACAATTCTCCTTAAGACTTTTCTCTCGAACGCGGCTAAGAGGTCGGAGTGTCTTTTGCTAAGCACCCAAGTCTCGGATCCATACCTGAGTACTAGCAGGACCATGGTCCTGTACGGCAGCAGTTTTGAAGTTAAGGTGAGATTTCTGGAAAAATGCTAAATGCCAATGGCATACATTATGAATTTTTAGTAGTTCATTAAAAAAATCGGTTTGAATTTTGGATTCCAACTTTTGACTCTTATAAAACACTCTTGGTCAATACATCACATTTAGCTATTTTAGCACGAATGTTTTTTCAATTAATATTTTTTTATTTGACTTGATTTTCGTAACAAAATTCAATATCTTCATTATTTTTATTAAAACAAAATTCAATCAATCAATTCAATATTTTTATAAATTTTGTTTTAGCTCCCAAAACCCTCAGTGAATTTTGGCAGACTCGCACAGTAAGTAATGAATATTTATCAGTGTTTAAAAAAAAAAAACGTGTGAGGCTTCTAGCTAGGTACATTCATGAATATAAAATGCTTATGATTTTTTTTTTGTTCAACTAAATATTTTTCATGATGATATTATAAAATGTGTATATACTAGTAGTAGACTGCCTCCATCAAACTGGAAAATCAAATAACCCGTTTCTGCCTCCTCTTGTGCAAATGATTTTGGTATACCAGAGGACATAATATAGTAGATACTTTTTTTTTTTTAAATAGGTAGATATATAATATTTTTTTTTTTCATTTCATTGGATATAACGATTTGCGATTAGAAATGATATTCAGCTTACTATGTATATTTTTTTTTTGTTGTATTGTTATTGTTGTGTCGTGTTGTTCAATGACGAGAGCTTCTCAAAAAATTATTCAGCTGGATATTCTATTTGATTAAATTTTCTCTTAAATAATGGAAATTTCGATTGTAGGTTTAGTTGGATATAATGTATGTACATACATATTTTAGGTAAAGCTATTTTTTTTTTGTCTGTGTAAAATAAAAATTGGTTATATTATCTGATTTTGAATTTAAAAACAAAAAAATATGTTGTGCTGAATAAATTGACAGGATATCTGACGATGACGATTCAAATTATTTCAACTTCAGTAAAAAAAAATAAATAATCTTGTTGGATTTTTTAATTTATATAAATTAAGTATATAGACATTGATTTCAGGGTGCTATGCTTATGTAATCCATATGGGTTACACAAAAAAAAGGCTAGAATCTTGGTGTGTTATATTTTCTCTTGCATTGGTCACTTGGTCAGTCATAGGCTAACAAAGGTCAGCTAGTTTCAGAAATTGGTCAGCCCTAGATTTTTTTTTAATGAATTTTTAAAGTATTTTCAAGGTAATAATGGTTTTTCACAGTTTATTCATCGTTTTCAATATTCTTGATTTCCAGAATTTTTTTAAGAAAAATGAATTAAGAATTCATAACATAACTCAATGAATTTATGGAATTCAATGACATAATATGAAAAACACAAACTTAAGCTATAATTTCAAGTGTTCGAAATATGATTTTGGTATCGAATTCAAAAATAGCAAAGAATTTCATTGATATTAGAACATTTCTTGCTTTGAGAAAAAAAAAATTAGAAAGTGCCATTAAAATTTTCCGATTTTTTTTAATATTTTATAAGATTTGGTCTAAGAACTTAAATTTTGGACTTGAAAGTATTTTTGAAAGGAAGAGCTCATTCAAGCTCAAAATAAAAAATTAAACTAATGGCTTATTTTAAAAGCCCAAGTCTGCATTGTTACTTTTTCAAATTTGGTTATTTAATGCCTGTTTACACAACGCCATTTAATTTTTTTTAAACTTAGTCAAAGTAATTTTAATTTTTTTCATAACTAATTTTAAAACTAAAAATAAAATTAATTGCATTTTTACATCTTCAGTTTTTTTCTTTTTAATGGCTGATTTTATAATATCAAAAAATTGGGTTTATTTTATTTTCTGTTTTCTAAATTTCAATTTAGCACTATTTTTATTTTTCAAAAAACCAAGCCAAAGTTACATATTTTAAATTTTTTTCTTGTTCACAACTAATTTCTTAAAACCCCAAGCTAGAATTGATTGCATTTTCAAATTTGCTTATTTAATGCATGTTTTCATAACGTCATTTCATGAGCATTTACATATTTTATCAAAAAACTAAGCCGGAGTGATTTTTCGACTTTTTTTTTTTTACAAAAAATTACAAAATACGAAACTGTATTTAATTGTTATTTTACATTTTCAAATTTTAATTCTTAATACCGGATCTCATCAAAATCAAAATATAAAATAACAAACTAAAGTAAAATAATTCTTCAAATTTTTTATTTTTCACAACTAATTTTAGTAGGTACACCAATTTGGTACAAAAATTGCATCTTCAATTTTTCATGCATAATGGCTGATTTCATAATGTTAAGTTAGCACTATACAATATAATTTTTTTTTCTTTAAAAGGAAACAAATTTTTGGAACATTTTTTTCTCAACTAATTTACTACCAAAAAAGCTACAATTTCACAATAGCTAAAATTTTATCTATTTCTTATTTTCGAAAACGTAGTGCATTGACAGACGTTGGAAAAACCGCAAGTTTTTTTCAAGTTTGGAAAAGACCCTGACGAAGAAATCACACCAGGGCCCTATTTCATAAACATTGACATGTGACAATTTATCACCTGACAATTTGGTAAGTGACAATTTTACAATTGTCAAATTTCACAATGAATTGTCAAGAATTTTCCGAGAATTGTCACGAATTTTCTGACATATTTGTCGTGACAATTCTTTTATGGGACAGGAAAAAATATGTTAATTACAAATTTGTCAATATGTCATTGACAATTGTTACAGGAAAATGAGCTTCAGTCAAGTTAAGATAGAAAAGTGACTAGTATCATTCACTTCGAGTGAAAGTGATGAAGATTTTCAAGTGGAATACCGTATTGTACGCCCTCGAATTCTTAAAGAAAGAATTAACATGATTTTATAGCATTAAGTGACGTTTAATTTAATGAAAAATTTATTCTATAAAAATATTTTACTATGCATTCAATAAGATTTTTTATTAAAACTGCTCATGCTCAATAAGCCAAAATTCTTGGCCCAGGTCCATAGCAGATTCTTTTTGAGAAAATCTAGAACATAAATTGCATAAGTGTAAACAAAATTTAAAATTGATTCTAATTTAATAACTTTTGATATTCATTAATGCTTCCATTAAAAAATTCTTCAAACGAAAAGTTTTTGTGGAAAAACTATTTAATTTATCAACACTTAAATTTCTCCTTATCTTCTTTTTTTTTCAAAAACATTTTAACTTGTACAATTTGTTTTGATATATTTTTGCTTCTTCTTGAGAAACTATTTTCCAATTAAATTTCAAATTCCATTCATCGAAAACTTAAATGAGTTCTAAATAAGAGCTTCATCTGGCACTATCAAAAAAAAGCAAAAGAAAAAGCAAATATCAAAAGCGACTTTGAAGGAGAAGGAGAGTAAAGTCTCTCTTGGTAATAAAGTTAACTTAAATAAACTAACAAATTCTGTCTTATATGACATTCTACGTATTGCATAAGATCTCTATTTTAGTGTGAAGAATTTATCTTCTTCTTCTTCTTATAACAAAATCCTATCCGAAAACGTAAATTAAGCCCTAATGGACTTGCTTTAAGTTTAAAAAAAAAAAAAAATCAAGGATGGATTTTCAAACGAATCCAAATGAACACCCCATCAGAGCTAATGAAGTTATCCAAGAAGTGATTCTTTATGTAACAACTATCCTATCGAAACTAAACTATATAAATAGGATAGGAATCCATGATGATGAGGAGGATGCTGCTCTCTCGTAAACTTCTTTATTTTTTTGTTTTGTGCAAAAAAAAAAAAAAAGTAGAAAGCCAAGTAAAAGTTTGGCTCGAACCAAGAGATTTTTCGAATTCCAAAACTTTTGTCTTGTGTAAAAGTGTTAATATTATTAATGGTAAATTCAATTTAAAACACATTTACTACTTGTGGCTGATGGTAGGATGTTCCTTCTTCCACTTTGATGTCCAAAACAAAAGACCAGACATGTTGCTCGGTGTTGGCTGATGGTGGCTTCTGGGATGATGGATAGAAAGAAGACAAGGTCCTTTTGTCTATTGACCCGTTTTAAATATTCATTCCATGAACCTTTGTCCTGCAATAAACATACTTTTGTGAAAGTTTGTTTCTTTTATTTCGTTGTTCTTCCAGGAATGCTTTGAATATTTTTGTTTTCAATGGAAATTCATTGCTGTTCAAAAAACTAAAATTCCATGATATGCACAATACCTCAAACGCAGAGAGTGGCTACGGAGAGAGAATGACTCAGAAGGTAAATGGTCTAGGATTATTTTATTTTATTTATTTTACAACAAAAACCAACAAAAAAAAATAAGTCAGGAAATTGTAAATATTTGATCTTTCCAATTCTGTTTAATTTTAATCGGAAAATCATTTGACTGGCAATTTATAAAGTATTCAAAAATAGACAAAAAAAAAATAGACGAGTCGTATACAAAAAAAAAGAGAATTAAACATGATGCAGAAATTTGAGTTTTACATTAAACATTATGCAGATGTAAAACCACAAAACAAACACATTGTTACATTATTTTAATTATATTGAATGCATCAGTTATAAAACAACATTTTATACTGTTGCCTTTGCCTGGATGGTTTACAGGAACAGGAACTAGGCTATTAAAATGGTTAGTGTATATGTACCAGTAGGTAACTATATAAAATCGAAAAATAATCCCCATTGGGTGCACTGTTTACATCTGTTTCGTATTTGGTTAATGTAATATTATTATTGGGTTCAGTTATTTCTTGTTTTACTGCAGGAAACTCTTAAGCGTACGGATTTCATTTGATGGTGAATAATGTAGGTTAGTATTATTGCAATAATGTATTAGTACGTAGGTACCTTTTACATAATCAATTGCTGTGTGATGGAGGGCTTTAAAAGTGTAAAATTATTATTAAATTATTTCTTCTTCGTTGGATTAGAAATTACCTTTCGGACCGCTCAATACAAGTTGTATTGGATGGTTTTAAGTCTGATGTCCATAAAATAAATGCTGGTGTGCCCCAGGGCTCTGTTTTGTCTCCGACTCTCTTCCTTATATTCATCAATGATCTTTTGTCTGAAACTTCTAATCCATTAAATTGTTTTGCTGACGACAGTACTCTCAGCTTTTCATATTCGTTTCTAGATTCACACCCTTGTTCTTCGGATGTGGAACTGGAACGGCAGCGTATGATTAGCTCGTTAAATTCTGATCTTGACAGCATTGTCCATTGGGGAATTAAAAACCGTGTAGAATTTAACGCTTCGAAAACTCAATGCTGTCTATTGTCGTTAAAGCGGAACCCACCACCCTTGCCACTGTCCATGAGTGGCACTTGCATCGGGGAAACTGAACACCTATCAGTTCTCGGAATGTGCATTACAAACCATCTTCTTTGGAATGATCACATATTCGAAGTCGCCAAAAATGCTGCTAGGTGTTTAGGTTTTCTACGCCGATGTAAGAAATTTTTCTCCCCTTCTGATCTGGCTACAATTTACAAAGCCTTTATCCGTCCAAAGCTAGAGTATAACTCGCATATCTGGGCAGGTGCTCCAGTAACTCATTTAAATCTTTTAGATAGAATCCAAAATAGAGCTTTAAAGATGATAGGAGATAGAAATATTACGGAAACGTTTGTGTCTCTTGAACATCGTCGCAACGTCTCGTGTCTATCCCTTTTTTATCGCTACTATTACAAAAAGTGTTCTATCGAAATAGCCAGTTGCATTCCTCCCCCAAAACAATTCAACCGTAATACTCGCGCTTCCAGGAATGCCCATCAGTTTACCCTTGAGCCCAACTTCGGACGTACCGTTAAATACAGGGATTCTTTTTTCAGCCGCACTACACGAATGTGGAATGCTTTACCCAGCTCTATTTTTCCCCCCCATTGTAATGTTCAGAAATTTAAAACCAATGTGCATCGGTTTCTCCTTATTAATCCTTCCCTATTTTCCTAATTGCTCGCACAGTGTTAATCATTATAAGGGTATTCATAACCCCTTGTGCGCGAGTGCATTATAAAAAAAAAAAAAAGGGTTGAGTTCAAAATTCCAAAAACCTATGAAACGGAAAACCCATAGTCTCAAAAATTCATAATACCGAAAATCCAGAAAAACGAATAATCCTAGCAATAGAATAAAAATAGCATAAGCGCCGGTAGGGGTGTTTTACAGGAGAGAGAAATCAAGAACAGAGTCGTATTCGTATTTTTCAAAAGTCCATGGTAAAAAATTTTAAATATTTTAAAAACTTGGGTATTCTTGAGAAGCAAGGGGACCAACTGACCGCTTTGTCCCACTCCCCCGGCGCCACTGCTTATTCGTTGAAAACCCTAAATTTATGGATTTTATTTGATAGTACATAATAAAGGCTTGTCTGCCAGTGAAAAAGAAGATAAGCAAATAACCATACATTCTTTGATTGGTATAAAAATATGATACAACCATTCTTATCATTATTCTGTTCAATGAAAAGTAATTGGTAAAAAATGGCAAAATTATCTTTTATGTTTAACAAATGGTATAATATGTACATTTGCTGGTGGGTTTTGAGAACTTGTCTTGCATAATAGGACATTTTTATTTGTTTATACCATTCAGATGCACATTTGCATAACCATGAATATGAAGTTTAACTTTACTTTTGTGTATTTGGTTGCATTTGTTTTTTTAATTATTTCAAGAGCATATGTTAGAAGTCAAAAAAAAACCACCCATTCTATCATTGGAATAAAAACTGGTATAATTTACACAATACACAATATAATGAATTTATTACCTATTGTCCGTTTGGATATCATATTGCTATAATAACTTATATTTAAAATATTTTATACCAATTATATTTAAAAAAAAACAATTGGTATAAAATAGAAAAAGTAATGAAAGTGTTTCTTTCTTGTAAATACTACCTTAGGAAACGCTTTAACACTTTTTCTTTTATAATCAGTAAAATTTTGCAGGTTTATACCAATTAGTCAAAGGGGCTGAATAGTTGGCATAAAATTGCAAAAATAGTGTAAATCATAATACTGCATTTACTCAAACAGTAAAGAGTAAATTATCTTAAACAAATTTATACCAACCTTCTTTAAAAAAATTGGTATAAAATATAATAATAGAAAAAAAATTAAAAATGTTGTTGGTTTATACCAATTAGTTGCACATTATCAAACCATGAGGATTATTTTTGTTGTATATTCTATTTTATTAAATATAAAGCCCAACATTTTATCTTTCATGATTATTCTAATACCTTTACTTTCGCACGAAATAAATTTAATGAGATAACTCTTGAAAAACTTTTACTTGAGTGTTGAAATTTCACATCAATAAGATGAAAATAATTTCCATTAAATATGAAATAAATTCCCATGTGCAGTTAATATTCAAGCTGCAAAGTCAGAGCCAGAGCAGAGTTGTTTCTTCTTTCTGTTGCTGGGTTAATAAGCTATTAACTTGAGAATAACGCTACAAATTTCCATTATATTATATTTCACTGCCAATAGGAGAAAGTAAAAAGAAAAAAAAAATGAAAAGGGAAAAAAAAAGTTTCATCTTGTGTTGGAAGTTGAAGGCTAAAAGAGCGCTAGGTTTAGGCACTGCGAAGGCTAAAGGCTAAAAGGCAAAAAATGAAATGAACTCCTCGACAGAAATTCGACTGATGAAGCTGACTGATGATGAGTAAGAGGCGAGGGGGGGGGGGGGGGGCAGTGGGTAAGATTGTGGGTATTTGTTCGTTCGTTCGTTCGGTATTGGGTGTTGGTGGCTTATGGTGGTTTTGCTAAACTTAATTCAAATCGACAGAGTTTATTGCTGAACTTTTGTTTGTATAATAAGGTTTTGTTGGTACTTTGGCACCCTCTTCATGGGGGGCTCCATCACTATGATGATAACTTTTGTCGTATTTTTTTTGTTTTTTTTTTGCGTTTATGAAAATAAATAAGGTATCTCTTGTCGATAAGTCGTTAAAGAGGAAGCGAAATATTAAGTTTTTTTTTTTCTTTTTTTTTATTTTTCTTAACAACTTTTGGTTGAACTCACTTGAAGATTTTACGCTGCGATAGCAAAGAAAAAGTAGTGAAAAAGGTGGATTGAAAAATGTAGAACGTTATAAGTTGGTTTCAGATTTGGGGTCGTTTATTTTGGTATTGAATAAGTTCTTGAAGTTGGTTCCAGGATTTATAATTTAGATAATAAGCTGATTATTCATCGTCAAAAGTCTCTTAAGGAGGTGATAAGAGGTGATTAGGTTAAACATCTTTTAAAGGAGAAATTCATTCATATTGTTGCGAAGAAGGTTGAAAACTTCAAAAAGAAATTTTAATAGGTATAAAGGCAGCCACCATTGGCGGATACAATGGACACATTTCTCCAATTGACTTAATAGCTTTTCTTTCAGTGGTATGTTTCAATGAAAAGCTATGTTTTTTTTCTCTGATTTCAATGTCCAATATGAAAATAAACAGAATTTTCTCACAAGTTCATTTATTATTAGAAAAATCATAACTCATTGAAAGGAATTATATTATACCTAATAGACGACAAATGAGACATATCTCTTTCATAGAAATAGAAAAAAAGCCTTTTATACATACAGATATATTTTTCCATCATTTGATTTTCCAATATTTCAATGTTTCAACTTGATCAATTTATCTTATTCACAATATTTGATGGAAGTTGACTGGTGAAAGTCAATGTGATAGAAAATTCATATATACATACTTTTGTTCTTCCTTCAATAATTCCTTTCACAAATCATATTTCTGATTTCAAACAAATTAATAATAATAATAATAATCAAATTTCCCTTAATATCTCTCTGTCTCTCTCTGTTGTCAATCAAATCACTTAACTTTGAATAACTAAGTTTATTTTGAATAAATATGTGTAGGTTTATAGAAAATGTGGTATAGGTATAATAATTTTAGACCAGTCGATAGAGTCAAAACTGAAATTTCCATAATGCAAAATCACCCATCTCTCTTGTTCAGTTCTAAGTTAAATAATAAATAAATAAATAAATAGTTAAAATAAAAATGGCGTGGTTCTAAGTTTAATACGTTAGAACGTTGGGCGCCATTTTGAAAAACGCGTTTTAATCTTTGAACGGCTCATCTTACAAGAAATTTGTAAACACCATTTCAATTGTGCATTTAATTATCTTCCTTTTTTGTGTACACTATTTTTTTCATAAAACTTATGCTTTCAGAGTTGAACGCCTAAAAGTTTACTCTGTTCTTTTCCTCTATTATTATGGTATACTTTAGGGCGATATAACATTGAAAGTAACTCCTATAAAAAAATGTTGAAGACGAAAAAAGAAGATAATTAAATTTTTCAATATGTCGTTCCCGAAATATGGATTAAAGAACGTTTTGCAGAATGGTGCCAAATGCACATCAAATAAACACTCGCCATTTTGTTTTTTTTAGTTCTATCCATATCCATGAAATTGGTCTTTTAGTAAACAACAATCCTCTGCCGACTGGCCTATATGTAGGTAGAAAGCAATCAAGCGCCTTACTATGACGACCCAATTTTGCTTTTTGGATTTTACAAAATCTAGAGAATTTATCCAATATTATTTAAAGTTGTCTTATTAGAGAAGAGACATATCAACAACGACGACGACGATAAAGCACAAGAAGGCAACACAAATCCGATATGCCAGTGATGTGTCAACTTATTCAAGATATACTTCGTGTTTGCTGATTTAAATTTGATTAAATGAGGAGCTTAGTTGGGTATATTTGGTATTGGTATAGTAGTTCTTCAAAAGTGTATATCATGACAAAATTAAATTCTTGACCAACTTCAGGTAGATATGTAGGTTAGGTATAGGAAAGCAATTTTGAGATAGATATGTCACAAATTTAGTTTATTTAGATATGTTCGATTTGGAAATAAATTTTGATTAAAATTTTCAATAGTATTTTGTAACATTTTTAAATTTCTTTACAAATTTTTATAAATTTTTTTTCTACAAAATTAAAATTATTAAAAATTGAAGAAGATTCAAAAATAAAAGTCCTTTCCGGACTTGTGGGTTTCAAAATAAATTGTTTGCGTTAGTAAATTTGTTGAAAATACGTTAGGTCGGTGTTACTCTTACGTTGGGGCAATGTTAAGCATGCTTTAGATTTTATGAAGAAAAACCCGTGTCGAGAAGTTGGTTTGCTCAATATTTCATAAAAGATATTTTTTTACTATTTTTCTGTTGAAATTTAAATTGTTCGTTTTAATTGATACTCCTGACTCAGGTACTGCTCCTGACTGTATTTTTTTTTTTTTTTTGTAATGAGGAAAACAAATTTAGGATATTCTTTCTCCTGGAATTTCAACACAAATCAATTTGACTCAATGACTTTTGTTTCATTGAAAAAACGTCCTCTCAAAAGTATAAAACGTGTTAAATATTGGGGTCATTGATCATTTCTATGAAAAAAATTCTAATCTAATCTAAACTCAATTCCAACTCGATCGATTCTGCTCCATGTAAATGGGCTCGTTGGAAATTCTCACACAAGCAATTTCAGAATTTTTCTGAGCTCAGCAGTAAGTCTTGGAAAATTTCTCCTAACTTCCTTTGGACAATGTTTGGATCTCTCTTTTTTTTTTGTATTTTATCCAAATTTTCCAATTATTACACTCCATGACCACGTTAACCATTGCCATGTTAGCATGTCCAACACCACGACAACATAAACATATGGAAATGGATGTACAAGTACATACATACATATATCAAAGAACATAATACTGGGCGCAAATAGTTCATCAGATTCTTGTTAGTGCGGTAATTGATGCAATTGCACGCACTCCCTATAGAATCCATCAATTCTAATTTCTATACTCCTCTAGGGCATATAGGATATGCATCTGAGGTTGCGTGTAAGTATTTGTATTCTTGGCCCTCTCATGAATGGAAAAACGTCTACATGATGTTGATCAAAGGAATTAACCTCGATTCCTATTGTTCATATATAGTATACGCTTCAGGGTGCATCCAGAAATTTGGTATGGTACTAAACCTGATGGATGTTTGAATATATAGAGGAAGTATTTCATTAGCAAGCCAGCAAGATTACAGATAAATCGATGTTTGCTTAACTAGTTTGATTTAGCCAAGTCAATATAAGGATTACTTTTGGGCTATAGAGATGCATTGGTTGGTATGCATGGTAGGTGGCTATATTTGGGAGGTATGTGAGTGAAAAGTTTTGTGAAATAAAATGACAAACTGCTGAAGACAACCTTTATCGATAAACAAGAGAGTTTCGGTAATTGAATTGTCATGACAGCTCAGTTAAGGTTTTTCTAAATTGTGTTGATGATGATGATCTGGTGGTTAGGTTGTTTTAAAGGTTAAATCCACTTGAGAAGATACAAATTTCGCAAGTAGTGAATATAATGAATCCTTCTCCCAATTAATTAATAAGCTGTTATAATATTTGAACATGAACAATTCAGGTTTGTTTTTAGTCCAGAAAGTAGGTTACATTAAGCTTAGTTGACGTGGCATTCAGCAGAACTCACACACTTTGGCCAGAGATTGGCCCATTGTGATACCACTAAATATTTTCTCTTTTTGGAGCTCCTTATGAACCTTGAGATACTTTGGATGTTCGTGTTAACGAGTCTAATAAAATTGTTTCCTCCTCTTCTTCAACCATACAGCATTTTTGTCGAACTCGAATTGTGAGATGGTATCGTCGATGAACTTAGATATTGTTACCAATGAGTTCCTAGTAAAAGAGTGGCCTATTCTGTTGTTGATCTAGCGGCGTTAGGAAGCTTAGAGACGAATGGCAGTACTCGCAGCTGTTTACAGAAAATATCGAGTTGTGTCATCAGATGGAGCAGTACACCAAGGGGTGTGGAGGAAGTTATTCAAAGTGATATACGCTTCAGCGTAGACATGCTGACCGCCGGACATTGCTTAGCTTATAACAGTTTGTTGTTGAATCCAGAGCGGTTCATCACAGGTACACACCATAAGTAAGCCAACGAGCTATACGAATTTGGCTTTTTTGTATTAGAAGAGTGCCACTGTAGTCTTCTTAACTCTTTCTTGTATATAAGTTTGTGAAAGTAAGAAGTGTTCCATAAATAGAAGGAGAAGCTCAATATGCAGAATTTTATATTTCCTGAAGAAGACGAAAAAACTGTTTTTATGGGTTGACTCCCAGTCCGCAGTGGTCTGCCCATTATATTACTGAGATAGCACCTTCATCCGCCTAGGCTATCTAGCTCTGTGTTTTCTAGGGAAATCAATAATTCAATAACTACCAAGTTCCATAGAAGCGGAACTGGAAAATCTCCTAGCGAACCATTTACCTTCAGGGATTGTCACTTTTTCACCAAATTTCGGAATGCTGCAAATTTTTTGCGGACTTCCTGGAACCATTTTATCTATTGGACAATGTGCAAAAAGTAAGAGCAGCAGCGAAACGAAAGTGCTTCGTTTGACAACAAGAATGACAAAAGATTGGAAGCTGACTTGTAAAAAAAGTTCAATTAAAAAAATTAATAAGGTAAGTTAACCGATCAATACCAATATAGCTCAAATCAAAGGTCATACATTTTACTATTAAGTTAGTTCATCATCATCATGGCCTCCTCCTCCTGGCCTCCTTCAACAAGTCTCTTCACCTATCCCGCCATCCAGTTGCGCACCCCAAGGCTTCGGGCGTCCTGGTCTACACCATCTCTCCAGCGCAAGCATATGGTCTACCACGCTGCTGTCTACCAAAGAATTTACCACAAAGGACTTTCCAAGCCTCTTCTTCTTCGCTCATGCGAGGTAGGTGCCCTGCCCACAAGAGTCTACCGGGCTTAATTCTTGTCACTTTGCTCCTTCAAAGTAGATTGCGTACAATTCATGATTGTACCGTCTCCGGAATCGTCCTTCCTCACATATGGGGCCAACAATTCTCCTAAAGACTTTTCTCTCGAACGCGGCTTAGAGGTCGGAATGTCTTTTGCTAAGCAGAAGCACCCAAGTATCGGATCAATACATGAGTACTGGATTTGGAGAGCTCTGACAGACTATAGCTATACGAGTATACGAGTATCTCTGTTGGAATTGAGCAGCCGCAGCCGCCCGAGTGTTTCTTCTTCTATATTGTTATCGACTGCTACTATTGATCCAAGGTATTTAAAGGATTGCATCACTTCAAATTCGTGCTCCGCTACCTTGATTGTTTGACCAACTGTTCTTCTCGCATTCGAAGCCACCACTTACTTTAATTTACCTTCAAATTAGGTTAGTTCGTTTATATGAAATTGCAATTTAAATAAAAGTTGATAATGAGATATGTACATCACTTAAGAACTTTTCAATATCAGTCCCCAAATTACTGCTTTATTTTTATCTCCACCTGAAAAATTGACATTTCTGGGTCATTCTCTAACTCATGTGTCCATTCAATGTTTCATTATCCTTTTTAATTATATTCTGGGAATCCAAAAAAAAAAAAAACAATTATTGAACTTGAGAAAGCATTTTAAAATGACACATTTTAACCAAGAAATTCTGGTGGAATTTGGTAATAATTTATTTTTCTTTAACTTTTTGTGGAATTTTTCTCGGCTGCCACACAATGCAAAGATTTTGTGGGTTTTGCTAGCAATAGCACTTCTGGTGAATAACTAGGTTGACATCCACCCAGGATTAAGTCCCACAGAAGGGTTTTATTTTTTCTTTTTGCTTTCTTTCGTTTCTGATCCTGATTGTGTGTTGTGTGCGAATTTGCTATTTTACCCAAAACCACAAATTGAAAATACTGAGCGACATTTATTTCGCATTTCCGGAACTAAAAAGATTCTTAGGGATTTGTGCCATACCGCATCGTACAGGCGAGGCGGTTCGGTGTTGTGCGGTGGTGTGGCACAAGGCACCAGCACACAGCCCCATACCACCCATCACCTTCATCCATCCTTCTTAGTTCATCGTTGTAACTATAGGTAGAGTTGTAGTCATTTCGTTTCGTTTTGTAGAAAGGATGGCATCCATAATTCACATGTTCTTGAAGTAAATATGCATTAGAGAAGAGGGCTATGGCACGCGGCACGGGGCGCGCCAACAAGAGGGAATTGAGTTGAGCGTCTTGACACAAAGTATAATAATTGCCAACTAGGGATTAAAGGAGAGAGAGAAAGAGAGGTTTCCTTGGCGTAAACACAACAACAGAACTGGCAATGCCAAAGAATTATAAGAAACTAGAATCCAAAACTTAAATATATAGTATAGGAAGGAGCTACTCAACTTTTGTATATGGTGTCGTTTTGGTATGCCATGCTCTTTCCTCTAAACCTAGGAATTTATTACCCCGATGACACTTGGAGTAAAATTAATTTCTTGGCAAGTGAGCTCGTAGCTCGCTCAATCGTCGTCGTCGACAAACCAAAACGAAACGAAACGAAAAATGACGGTAGCTGAACGACGACAACGACGACGTAGCCGACAATGACGACGACGATGAGCTAAAAAGGATGCGTCCTTATGATGAACCGGAAAAAGAGAAAGAAGATGAAGAAGTAGGGATTCAGATTTAATGGTTGTCGCTTTTATGTGCTGCATTTGATTTAATTTAGTTTGGATTATAATATGAAAAGGAAAGATGTGGGCGGTGGATGGCGGGTTTGGCACTAGGTGGTAAATTCTTCTCAAGAACTATTACTGAAATAAACCGTGTGAAATGAGAGAACAGCCAAAAGAAAAGATTTAATACTTTGCTTTGAGAAATTGTTTTAAGTACTTTTTGTTGTTAGTTTCGAAAGCAAATTTATATATCTACAAATAAAGTAAAAATATTTATTTTAAACATAAAGACAAATAATGATGACGAACTGGATTTAAAAAAAAAAATAATTATTTAAACCGCGGATAGTAGTGGCTTTTGACATAAAGATTAGTGCGGAGGTGTGGGTTCGATTCCCAACTGAAATTTTTTGCATGGGCTCCTGCCTCTTTCGAAAAACTGACAACCTCTACTAGAGTATTGCTTGTGAAGAATAGACTGCTTCTCGTCCGAACTTTTCGGATTGGCGCACTTTATTTTCCGAATTCAGTAGGTTAGTCGAGGTTTAGTCTGCTGTGTAATAACAGCCAAATCCATGCTTAAACCAAAGTTAATCCACCGATACGGTGAACTTAAATCCTGACCCAAAGCTGATGAATCATTATAGTACAACTGACCTTTAAAAACAACATTGAGCCTTGATTTTCACATTACAAGGAAATTCACTTCATCTTTAAACCTTCTATTTACCAATTTACTTCATAAGTAGACATCCAGGCAATCAGGGATTAACTCTTTGGGATGAACGGTTTAAACTAATAGTTGTTCTATGTTCTTGTTCATACTACTTAAGGATAATAATAATTATTTTCCCTTCCCCTTATAATAACACAATAATTTATATAGTGCATCAGAATCCTATCCTACGCATTATCCTCTATCCATGATTGTGTTTCTAAACCTGGCCATTTTCGTCCTGTTTGCTTTGTTATTAGAATAGGTATATGAAACATGTGTTGATGAGATAATGTTGTATATTGTGTGTCCTTTCTCCGTGTTGTCGTCGACTTAATTTAACCATAATATTTCTGGAAGTTTGTCAAGGTGGGCCAGAAGCATCCTATATTATATCCTTGGTATATTGGCTTTTGTCCTAGTTGAGAGACTTGAGACCACTAACATTTATCCCATAGTTGGTAATGTTTAGGTACAGTGCGTATGGAAATCGAATGTTTCTCCTTGGGTTGAGTGGTGTAACCATCATTCAATGTTTTCCTTAAATGCACCACTGCATTGTTGTTAGGTTAAGACTGTATTATGAAGTTTAATGTGCATAGAATTTGGGTTTGGGGTTCTTGGAAAAAAAATGTCTGCATTTGAGGAAAGGGAAAATTCAATAAGATGCCTCTATGTCAATTATTAAGTAATCCATTTAACTGTTAAACAAACATCACCTAACTACGATCTGTCGGGAAAAACGGGATATAAAATCGATTTAGCTAGTAAAAGTGAGTGATTGATTTTCTGTGATATTGGTAATGTTTTCGTTGCTTTCATTGGCTTTTTCTGGCTAAGTCATGTCCTTAAAGATGCTCGAAAATAAATTCAAACTTAACTATTTACTAAAAAGCTAAATCGCTTTTCAAGTGAAGCTAGATGAATCCACAAGTAAGGTGAGTCATCTCATTTCAGTCGCCATAATAACTTAATCTCGACTTTCTTTTTTTGTCTTTTTATTAAACAAACATATAATTCCTTTATTTCAGGATACAAAAAATGCTTTTTCCAAAAGTTTTCACAAATAATTCAATGAATTAGACAAAAATACTATTTTATTCTTATTTTTGCAGTTAGCTCTAATTAATAAAAGAAACCTTTATCAACAAAACTGCTTAACGGATTTTGTGAAATTTATAAAATTTTCAAAGTTTGCTAATAAGAACGCTAGAAATCTATCCAAAGCACCTGAACTCAATTCGCTGATATTTTTTCAAAACCTTTTAAGAGACTATTGCTCAAAATTTTTAAAAGCTTGTGTAAAAAAAAAATTGGCAAAAAACATTTTTAAAAAAAAGTTGGTAAAAAAATTATCAATCAATTTCTATTTCAGGGAACAACCAAATTCAAATTTTTTGAACTGTGAAAATTGATCAAAGGAAATAATTATGAAGAAAATGTTAAGAAAAATGAAAAACAAATTGTTGAAAAATTTGTGCGGACACAACCGAGTCATCAGCTAATTATAATATTTTTTTTTTTTTTTAAAGTTGTCACAAAAAAGTAATTAGTAGGTAATTTTTAATTTTCTCGAAAACTAGAAGACATAAAATGATCAAGTTTTCAGTTTTTGATTAGGAATCAATAAGAGCACCGAATTCTATAAAAAACAATTATATTAAATCTTATGGTTTTGAGGAATTACACTCCAAACTTTTTTTTGTGTTTTTTTTCCTGAATTTTGTGTTTGAAACTCATTTATTCTAAAACTGTGCATAATTTTTGATTGATTCAAAAAGTGGCTTATAGTACAAAATACTGGCTGTAAAAAACAGTATTAAACTTAACTGTAAGTATTACCGTTATTTTTTAATGATTTTTTTTCGACTTTTTGTACTATTTTCATAAAATTGGCCCTCCCGCCCAAACGGGGCAAGATAGACCCCCTCCCATAGTAAAAAATGCTTGTTTTGGACCCCTCTACAAAAAACCGTTATCAATTTTCGGCGCCCAAGTTATCGTACTCGTGCCAAATGATCGTATTGTTTTATTGTTTTGAAAAGTTTACTTATTAAAATTCAATCCCTGCAAATGGGAATACCCGACACAAACAAAGAAATGTTTCTCAGAAAAAAAAAAAAACAAAGAACTGATAAGTGGAAAATATAATAAAGCCAAATTTAAAACTAATAAATGAATAAATTTTAATTTTTTGCTATCGAACATTTCTACTTGGTCAATAAGATTTTCTCTGTTGTTTTAATACGATCATCTTCTCAGGTGAAATTCAAATAGAAGTATTATAATTTTTCTTCTATTTTATGTGGTTCCTGAACTATGATATATGCATTGATCTGCATTCAGAATGACTTGACGAGTAAAAATTAGTTCAAATTATTCATGATACTTTTTGACAGTTGTCCTATAAAGATTCAGAACTTCATTTCCGCTTGACTATATATCCCACGAAGCTCATACCCATCGATTCAGATCCTATAAGCATAACAGTTAATAATTGTCTCTCTAACCACCAGAGACTTGACATTAATTTAATTAAATTTATACAAAGTAAAACTAAAACTTGACAATTTAATCTAGCGTTTTAATGTATACAGCCTTCATCAGATCATCCCAAAAAATAGGCAGCCTAAACTCTCTCCCTCGCTCCTCAAAGCCAAAAGGCTATTCATACGGAATCACATTGATATATAATTGAATTTCCAGACGAAAACGCTTAGTGGTCTATAAGGACTTGTGTGTGCGCTCTCAAATATGAACATTGAACATAGATATATTTTACAATATTATGTATTTCATTATGCAAATACGATTTTCATTTCGCATACATAATTCAAATTCAGTCAACCATTGTGTAATTTATGGCCATGTTACACCATGTCCAGGGAATATCTCTCTCACTCTCTCTCTTTTGTCGGTTCAGTTCAACTTTGTTCGGTTCGGTTCAGTTCGTTTCGTTTCAATTTTTCATTTTCGCTATAATATGTAGGTAGGATTTTCTAGTTTCGCATATATGTATATAAAATTGAATTTTAAACACTTTTCTATCTATATACAATAATCGTTGCCTTTTCATTTATACCTACTCGTAGATAGTGTTAAATATAAAAGCCGGTGTGGTTATTAAATAAAACTCGCACGAATAGTTTTGGTTATTCGGTCCTAGATATTGTATATGTGAAATAGAAATAAAAAAAAAAAAATTAAACATATTCATGAGGCGTAACCACATCACACGTATTGGAGGTTTTGAATTCATAGATATATACTATACACTATTCGAATATAGAGAAGTTCCGTTTTTAATAATATTATTCCCATGAAATTGTGTGTAGGTAATTTTATTTTTATTTTTTAATTTAAAATTTATATGGGCGTTTGAAAATATTTAATAAAATTACTACCTACGTGTAAAATGCAACCTATTTATAAAAACATCAGTGGAATTTTGGCGAATTAGAATCTAGTTGGAGATCCTTTTGTTCTGTTCATTTTGTCAGGTGTTTTTGTTTTGTTTTTTTTTTTTTTTTTTTTTTTTATTGAGGCATTTATAATCAGTATATTTATTCTGCTTAAAAACTAGGATTAACAAATTTGGTCGACTTAAAGATATGTCTGACTTTATTATATTTTAATAAATGTACACAACATTTGAATCATTTGGTTCAATATGAAATAAATTCAATTAATATTAAAGTGTACACTTGCTCCCGGCGTACAATATCAACTTTGCCTTTAAGGCTTTCGAACTTATGACTAGAACTTAAAACTAAATACTTAAAACTAGAATAAAAATAAGAAGGATAACCTTATTTATTTACAAAGTATGAAATAGTTATCTAAATCATACATAAACAAGAAGCACGAGTTTTAGATATTCTTAAAGAAAATATAAATTGTTATATTATCTAAAGAATACTCATAAAACTGGTGCGTTGCAAACAAAGGTTTATGTGAATATATATATTTTTAATCAATATCATCCCCTAAAATTTAGTGAGGATGCTTTTTCGTAAAACGGTACGGAGAGGGTCCCACTTGCATCGGGTCTCAATAGAGGTAAAGATTGTGCATTCAGCAGATTAAGTGGTGATAAATAATAATTATCATTCAAACTCAGGTTGATATGAGAATCTGTTAAAGATCTAATTATAGGATTGGGGTGTAAACTGATTCGTTCCATTTTTTTAAATAAGAGTTCGATTTGGTAGACCATCAGGGGTGTTATGTTTGTTGTTTCATATATGAATTTGTTAGAGTAGTATTTTTGATCAGGTTTCCTAAATTTTCCACAACAGAATCTCAAGAGTTTTCTTTCGAAGATTTCCATTTCCTTGGCTACGGAAGGTGAAATTGTAAACCAAATAGGAAAACCATACGAAAGTATGGGTCTTATTAAGGTTTTATACATAAGAGTTTTTGTTTTACTCGACACTTGCTTGGAGTTAAGTAATGGCTTTAACATGACTGAAACCATTTTAGCTCTATTTAAAATTGTTCTTGCATGTTTGTTAAATAAAAATCTATTATGAAAATGTATACCTAAGTACTTTGTTTCACTTCGTAATGCTATTGGGTTTTCATTTATTTTCAAAGAAAGTGCTTTACTCTCTTTGACCGCCAGATAATGTCCTTTACCACTAGAGTTTCTAAAGCATGTTAGTCCGCATTTATCGGTATTTATTTTGAGTCTCCATTTTTTAAAATAGTTTTCAACATGTGGAAGTTTTTGCTTTATTTTATTCAACGCAACATTTGGACGTGGATGGCTAGCTAAAATAGTGGTATCATCAGCATAGTGAATAGATCCTGGTTCTTCTGTTATAGGGTCTGATAAAGGGAAGTCTTGAAGGTAAATATTGAATAAAGAAGGTCCAAGGATTGATCCCTGTGGGACACCCGAAAGAGGTGTTTTTGTTACTGCACACCACACTGTTGACAGTAACTTGTGTTCTTAACTTTACACAAGATGCACAATTTTTAGGTTCGATGGCTTAAACCATGTGGTTGGTGATTTTCCTGAGTTTTGAAACTCAAACATAAGATTTTCAGGTTGTTTTTAGCAAATCATTACTTCTCGGAATTTTTTGTCAAATCACGTTGGGCGCCATTTTTTTGTAGAATAAGTATGCATGTTGGGTGGACCAAAACAGCGATTAAAAATATATACCTCAAAAAACAATCCATTATGATTTAATTTGAATTCGAATTTTAAATAACAAGAAAAAGAACCAATATTAAAAAAAAAAATTAACACCTTCAATACTTTATGGTTGTGCTAAATACTTTGAGCTCTCGTATGTTGTTCGCATCAGCGATTTATGTAAAAACAATTATTCAAAACACCCACCTCCACACCCACATATACACCCCCATTATACAAGTAAAACTTTTCTTTTTTCCCGGTAAAGCACAACATGAATTTAAGTTGAAATACAAGAACCAAAACGAAACACAAACAACAACAAAAAAAATCAAGAAAACTCGCATTGAAATCAAGGAGCAATTATCCTAAGTGGCTGTGCTATTGTTGCCGCGCACGACCTACTTCAAAATGCAAAAAAAAAAATCCTTACTCCTGCTAGCCTTAATTCAACGATATATTCGTGCTGCATGATGATTTTTTTCTTTCGCAGTGAAAAAAAAAAAACATGCAAGGTGAATTTCTTTGCCCCAGGTCACATCAGGATTAGCTATGAATTAAATTTCAAATATTATATAAAATTGAAAATAATGTTTGTAAACAGAGTTTTAGGGAATAACAATTCAACCGTCTAATTTCCAATTTAAGTTTTAGAAATTAAATTTTTTGTAATTTTGGGATTTTGAAGTTTTCGAATTTTGTGTTTTATGTTTTCCTGATTTTGGCTTTGCAGAACACAGTAACCCTTAACCCTTGGGTTTACCAAGGACATGCATTTAAAAAAAAAAACTCAAATCCTAAAAAACCTCGATCCAGATTTTTGAAAAACAACTTTTCTGATCTGTAACAATTATTCTTGAATTGGAGTTTCTGGTGCTTGACAATCTATTTGCAAAGAAACTCAAAACCAGATAACCCGCAATCTTGAAGAACAAATCTTGCATTTGGAATTTTCTTTCTACTCGATATTAGAAGTTTTGGGGATATTGATATCAATATCGGAACCCTGTGTTTATAAATTTTTACAAACACTTCTAATCACTAAAATTGAAATGCCTAGAAAAACCGAAGTCCTTATACAAAAAATCCCAAAAATTAAAGATCGCCAAAAACCTACAATCTTTAAAACTTGAAATTCCCAAAAACAAAAAATTAAGAAAACCCAACATTTCAAAAATAAAAAAAAAAACAATACCAACACATTGACGTTCGTTTCAATTTTTCATTTGGAATTCGAGTATAAGGAATTTGGGTTTCAAGATTTTGGGGGTTTTATTCATGTTAGACTTTCTGGTTTTTGAAATCTTGACTTTTCAGGATCAAGGTCAGACTTCTGAAAGCCCAAAATCGTGAAAACCCGAAATAACCAAAATTCTTAAATCCCAAATGGATAAAATCCACAACATTACAAAAACTCTGTAAAACTAAAATTTAAATTCTCAAAAAACCCCAAAAAAGCTTCAATATTAAAATTTTTGCTACAAATTCAGAAAGCCCAAATCAAGAAAGACCAAAATCACTAAAAAAAAACCTGAAAAACTAAAATTTTAAAAAACCCCGATTCCTGACTCATACAAATGGTAAATTTTTCATTTGATTCTGCGGTATTTCAGTTTTATGATTTTCTAATCACATAATGAATTTCGGTTTTAAAGGATTGTTTGATATCTCGAATACGTGCTTTCGGGTTTTGGATTTTCGGAATTCTTTTATTAAATTGGTGAAATTTTCTACTTTGTCGTAAGCGGTCGAGCATGCTGAGTTAAATTATTTTCTCTCTCCGTCTCTTTCTACATTTTTTTTATTACTTTTTGTTTGTATGTTGCTCCCATTTCCATCACCATCGTGACTTATGCAATTAAAAGCGGAGGTATAATTGGACTAAGTGCGTACCAAGGGCTCTTAAAAATGACTTCGAAGACAAGGCGACATTGAATTATACTAAGTGTCTAATTGGGGGCTTTTTCCTGTTTTCAAGTGTGAAGCGACAGATCCTGATTTTAAGGATAAGCTTTAAGCCAACATTTCAGTCATTTGGCCCAGTTAAGTATACACATTGCCCAGCAGTAGGGGGGCCCATCAACACGAAGATATTTCACCGATAAATTGTAAATCCTATATCCAAGGCTAAAATGGTTGTTTCCAGAGAATATAAGTGAGGTTAGGTTTGCATACATATTTTAATTAATAGCTATTGGGAAACAACGACGCCGCCGTTGAAACTATACATAATAATAATGGTTTGCGTGCAACAACCAAATTGTAATTAGACGATTGGGCTATTGTTGTCACATGATTATCTTAAATGAGAGAATTTACCTATGTACATGCGGCCAACATGGTTGTTAACAAAACTATATAACCGATTTGTTCTTGGGCCATGGCGGCATGCATGACGTATATACCTACATGACGTGTTTGAAATTTCTAATTAGCAACGCTCAAGATATAATATTTCATCCACTCCATAAATAGTGCGGGTTGGTTAAAGATTCATCTTCATAACATGAGATGGATAGTATTGCCTTGTCTTCAAAAAAAAAAAAAAAAAAAAAAACAAGACTATTTTAACGCAATGCAAGTTTAACGTGGCTTAAACTATACGTATGGATATTCATCCAACCACATGGAAAGATAAACGACACATAAAATGTTCCTTATGAAAACCAGTCACCCGAAGGAAATGCAGTTTTTTATGTGCGACATTGCTTAAGGATATATTCAGCGAAACGTACTCTCGTCAGTTTATTGTTAATGAAAACCAAGTAGATCCGGGGTCTGCTTTTGCTTCTACTGCTGCTGCTACTGCTGCCGCTGCACTTTTGCAGCAGAGGCAAGCTGCTGTGTTAAATAAACCGTTTTTTGTTGATTGTTTTTTTTTTTTGTTTGTTTTTTGTTGTATTTTTCATAAACAGTAGTGCCATTGTTTCACTTGCAAAAAGGATATCCGTTGTCACAAACATTACTGCTGCTGTTGCAGCAGCTGTGACTGACTTTAGTGTGTGCAGTAAAAAGGGGTTCTTCCTGTTGTACAGTACTAGAGTATTATTTCTTCAGTCACAATGGGGTAACTACTACAACTTAATACATGGTACTAGATAAAACTGTGAGAGAGACAAAAAAAAATAAGTCATGAAATGAAAAACGGTATATGATGGAGAGAATGAAAACAAATAAAGAAAAAAGGAAAAAACTTGGCAACAAGGAAATGCATATAGTGTTTTTCGAGGAAGCAATGAGTGTTTTCGTTAATCATTATATTTTTTTTAAGTTTTTTTTTTTTGTAAATAGATTTGCACTCTGGTTAAATAGATGAAGTTGGATTGCAATAGGAAAAACCGACTTGAAAGAGGTTAGATCTGTTTGTTCTTGTTGTTGATTTTTTAGTTTGTGTTATCTTCTTCAATATACAATGTAATTTTTTATTTTTTTTTATAAATCAACTTTTTGAAAGTTTCTTGCAAAAAGAATTGATTTATGGTTGTTGAAATTGCGTATACGACACAGTGGACCGAAAATTTGATAGAACTGGTACTTATTCAAAAATGAAACTTTTATGGTCGTAGTGGTGCAGCGGATGTATAACGCATTCTAGACAAAAATTTTATTTTCTTCGGTGCCATTTTTGGGATGTTGGTAAGAGTTATACTTGCACTTGTGTGAGTAATATAGATCAACAATAAGGCCAGTCAGTCAGACTTAATTTTTTTTAAATATTTTTTTAAAAGTTTTTTTTTCACACCTTATTTTATATTGGCAAGAAATATGCCATCTCTAAGGTAAAAGTAAAAGTTCAAAAAAGGTTAGTTTATTTCGAAAATTAATCAGCCACAAATCTTATATACGATATCTTAAAGTATTTTTTAATAACAGCGATTTTTAGCACTTCAGCTTTGGGATATTCGCAAAAAAATTATATCATCTGAAAGTTTACTAAATCCTGGTGATTTTGTTTCAGGTCAGCCATAGATTTTTTTTTAATACATTCTTAAGTGTGTAGTGAATTTAAGCACATTATTTTCGGTATACTCATAATAGTTGACATCGTATAAGGATTTGGTAACCTTTTAGATGGTAAATTTTTTTTTTCGAATATCCCAAAAATAAGGATCTAAAAATTGATTTAAAAAAAATGTCATTGGCTGATAAACAATTTCTGAAAGTAGCTGACCTTTGTTGAACCATTACTAACCTGAGATCCCGGAAATAACGACCCAATTGAAATATGATATTTTGATAATATTAATAGGCAAAAGTTTTTTTTTGCTTTACTTCAGATATGAAAAAGAATTCCAAACAAACATATATTGTTATATATAGATTTAAAACTTCGATATTTGTTTATTGTATAGCAATTTGCAAGCTCAATTGAACATTATTTTGTTGTTTTTCTTAAGTACAAAAGTAACTTTAAGTAGTTAACAAATTGAAAACAATGACATAACAATACACATTTCTTTTTATTTTATTTTCTTCTTCTTCTCGATAAAAAAAAAAACAACAAATTTCAACGTGTGTAATGGGACAGTTTCATTTCATTCCTTAAGGCAAACCAAACATCTCAATGAAATTCCTTAAAAAAAAAAATAACAACACTTCCTCTTACCTTTTCGAAACCAGAAGTAAAACAACAATATAAGCACTCTGTCAAGCTGATAACAAAAGAATCAATTGCAAACGATAGATGGATGTCTAGTCATCCGCTTTAAATACCCATAGCAACAATCCTCCTTCAAAGAGAGATCCTTTTCCTTTGAATCTTACGAAGTGTATCCAAAACAAGGGAGGAATAAGAATACACTATCGCTATATGTCTTTCTTCTTTTCTTTTTTTTTTGTGCTCCAATCATTATCTTAAATGAAGCACTTGTCACAATTTTCTTCTTCTGTTTTTTTTGTTGTCGTTTCGTTCAATGATTTTGTTGTTGTTGTTGTTTGATTGATTTTACATCACTTAAGATTTTCAACTTTAATTTAAGTTAAGAAGGCTTTTTGGGAAAATTTTTTCTTTGAGATTAATTTTAAGACTGAGTGATTTTTAAAGAATAATTACAATTCGCCGGGTTTCGTACAAAAAATGAGATATCTGTTTAACTTTTAAGGTTAAGTGGTTATTAAGAGAAACCACTTTTTTTTGGTTTGTTAATTTGGTAACAGGATTCATTTAATTTGATTTATTTTTCTGTTTACCAATGTTAACATTTAAATAAATATTAATAGATAGAAATTTTTCTTTTTCAAGTCTTTAAATGTTTACAATGATGGTGGTTACCCATGTTAACCTTTAAATTTACAAATAATATATTTTATCTTTCACAACAACTATTAACTTTTTGTGTATAGAGTTAAATTAAACCATTTTATTTCGATGAAACATTAATTTTTGATTTTTAAATTTGAAATAATTCCATCATCATCCAAATGGCAAATACTCAGGCATCCGGAAAATGTGATTTAAAAAGATTGCCTCTTTTCTGACCAATTTGCAATTTGTTTATTATATTCATCTATTTGAATATATGAAAATGTTTATCTGGGGTATGAATAAGCCAAAAGCTGAATTAAAAAACCAGAACATGCCCATATATATACCCTAACTATAAAGAGAAACCTTTTTTTGCATTCAATTTTCGTATTTCGTATTGAAAGTGAACGGGTGGTCCTTTACTAAACTCCTTAACTTGCTTGGAATTATATTATTATGTCGAGTAAAAATATTTAAAAAAAAAAATATAGATTTTAGAAATTCAAGGATTGTAATTGGAAATGACGACGGAAAGGTTAGGGTTATTGCGAAAGGCTGAATTCATACAAATAAGATCAATTGAAAAAGTAACCCTAAAAATTTCAAACACCCTGTGTTTTATATTTAAAAAAAAAAGTATCCTTTGGTAAATTTACACACAACATGGTAAGCCTTTATATCTATCTATGAGTTGTTTTATTTCCTATTAGATACTTTCGTTTACCGTTTACGGAGTGAAGTTAAAAAAAAAGCACAGTAAATTGAATAGGATATCAATTGAGCTACGTCAGCACAGCGACTAAAAACTGTGTGTTTGCTATTTGGTGAGCCCTTTAAATTCCAATTATTATCCACTATTCCTGATATGAATTTCTTCTTCCTTTTTTTTGTATTTTTATTTTGGTATTATATTTGTTCCGTTGAAAAGAGAGGTAGCTAAATTAAAAAAAAAAAATATGAAATATTTTTTTTCGACTTAGGTATAATGTTTGGGCATCCAATTTAATGTTAATTCTTGAAATTTAATAAAATTTAATGACCCAAAGTACGGTCAATTGATAATTCCTATTTGCATGGGAAGGAAAATAGTTTTATTTTCATTTTTAGGCGTCAGTCATATAGCTATCCATGAAAATCATCATTGAAACACAAATCAGTGGAATGGAGGAACTTGTTTTGACCTTTGGTTGTCATTGAGGAATATCTTCAATATTGAGGGGAATTTTTTACTCCCAAGAAATGTTTTCAACTACCTATCGTGAATGTGAAAGCAAAATTTTTTCCCGGCACCAATAAATTTAAAGGGAAGGTTTTGAGGTGTATCGACGTTTCCAATGTTCAAGGAAAGAAAAAATTCCCAGGACCGAAGTTTGGCTTTGCAGATTTTTTTGTGAATTTTCTTAAATCTTAGCAGTAGCCCATGGCATAGTTGTTAACGCGAAGGGCTGTCATGCCGGAGATCTGTGTTTGATTCTCAAACTCGTCCATCTAAAAGCAGAAATGTTTTTTTTCACGGTCTGCTTCTTCTTTCGAGAACTGACAAGTTCTCCAAGATTATCACATGTCAAGAATAGAGTGCCTCTCACCCTAGTCGTTCGGATTAGGCATTCCTGCAATAACACGCATATAGGAATGGTTGAGAGTTGTAAGTTACTTAGTGCTTGGTTCTTATTGGACTATTTCCACTCAATTTTGACAGGGCTAGCCAATTCTAGGAAGGCGATGCGTCAATTTGTCACCGTGAAAACTGTTAAAGAAATAAGTTATTCTTTTCTCAAAATTTCTAGAAAAGATTCACAAAGTGACTTCAATATCGCTTCTCTCACAGACAAACAGTTGCCAGATATAAAACTTCAATTTTTTAACTTGTCTTCTCAACCAATGAACTTACTTTATAGTATGCGACGAATCAAGCCCTGAGCCAATATGCCTCTCCAGCCACCTCGGTACCTAACTAGCTGTCCCCAAATTGGATCTAGTCCTCTTTCTTATGCGTTGGCCACCTAAGTCACGGTCTTCCTCTACTGCACCGTCCCTCGGGATTGCATTCGAAGACTTTCCGAGCCGGATCGTTGGGGTCTAAATTCCCTCCACATGACCCAGACATCTAAGTGGCTGGACCTTGGCTCCTTTAACCAGGTCAGTGTCGCTGTACAGCCTGCACATTTTGTGCATGCAGATGGGACCAAAAATCCACTGAAGAATTTTTCTTTTAAAGCATCCTGCTGTAAAAAATGGATCTCCTCTCACAAGCTCGAGAAGAGATTCCAATCTATAAAAGTTTGACTAGTTGCTCTTCCGACATGTTAGATGTCCTGCAACAAAATAAGCTAATAAATGAACAAAATCTAATCTATCTATCAAATCAAAATTAAAAGCTTTCTACCTCCATATCCCTCAATTAATACAACCAAAATGATTTCTCGAAAAATCAAGATCTTTCAACAATATTATGAAGGAACACCAAAGTTCGCACACATTTTAAAATAATTAAAAAAAAAATTATCTAAATTGTTTTTATCTATTCAACACCATCGATCGCTCTTACAAAACACCTCCAAAGGATATACATACCAATCCCAAAAGCCACTAAATAGCCCTCAAATTGCATATTATCTTCTAATGTTATCAATATTCTCTCTCTAATACTCAATTTTGTTCGCCAAAGTTAAATATACGCATTCTCAATTACTCTTGTGGATGGTTATACCGTTATATGTGCTATGAAAACGAACGTTAAGAATTGAAAAGCCTCATCTAGCTCCACCACACCCTCTTCTCTATTTTCAAACCCCCGCCCCTCATCGGTTTCAATATACTTACACTCTCTCTATGCCTGCCTTTGGGTTGCCTTCCTCATTGCCTTGGTTGTCTACTTTTCTGCACATTTCAACTATAACAATGAAAACTGGCCAAAATGTGAAAATGGAGACTATACTATATATACATAGAAGCTTAGATCCTCGTATATATGAGATGAAATTTTCTAGTTAATGGGTTTTCTCTGGGCCTTCGCAAAGATACTCGTTTCATGCGCCTTCATGGATTGGATGGATGGAGTTGAAAAAGAGGTTTTCGACTTGGCTTTTGGTATCCGGGATAAATGTTTCGGTGTGGGATTTATATTTCAGTACAAACGATGATTATGAATTCATATCGTATCTTTGAAGTCACTTTTGCAGGGACGATGCCACGATGGAATGAAATTTTGGTGTTGGTTGAGCTATAGAATGTGCGGGATAAAATTCAATTATATTTTTTTTTTTTTTTTTTCATTTCTTCTGTTGTTGGTAAAATGAGAGTGCGAATAGATGAGAAAACTTGAGCCCTCTGTGATGGGTCATATGATGGTTTGAAAATTTATGAGGACAGAAAATAAATCTATTTTTTTTTTTGAAAAAAAGGCTTCAAATTATTATATTTGTATTCCTCTGTAAATGCGTAGGTTTAGACTTTAAATTGATAAACCCTCTATAGGTACTGGTTTTAAACTGAAAGTTTAATTTTATTTTTCATGCGTGCTCTAGCTCTAGGACTACAAGACCTTGAAAACGTGCATTCAAGAAAAAAAAATAATAATTTGTTTCACTATACCAACCCGTGTCTACGTTAGATTACCCTTTCCACAACAACCTTCATATGTCCATAATTTAGAAGTATTAAGAAAATAAGAAAGAGAAAGGTTAACTTTAACAAAGAACACAACATATAATAACAAATGAGGTTTGAAGACAGAAATCCCAAATAATAATAAAACATCATAAATAAAAATTACCCACATAAGTATTTATTTATATTAATCGGGGAGCAAATAATAATGCAAGGCTTTTGTACGTCTTCGTGAAATATTTACCAATTTTTTTTTTTGAACGTCATTTAGCCTTGGCCATAGAGTGAAAAAAAAATTAAAAGAAGTCTAGAAAAATAATTCCTTTAGAAATGCTGGAACATCAAGAAGTTACCTTACCTAACCGGGATGAGTTGGGCGACACAAGCGGAAGAACAAACTTCTTGAATTAAAATCGTTCAAAAAGACGATTAGATTTTGTCATTCAATATTGTCTTCTTGTCTATCACATCTTTCTGTCGTTGGTATACTGAGCGTCTGTGACGCTTGCACGCCGAAAGTTTTTCGCGCGTTTCAAGCTTCATACATGTGTTGATTACCCTGCGTGTTTTAACCGACTTTCGCATCTTACGCTTGTAGAACCTCTTTCCTAGAACTTCTAAACGTCTTGTGCATCTTGTACGTCTTGAGGTTCTTAAGTGTCTGAAGCTTTTACTTCTTCTTTTGAGCCTCTTATTTACGACGATTAATAGTAAAAAATTGATACACATTGTTTTAAAATTTCTAGACTTTACAATGGGGAGGGAAAATAGAGCTGGGTAAAGCATTCCACATTCGTGTAGTGCCGCTAAGAAAAAGAATCTCTGTACTTGACAGTTCGTCCCATGTTGTGCTCAAAAGTAAACTGACTGTATGACGGTTGATTTGTTTTAGGCGCGAAATGGAAGTGGATACTTCAATGTCGAACTATTTATAAAAATAAAGATAAAAAGGGACGATGTTTAAGTGACACAAACGTTTCCGTGATATCATTAATTTTGAATTCTATATAACGGTTTTCATTTCCTTATTGGACAGTATTGTCAAAATCATTATTTAACGCGCTAATCATATGCTGCGGTTGAAGTTCCGCATCCGAAGAACAAGTGTGTGAATATAGGAATGAATATGAAAAGCTGAGAGTATTGTTGTCTACGATATTTAATAAATATAAGGAAAGAGAGTTTGAGACAAAACGGAGCCCTGAGGCACACCAGCATTTATAGGTAATAGACATCAGACTTGAAACCAACAACTTGTATTGAGAGTTCTAAAAGGTGATTTCTAATTCAACGAAGAAGAGACTCATCGTTATCAAATGCACGCATGTTCGTCAAGAGAGATGTAAAGTTTTGTACCACTTTTCGGTGAAATATACTCTCAGATCACCTGAGATATTTCTTGATCTAAACATTTATCAGCGTTTTCATGACCTTGGAAAAAAGGAACTTAGGTGCAATTCTATAAGGTTAAGGAAGATTCTACTTTTTGAAGACGGGCTGGAGCAAATACTGTTTTCCATCCACTAGGGAAGAGACCGCAGTGCTATGTCTCTCTACTAAAAGCTAACATGTGTATAATACTTTCGTAATGTTTATTTAGGTTAACAAAAATACAAAATACCTCGTAAATATTTTAAGCAAACTCTCCATTCATCCCAAGTGAATATTATAAATATACGTATTGAAAAAGCCTTTAACATTGTTTTCCCAAGAAAAAAAAACAAATGGTTCTTTTATTTTTGTAAAGTTATATATTCTAACGATTTTTTTTTAAATTTGCATATAAATTGTCTTCAACAGGTATGCAACAAAATCAAAGCAAAAATACCAACAAAATAAAATACAATTAATATCAAAGCATTTCCATTTAAATTGTTGAAATAGATATACATACTTGCCACGTGCCTGGGCCTTAGAGTATCCTATTATATATGACCCTCCTTCACCCTCACTCTCTCACCCTTTAAATAAAAGGTCACTTTGGTTTCTTACAAACAAAACAACAACAAAAAAAAAACACAAACTTAAGGGTCAAGCTCTTATTCAAATCCCTTGATTCAGCTTGCAGCTAATCTCTCAACGAATTAAGGATAGAGTTTGAATAATGCATGGAAATATTTTACTTCTCGAGAAAAGATCCAATTTAAAGGAACATAAATATAAAAATATAGTAAGAATTTGTATAAGAGAGTGGTAGTAGGTTAAGGTAAATTCCAGAAAAAAAAAAAAAAAAAAAACATTGAATGTTCGTGCGGTATTTTAACCTAAAGTGGGATATAAAAGTTAATAAATCAAAATGCTGTGGTCAGGTTGATTTTGGTTTATGTACATTAAATAGGGGAGGGGGAGAGGAGGGGTCGAAGGCGGATGGGTTTTTGCGTCTAGTAAAAATATTAGGCAAACCTGAGGGTATTAAAGTCAAAATGTAACATAATGCGACGGGTCCTGTTCACATATGTGGAAAGAATAACTAACTTCATTACATGATTTATTGTGTGATGTGAACCGTACAAAGGTACCTTATACATACATAATACTAGTATACATATATTAAACATACATTTATGTATTGTATCTATATAGAGGTTTATATGATTTATTGAATTCCTTAAGGATAATTTAGAAAAGTATGAATTGAGTTAATATTGGGTCAAAGGGTCGTTAGAGAAATATGCTTTGTTAACATTTTCGAATTACTTTTATCATGTTTGTGTTTTTAAATGCGAAGTAGGAGAGGGTTTGTGTTCGTTTTAGTTATTTTGATGACCAAATTAATATGTTGAGATGGTATAGTCCCAACATTGATATGCTTGTGATGTTTTTGTTCATATTCTTGTTAAAATAATATTGGAAAAGGGTCATTCTGGTTTGGATATAAGCAAGTGGATCACCATTAAATATTGTGTCAAATAAATAGCTTGCAATTTAATAGTTTTAGGCTGGTATTCATCGAGCTTGGTTAAGTTTATGAGCCTCTTAACTCTTTGGAAAAAAAACATCATGGCAAAATATTAGAATTTCATTGTACTTTAAAGTTGGTGAACTTCCCGAAAAACCCAACATGGTGACGTTTTGGCCTGAGGGCTTCTCAAAACCCTGAACTAGAGATTCTCTATAATAGCTATATTTCAAAACATAGCTTGACAATAATAATATCTGAGATCTTATATGAGAGTTGGGGAACTGTGAAGATCCTTGATATTGGACGAGCAAGTAAAAGAAAAGAAAGACGCTCAGTGGTTGGAATCACCGAAGAGTTCCCAAATTCTTCCAGCGCTTGCATACGGTTCAAAAAAGGTTTGTTCGATATTTTAAAACTGAAATGCCTTGAACTCGTTCTAAAGCGTTTTATATATATATAGCTCTTTTTCAGGGCGACCACCTGTCGGTAAGCTCTGATCGAACCCTGGTTTTTTTTTCCTGGGTTGAAAATTCTGAGCTGCTAAAACGGATGGAAAATTAGGAAAATCTAAAAAATCACATGTAAACAGAAACCAGTGTAATCCGTTCCACGTTCGTGTAGTGTGGCTAAAGAAAGAACTCCTGTAATTAACAGTACGCTCGAAGGGGAAGAATGGAATCGCTTATTTCATTTGAACATTAGAAAATAGCGATAGAATAGTGGAGACAGAAAGATGTTAATATTTCTACCACCTATCATTCTCAAAGCTCTATTTTTAATCATATCTAAGTTAAGATAATCATGTTATGATTTGTTGGAAGAAGGAAAGAAAAACGTCTTGTATCTCCTCAGAAAACCAAAGCACTTAGAAGCTACTTTGGCGATATCGAATATGTTTGATCCTTCCACTCCGAGGGATGAAAGCTGTTTGGTGCAAATGCTGCCGTTCTAGAGGAAATGGATGTTAATCTAAAAACGAATATAGCTGATACCACGGTTTTGAGCGTAACTATTTAATGAATTAAAACTTTCACACAAAAGATGATTGATGAAAATAAAGAAGAGAGTAGGAGACAAAACGGAGCCCTGGGGTATTTGGAAGGAAATTATGGTGTGCATTCCAATTTTGTACGTTCCTACGGCGCAGAAAAGGGCAAGCGCTTGAAACTGAATAGGAACTAGTAATTGGTATGACATTTTTTAGAATTTTCATTTTATTCAATTTTTTTCTTGGTTCTTAAAATATGAAACTACAGAAGAATTCCAGCACTTCGGGAATGCAAGAAGACTGACCGACTGAAAACAATAATATTCACTTTGAATTTGCAAAAAAAAAATAATATTCAGAAAAACTTGTAATGTCGAATAAACAAAAAATCAAAATCTGTCAAAACAAATACAAATTGATGAAAGTCAAATTTATGTAATCTTTTGGAAACTTTATCTATTTAAATTGTTTGTTATGGTTCGGTATGTACCTAACCTTAATTTATTCAAAGATGTGTTACATATCTATATATTATTCAACCTTTAAATAACCTTGAACTTGATTTTAGAAAAACAAAAAGCAAACGTAATGGTCCCATCAGGCGCAGAAGAGTTCTAACACCATTAGCAAGTAGACGAAGAAGAAATGCTCAAGATCGAATGAGAAAACCAATCAAAGAATCAAAACTTGATTCTCTCATGAGACAGTATGTAAAAAAATTGGGAAAACATTTTCGTCTCCGATGACGACAGCCCACTCCCATTTGTATTTGATAACTTTTGTTCAATAGTTAGTTGAAAGCTATACTTGCTCCCTCTCGCATTGTGTGAATTTAATAAATTGAAATACGAAGAGTCTTATTTTAACCTTCCGAAAGGAATGCTATATCAATTTTTTTTGTTGTCTTCGTTTGTAACATAAATTTCAAAAAAATACAAAAAAAAATATTCATATTAAAGCATCATTGTTCACATTTAATCCAATTCAAAATTGACTTTTGAAAGAATCGATTGTTGCAAATCCCCTCTTATTTCATGCCATAATCGATAGCCCGAATTGTCTGATTTTCAAACTGAATGGAAGGGATCTCACTCAATTCTCTAAATCTCCTATACCTTTACCCTCCCTCTACAATAGCAGATTATAGCAACTATACTATAACCCAGTAAGTAATGTTTGTCCTTATTTTCAATTGAAAATTCAATTCCCAGTCATGGCTTCATATTTTCTTCTATTATTTTTCTCTTTCTCTCTCCATCATCATCATGAGGAGGATGATGATAATTTTTTTTTTTTTTTTTTCATTTTACCAACAAACCATTTCCTTCTGTGCAATGAATCCCTCAGATGGTTTATCCTTTTGGAAAATGTTGAATGAACACACCGAGCACACACAAAAAATCAATTACCTTTCTTGATTCCCAGTTTATAGAAATCTCTCGTGGATTCACCGATTTTCATTTTTAAAATAACAAAAAAAAAACAAAAATGAAAAACGAAAAAACTGTTCACGGAAGTTGGAAAGTTTTCATCTTGATAATGTGTGTTATAGTTACAACAACAAAAATCGAGTTTAATTTGAAAACTTCGAAATCTGTTTAGGTTCAATACGATGTGTATGTTTTTTTTTTTTTAATATCTGAAGAGAAAAATGTGTCGCATGTTTGTAGCAAAAAAAGAAATTTTAATAAAAAAATGTTTTGCCCGAAAAATTTAAAGTTTCAGTTTCCCTTTGCCTCCATACTCCTAGGCGTCATCATGTACGATTTCTGGAGATACAAGTCAACTCTCTTTAAATATGTTGGTTCCTCTCGACTGTTCTTCACCAAGTGCTTCCAGGTCGGCTCACTCGTGTGCCTATGTGCGCGTTCCAAACGCGTGTGTCCAAACCATTGCTACCTACCCCTTCGTATGATGGAGTCAATAGGTTCGTGACATGTTCCCCCATGAGGTTCATCATTGGAAATACGGTTGGGCTAAGATGTTGCATAGACATCTTTTAACGAAAATTTATAGATTTCTAGTGACAGCGGATGTGCTGCACCCATAAATAAGCCCGAATTCAACATTGAAGCCGAGCAGTCGTAGTTGGTCTTCAAGCTTATAGAGTTGTTTCTCCATATGTTAGACAGCTGTCCGAACGCAGCCTTTGCTTTCCCAATTTTAGTGTTGATATCTTCGGTTCCGCCATTAGTAGAGAAGATACTCCGAAGATAGTGAAAATTTTCTAAAATCGCAACTGTTTGTGCAGTTCCCATAAGATGCCAAGAACAGGTGCGTTTTATTTTTACCGTATTGATCTTTAGCCTTATGATTTCAGGTTCTCTCTCCATCCTTATTGTCATTCGGGGGTGGAGAAGGTGTTTGAGTTATGATTGTAAAGTCCACTTAATTCCTCCATTTCCATTCTACAAAGACAACAATCACCAACAGTACAGTATTCGTGACAGTATACAGCCTTGCCTTATCCCACTTGGGCTCAAAGCTCCTATGAAAACCTTCCTGAAATTTCAATCCATCATTATGTGTGCTCCGGAATACCAGATTAATTTCCTATTGATACTTTTAAACGCCCTTTTGAAGTCGACGAAATGCTAAGTGCGCAAGCTCTCCCTTCTTCTTGCGCTTGACATTCACTTACTTTTTACCACTCTTCAGCAAAGCTCTCTCAATGAGTGGGTGTAGTATCTCACTCGATGTTGTTGGCGCTGCTCCTAAGAGCTGTGCGGGAATACCGTCAAGTCCAACAGCTTTGTTGTCCGTCAATGCCTCAAGATCTCTTCTCTGCTGGGGGTACTGTGAGTATTCGCACCCAATGATTAATCTGGAGTAAGAATTCGGATGGATCATTGGGCGTTGGACTCACTTCCTTATCGCTAAAAACGCGATTACAAACCGCTGAAAGGTATTCCTTCCATCTTTTAACTTAGTGTCCATCCGATAGGAGCACTATAGACAACTTAAACAAAACTTTTCATCATGAAAAATTCAACTTAAAGAATTTTCGAAATGTTCAACAAAAAAATTCAAAATGTCTTCTGACGACCTTGTATTTGTATAATCTCTCTGAAAAAGTTTTCCCATCATCAAAATTATAGACAAGTACCTCTACAACAATCTATTTAATTCGCTAAATTGACTTAAGTAATTAAGTTTTAAGAATAACATTACTTTAACTACCAACCATACCATTATCCCTAAATTGCCGCAAGAATTAACCGGTGTAGATGCTATTTCCCTTCAATTCCATAGCTGAAAAGTGCCTTGGCGGTCATGCTTTCTTGTCTATCTTGCCACGCACCAGAGTCAAAGGTCTGAAAGGTCTTTTATGTCTTTTGGACTCTTTTTCTATATACTCGTAGAAGAAGAAGGGTTAAACTTTTCTTCATTTTTTTTTTGTATATTTTTTTCAACAAATTCACAAGCAATCAACATAAGATTATTTAAATTGATCCATTTTTCCCCTTTTTTTATGATTCTCTTCTGGGTCTGGAAAGAAAACTTTGCCTATATAAACAGAGTTTGTTCATTTTCTTAATTTCTCTAATGGAAAAGGCGGCAGTCATACATTTAGCCTTTGTAATAATAACTAAATGGAATAATGCCAAACAAAAAAACAACAGCAACAACAAAAATTAACGAAAATTATATTTTCAAGATGTTATGTATACTTTGCTGCTAGGTATTCCCTCTACCCTCTGTTGTATACGTTATCATGCTTTTTGAAAAGGACATAGCAATTCAAATACCAAGAGTATCTTCTTCTTTTCTACTCTGTATTGCGATTTACCAAGAAAATAGTCAGTGTGCAAACAAAAGGGATTTCAATTCTGACAGCAAGAAAATGAAAAGGATATCTTCCTTTTACTCTTCTTGAGAGTAAAATAAATTTTCAATTGTTTTAAAATTAATTTTGGCTTGGTTTTGACATACAACTTTGTTTCAAATGGTCGACAGAATGTTGTCTGCTGTAGTCATCAGTTATGGTGTGGCTACATAAGGACTTCTGGCGAAAATAATCAAAAAGGTATTATTTTGTTATGGGAATCACACCAACCAACATCATACTAGAAAACAATAATCTGTTTCTTAGGAGGATGTTTGAGATGGCAAAAATGAAAGTGGATTTGAGTTACATAGATTCTAATGAATTAATATTTAAGTACCTCGAGTACTTTTTTTATAAAGTACAAGATGAACTTTTTTTTGAATTGTAGTTCTGGTAATCAGTTTGAATAAAATCAATTTTAGTTAACTCACTGTTAGTAGCTAAATATAAATATTATAATTTACTTTTTTTTCTGTCAAATGCACCTCTAAGCCGAAATGCAACTCATTGTTATCCTATTTTTACTTGCGAATATGTCTAGGTACTTCAGGCCTTCTTCATTAGCCGGCTCTCCTACTTTACGGCTATTGCTTCACCCTGGGGCTCGATTAATTGGGTTCGCCGGGTTGACCTTAGAAAGCGTTGACAGTCCTCCCGGTTGTGTATTGTTCCAATTATGAATTATGGTTTTTTTGACGAACTATGATAAAAAAATTTGTATGCAAGGAATTTATATAGGACATACCTATTGGCTGATCAAAATTTAAAAAAAACATGTTTTGAAGTTTTCAAAAAAAATTAATTATTATTTTGAAAAAAAAAACTGCTTTAACGATTTTTGAAAAATAATCAAAAAGTTCGTATTTTTTGGATTATTTTATCACTTCAAATAAGGATTTTTTTTTGTTCCTCTTTCTTCGTTTTTTAAAATCTTAGCTGCAGGAGAATATTTGCCCATTCTCCTTTGGTTGTTCTTTTGGATCGTTCCTACTAAATTGTTAATAAAAAAAATAATATAATTTTTTCCTTTTTTGTAAATTTGTTAATTCAGTGTTGAAGTGAAAAGTTGAATTCAATAATTAAAATAAAAACTACGCACATCAGTTAGGTGAACCCATAAACTTTTACGCCACCAAAACTTTTTTTTATTTTTACCGACAGCGCATGCAATCTGTTCAACAATTTTTAACTATTACAAAACAAAAAAATTAAAGTGCAAACCTGCATTGGCATTGGCAGCCGCCAAGGTATATACTATATAAAATCGCCAACTTTGCACAAGCTATGATGGTTTATCCAAGCCATAAATCTTCTAATTGGTTATACCACAAAATCTATGCACAAAAGTTTCCGCAACAATCTTTCTTTAGTTTGGAATTTTGATATCCGATAGACGGGTCACCACTTTCAAGAACTAGATCCTTCCTCTTCCATGGAGTAGGTAGGTAGTAGAGGTTACTATTCTATATGTATCTATGTACATACATATAACTTTGAAATGCTAAGCGCTTTTGTTTCGGCCATAAACTTTTTCTCCAAAAAAGTTTATCCTTCTTCGTTCTAAATCTAAAAGGATGTTTCTATGTGAGAGAGAGAAAGAGAGAGCTAGAAATGACGCTCTGACGCAGTCCATATTATCCATAAAGAAGCTGTGAATTTTTAATTGAAATGCATTTAAGTGAATTATGTGGGATAATTCCCCATGAACAATAATTTCATGCTTTTGTTAAATATTTGCAAAATTTATAAGAAAACTATTTAAGCCACATTGTGGCGAGATGAAAAATTATAATGGCAACAAAATGAAAAGAAACTTGAAAACAGAGTGTCAATATGTATATTTCTATTGGGATTGGTGCACCGAAGACGTAAACAAAAGTTTTCATTTTTAGATTCAATATTTAAGGAAATTCTTTGAAAATTGAACAAACAAAATTGAAGAGAGAAAGTTTTATGTTGCAAGGACCACTTAAGGGAGATTATAAGAAAAATTCATGGCAATAAATATTATTCGTTTTTGTGAAAATGAAGATTTAGGAATACATTTTGGTAAAATGTAATAATATATAATTGTACCTGGACATTCGAAAACAGTGTTTTTAGTGAAGTAGCTGATGTTAGTTTTGTTGTATCAAGTTTTTTCTGTTATAATTGATTCTTCTGCCGTCCTTGAGGCTTTGAAGTTTTACATTAACTCACGTTCTCTTAAATCAATATATCTTTTTTCACTCAGCACAGAACTGATGGCGATTACTTAAGAAATAGTGCCTACCCAAGCAAGTGATATGACTTGTCTTTTTGAAAGTCTTAAGGTAGAACTATAATTGTCTAACGTCAGCTGAAATGGTCGTAAGAAACGAAGCGAATACGAGCAATTTATATGACGCGCCCATGATTGCGATTGGGTGGGTACCTTTCTTTAGGCTTCGTTAACTTTCGCTATCGATAGCAAGAGCGCTCATCGAGCGCTCATCGACCGCTCCTGCGAAAGTGAATTGACAGATGATACAAAAATCAAAATGGTGGAAGCACATAATATGGCTGACTTCTCCATTTAAGTGTTCGGAAAGCTAATTTTCGTTTGGTTTTGACATTAGCTTCCTAACACGTCCGACTATAATAGTTCTACCTTTAGGCCTGCCTCCTTAGACTTTAATTTTAGGAAAGTCTGCTACGTCTTTCTCAGACAATAGGTATGTTTAGGAAAATGAGATGAGATGAGATGAACTCTGCTAAATAGTCAAAGAGCTGAGATTACATTTTTTTTCAACTAACTTAAAATTTCTGTTATATCTAGCTGTTATTTATTGATGTCTGCTATCAAAAACTCTAATGTAATTTTGTGAAGTCTACTATAAAAGGGTGTAATGTCTGACATCACCCTATTCATCACACTATCTGATATCTTCTTCTTCACCTACCATAATCTAGTTTACATGATCTAGAGTTTTGGACCACAGCTTAGCACAGGAATGGTTCAGAGTCGCACCACCAAATTTATTTATTTATTTGTCGCTCAAGCTGTCTTGAGAAGCATCTTCGTTCCATCTGATGTTAATTTCTCGTCTTTGTTGCACATTGTCCAAAACTCTGAACCGTATATAAGGGCTGGCCGAACAACTCCCATGTAAAGCTTTCCTTTCAGCCTAGGGGGCATTTTTTGATCATAGAAGATGGCAGTGTTTTCCCGCTGAATGAACCTCCCTACACCTACGCAATTTCTGATGTCGTCACCAGAAAACCATTCGCTATTAATCGTAGATCAAAGATATTTAAATTTTTCGCACTTGGGAAGCACTGTTCCATTCAAATAGATGTCCGGAATAAGCCTGTGTGGTATCCAATTCCTTCCAGAATATCCAGTCATACATCAAGTGCTTGTTCCAAGAATGAAGGATCTTCACTTATTATGGCTCCATCGTCTACAAAGAAATATCTCATCCGCAACCGAGGCAACCGTGATAAAAAGCAAAGGACCCAAGACGCTTCCCTGGTGCAGACGGTCTGATGGGGATATGGCTGTAAATTAGTGACGTTTTCTGTAATTTAGTGCAAACTAAACTGGATTTTGAATTGCACTCGTACTCGTCTCTGTTGAAAATGTTAAATCTGTAATAAACTGGTTAAGATTACTAACTTAATCTTAACCAGTTTATTACAGACAAATTACCATAAAATTAACACCAAAAATTGTTGCTTTTTCGGTAAAATTTTATGGTAATCTTCTCTCGTAGTTTTTTTTTATTTTGTTACAAATTCGGAAATCGACTCTCATGTATATTTTTATTATCTTTAATTAAGGATCAATAAGAAAACTCCCAATTGAGCCAGTTATTTCATATTGAAAATAAAACCAATGATTTAGAATTAGCTTTGTGTTCTTACAGACATTACTCATTAATCAATCACTTATAATGATTCTCGCAATTCTTAAGGATAATGTTAACGAGCCATAATAAAATCTTGTTAAGTAAAGATACATTGAAAGAGCCTTTTTTATACCCCATACTTATAATGCGTTATACTGCCTATTACCTACTTACCTATTGCTATTTAATATCCACCTAATGGCTAAATATATAATTTCAATTCCCATTCAAAGTTAAGGTAAATATCTTATCATAAATAAAAGGAATTGATTGTTAAGAAGCATTCGGCATCGAGTTAATGTCTTTTTTTCGAAATGGATTTCAATTTATATATACACGCATCAGTTGTGTGGTGAAAATGTCGGGGTGGGGGAGGGGAAGAGGGTGTTTAAAGCGCTTTTTTGGAAATATTTGAATCTTTATTTTTTGTGCACACCAGACAAAAAAAATCCATACACATAATAATTCACAGTTATCAAAATAAAACACAGTGTTGAAATGCAAATTCGTTATTTGTGTTGCTAAAAAGGGTAAATCCTCTGAAGGTTATCAATGTTTCGAAAAAAATAAAACAAACCATTTGGCTTACACAAACAATGTGTTTAAACTAAAATATATATGAAATAAAATAAAAATACCTACATATACTATTAACAGTGAAATCCCCTTAAAATAAAATAAATTAATGACCATTTTATAGGATCAATTCAAATTTGATTTGTGCTTCGGATTATCTGCACCTATAAGCATGTTGCATAGTTTATTCAGTTAATGGTTGTAGAAACCAATGCAAACCACTTTCCGGCCAATTCGGAAATCGGTTTTTTTTTGTCGTCATTTTTTTTTTTTTTTAAGTGGACGCACTCCAATCGATTAAAATTCAAATTGAATCCCATTGTGCGTTTAAATTGTGTTTGTCTGTGGATGCATTTAATTGCATTCGAATAAATCACAAGGACATTTTATTTAAATTTTTTTTCTGTTGTTGTTGTTGTGTATCTGAGGACTTTGTACTGAAAGCGAGAACCTTTAGCTCGCTTATTTGTGTATGTACTTGGAAAATTGGGAAATTTTAATTAATTGATGAAATGCGACATTATGTGCGATTGGATTTGCACTTTGTATGATCATTTTAATGAGTGCGATTAATTGTGATATGTTTTTTGGTGTCGTGTATAGTATATAGTATGTTGATGACGCATTTTGTTTTTTAGAAAATTAGGCTTTGAGGCTTATATTGTTAAATACAATCGATGTGGAAATTAGAGTGTATATGTATCTATATAAATTGGAAATTGCTATTAAGGGATAAACACATTTTATAATAGAGAAACAAATAGAGTTGATTTGATGGAGCTTAAAAATAAAACACAAAACAAAACCAGTAAATTGCTTATCTGGGCGGTTTATTTAGAGCGGTATAAAACATGATACCTCGTATGAATGCTTTTAATTTAATTCCATTAGGAATTGATTAAATAAATGCCTTCATCTAAAAATAAATGGATTTCGATAAATATGTGCAAACATGGTTATTTATAAATTCTATTCCATATAATTTGACTAAAAAACAAATATGTGAGACGGATGGTTTTGCGGAGATCATAATTATAATTCGTACGATGCATTGACATCGCTTTTACTTATGTATGTACTTATTTTATTACGTACTAAAAATTAAATAAAAAAGATTTTTAAAAGATGCCAAAAATATTTGCTCCGTTAAAAAAATGTGTCAGAAAAATCGTGAAACAAAAATTTAAAAAAATAATTCAGAGAAAAACGTAATCAGTTAAAATGTTTTTGAACCTCTGTCATAAAAATTGAACTTAAATTGAGAAGAAAAGTTTTGTCAATAAATGTTCGTCCTTAAAAAAATACAGAAAAATGTTTGTCAAACAAAAAGTTGTGCAATGTCAAAATTTAATTAAATTAATTAATTTAAAAAAAGGTTACAAAAAAAGGCAAAAAAATATAATTTGTCAGAGAAAAACTAAAAAAAAAACAATCAATTAAAATTCATTGATCTCAAAAAAAAAAACTTTTTGTAAAACAAAAAGCGTTGAAAAATTACTGTTAAAAAAAAGTGGTGATAAAATTGTTTTACCTTATTTTTGTAAAAAATTGGTGAACCCCATCGAAATACTTGATGAGATTCCAACAATGCAAATAATTTTCTTTATATCTGACTATAAACGATCATACATAAGTTTCAAGATTAAGTTCTAATTTTTTTTTCAATGACGATCCAAAAGCCAGAAAATAGTGTATAAAAATGTTAACGTGAGTTTTCATTACAGTAATTTTTTTGTTAAAGAAGTGAAAATCATCAATCACTCACAAAAAATAAATTAATATTCAAAATGCATAATAAATTCATTCAGTATTGTTTTTATAATGGCATGCCTATGTATTAAGTAAAAGAAAAAAATGTGCTATGTATATTCTGCATGTTTCAAGTTCTTAATCTCCTCATTATAAGTTAGAACAATAAAGCTTAACGCCCGATGATGGATAGCTCTCCGAAACGCGTCGCGTAAAATTATTTACCAAAATATGTATTATAAAGTTGTGTCGTTCAACTTATTAAACAAATAAAAATTGTATTTATAAATAGTTATTCCACATATCGGAGAAGAAAAACCAAAATAAGTATTTTTCAGTTTTAGACTGTGAAAATGCTACACAGGTGTCAGAAGTGGGATCGTGAAAATTCCTTTTCCCTACTTCTCATCAACTTAGTTTGTTTTTTTTTTATCGCTTAGGTTTATCCCAAATGTAACGTGAGTTGTGGGACCCATTTTCTTGGCTTTCTCCGTTATCTTAATGTCAGGTCTAATGGAATTTTTGGAGTTTAACATTTTTTCATGAAACCATAACTTGAACTAATAGAAGTAAGTAAGTGCAAGTAAGCACTTTAAATAAACCCAATACGTTCTTGGAAGCCAAATTATACAAAATTCGACACTGCTCTAACTAACTCTCAAATTTTTAAACTAAGGCCCAACAAAGTTTCAGTGGGAGTTTGTTCGTTCGGGAGTTAGTTCTTAGGGGTAAAAATCACAAAATTTAAGTCCTTGTGCATTGTCCAACTCCTAAGCCTAAGTCAATGTTCACATCTTGCATATTGACATTACTTTGACCTCTACTAAATTATTTCACACACTTTCACAAGTCACTTGTAATCTACAAAAGGTGGAGTAAAATAATAAAATTTTAATTAACAAATTTGAGATAATAATGGAGTCGTGTGCAGTATTTCTGGTCCACTCAAAACTTAAGAAAATACCAAAACCAAAATACAAGACTAAAACTATAAAACCAAAATGAATTTTCTTGACCCGATTATTTAATTTTATTAATCAGAAATTGATATGAGTATCATTATACAAAATAAACATTAAAACTTGTTTTGTTTACAGATAATCCCACATCCTAGCCACAAATGGTACGTTTAATGGATTATATCCTAAAGACTGGCTATTTTCTTCCTTTTCCGGTTGAATTCATTTGAAATTATATGTTGGCATAATGTTTGACTAAATTGTACGCAAACATTAAATTAACTCATTGTCACAAACTATTTTGTTGCATTAATATGTGGTTTTTGAAATTAATGTGTGTGGTTGCTGAATGATTGTTTTAACTATTACTTATTGCTCTGGCCGAAGCAAAAATAAAAACACCTTAGACACTTAAAGTTCCTCATTTCTCTTATTTGTTTGAATATTTTCAACTGGGAATAATTCATCCCATAAACCATATCGATCTAAAAATGGTTCTTCACCAAGGCGAATTTCCTTGTCATTGAACATTGTGTAGACTTTCTCTCTAGTTGATGGCAGCCATTTTACACCGTCAATATCACTAGGAACTCTTTAAAAAAAAAAGATGATAAATTATATTACACACGTGTTACCATGGCATTATATCTCACCCAGTTTCAGCAAATGAAACCCACCACGTTCCAATCCTCTCAACCATAAACATATCAGAATCATCAGTTTCTGGTATAAGATCGAATTTAAAGAGATATTGAAGATCATCCGCATGCAAAACACCTGCAAATAAAATGTTATTTTAAAATCCTTGAAAACAAAAGCTGTGATGTGTTTTGTACCTCGCGGTTTGCCGTTATCATCAGGGAATAAACTATATTTCCCAGCATAGTCAAAGCGGTAGTAATAGACATCAACATACTTCCTTGCCAAATGAACTAGTCTATAAACTCCATGTCCAATAATTGCATCCGAAAATATCTCTCCAAAATTTCCAAAAGGCTGATCTTGAATAAGTTTGTCCTTTAGGTAAAATTTCTGAATCTTTTTGCTTTTTTCCACAGCATTTTTGTCCAATGGAAAGGCAAACACTTCAGGAGCGTATTTTTCGAAATTCAAACTTATATCATTTAAAAATCCCTTGTTGCTTGCATGTTCTAAAAATTTAGATGAAGTTTAAAATTTAAAGAACAACTGGTTAAAAACAAATTCGCCTACGGTATATATTGAAAAAGGCCAGTTCGTCTTTGGTGATTCCTGTCATCAATGGGACTTTGTTGAATTCGCCTTTGGCGAAGACATTTGTTGGTGTGTCGAGGAGAAAATGTCCATCGACTTCATAGTTCCATTTTACATCGATAAAACCATAAGGCTCATAAGTTCTGCATGCATCAATAATCTTTTCCCATGAAACATTCCTTAAACAATCGACAACATCCTTTGGATTGTACATGGGACAGCCAACAATATTTGCTAATTTCCTCGTCCATCCAACATTATCGATAGTAAAATGACTTGTACCTGAACCACTCATAGCTATTGCTCGATGGAAGAGGCCTTTAGATAATGGCGAAGCCATATGAAGTGTAACAGCCATTCCACCAGCACTCATGCCAAATATTGTCACCGATTTTGGATTTCCCCCGAAGTTAGAAATGTGATCTTGAACCCATTGCAGTGCCATCACTTGATCAAGGTAGCCATAGTTTCCAGGTGCGTCTTCATTTTTAGTACTTAGAAATCCCAATGCTCCAAGTCGATAATTCATTGTGACCAATACAATATCCTGATTCATAAGCACCTCTGGTCCTGATTCAATTTGACTATGGCCGGTGCCAAGAAAATTCGAACCACCATGAATGTAAACCATCACCGGTTTGCTTGCGGTCAAATCACGAGAATACACATTCAGTACCAAACAATCTTCTGACATAATTTCAAAGGAATATCTTGGTTGAGGGCAAACAAATCCATCTTTTGTTGCATCTAGAACAGTTTCACTCCATTTCGTAACAGGTACTGGTGCTTTGAAACGCTGATCACCAACGGGTGGTTCGGCATATCTTATACCACGAAATGCTTTGAATTCATAGTTTTTATTTGTTTTCAAAATAGAACCTTTAATTTTGCCAAGGCTTGTTTCCACTATTGGTTCATCTTGTGCCAAAGCAATGCTAATGAAAAACGACACACAAATAGACAAAATAATAATGAGCTTCATGCTTGCGCGGGATTATTTTGAATACTAAATAGTTAGTGAGCTTTAAAATGTTATTGAATGGATGTCTTGATGTTCATTGATGTGACCAACCTCTGAAAGTAAGAAAGATTGAAAAATATTGATTGCGAAAAATTTTAACACCTTAGTTTCAAAAATGTTGGGCATTTGCTTTTAATGTCAATCATAGTCTTTTTGAAAAAAACAATCAATTTTTTTGATATTTTAACCAACAAAAGTTCAAAAGCTTTTTGATAAGAATTTTTGAACTTTTGAATTTTGAATATTCTTGTGCTCTGTAAAATATCCGCCTGCACGTGCACAGCATTCATGCTTAAATAGGATTGTTAGTTGTTTAAAAAAATATTTTCTGGGCTAAACAAATTACGTGTTAAATACAACAACAACTTAGCCTAAAGGGGCATTGCTAAGTACAGAGATTTCTCGGGGCTTCACCAAGGCCTCAAAAGAGATTGGTCACCAACGATATTTTCATAGCTGCTATCGATAGTTTGTATGGAAACTCCATTTTTTTCCAAGATGGCGTCGTTCCACACAGACGTGTCGTTGATTTTATTAATAACAGTGAAGTTATTTATTTTGTTATCATCTTGTTGAAGTATTTAATAAATGTTTGTTAAAATAAAACTAAAGAAACGGTCACACCAATAAGCTTTGCTATCTTGCTTACTATCGCCAACAAACAATTAGTTGAAATAGAATGATTTATTTTTATCGGTATATAAGTGTTATGATTTAATCTAACAATTAGATCGCACAGAAAATACTTAAATTTTTTTAATTAAAAACGGTAGGTACTATGTAGTATGTACCTTAAGATTAATAATAATACATAACATACAATAAAGTTTCGATTAGAGGAATCTTTTGAGTTGAGGCAGTCAGCAATTTCAAGGGCGTATTCAAGCTTTTTCAAACAAATAAAAATCTTAGGTAAATCATCGAAGAAGCACATTACTGTATAATTCAGTGTTTTGATGATCGGTGAAAAGTTGTTGAAATCTCAAAATTGTCTACTATGGGTAACATGTAAGAAATAGAAATAAATTGTAGTTCGTATAGGTACACAGCACAGTGGGGCCAAAGCGGAATATATTCGATTATCGGAAAGTGTTGATTTTATTAGTTGATTAATTTTTCACAAAGATCCAAAGTCAAAATATTTGGAATTGCCTGAGAATTTGATATAAATGGGCAAGGGTGTAACGTCAATTCGATAATTCGAAGAAACTGTAGGTATATGGTTACACAGCATTACAGTGAAAAAATATTTGAGCGGAGACCTGGTATAGCGCATATGTTGGTCTTTCTGAACTGAACAAGATAGCATGATTAAAATTGTCAATATACCCCCAAAATCTCATTTTAGGACAAAAAAACCGTTATTTTGTTCAATTTGAATATATGTACTAGTATAGAAGAGAAATATACCTTTTCAGCCACATACTAAATGTCCAGTCGAGATCGAAAATCATGGTTTTTGAGTCAAAAGAATTTCGAAATTCAGATGTTTTTTCTCATTTCGCCGTTTTAACAACAAATTTAGATTTTATGTAATTAAATTTTTGTTTGTTTCAATTTTTCTGAAACCTTACCACGTGAAAAAGAAATTATTTGAAGAAAAAATATCGAAAAATGAGTTATTCAAATTTTAAGATTTAAATCCATTAATTAATATTTCTACATATGAGCAACTAAAATGATAGTTTTAAATCATTTTGGGGAGAGGAATGCGTGGGATCATTATTTAGAAACTAAAACCCAATAAAATGAAGTCAATTTTGGACGATTTGACTCAAAAAAGTCTTGAAAAATTATTTAAAAAAATATTGAAGATTAAATGATAATGTTAAACCGTTATCAAAGTGAGAATGTAAAAAAAATTACAAGCATTTTGGTCTTGATTTTTGACATTTTTTATGTTTGAAAAATAAAAAAAAAATAAAAATAAGTGTTTTCTTCTCCTTTCAAACAAAAAAAAATTGAAAATCGAATAACAAACAACGAAAATATGAGTAGAGTTTATCTTCACCTGACACTAGCAAAAATGGGTGTTTTGGGTATTTATATTAGAAATTTGTTGTAAGTCATTTTACTCTGTCTTACAAGACCTACAAAATGTGCTAGGTCTCGGGAAAATTATATTTGTTTTTTTTTTATGTAACACAGTGTTATTATAGGTTCTATTATTTTGTTTAAAATTCTACTCGTTTCCGGCTCATGTTCTTCTTCTCAACATATCTCTCCGGCAAAAATGGTCGCACCCAGTCTTTTTTATAAGATCGTACTCTATTGTTTTTTTTTCGTAACAAACATGTGGTCACGTGTGTTTTATTTGTATTATTCTATAAATTAAGTTAATTATTAAAATTAATGTTGCATCTCACGTTGCATAATGCAATGTATGTACGTAAATTTATTATTAATCATGTTCAAAGCTCATAAATTTTTAAATTTCATGAAACAATATATATTATAAAATATCTACTGATTGAAAGACCTTTATTCAGAACCAGAGATAACATCGATGTCATCATATAACTCTTGTCCCTTCAGTCTCTTTTTCCACAGAGATAATAATAATTGCTAATTAAAATAATCGATTGATCGTTGGTTCTATCGTAATATCGCGGTGGAGAATATATGTATATTATAATAACATTCATTCCTCAGGCGTGTGCTCAATGCTCTGGACTGATGGTGGATGCTTATGCAATTCCAGATACGAATTTCGAGTCATTTAATTTAATTTAAACGTTCTTTGTGGCAATAATTTAATACATAATGGAAACAAGCAACAAAGCCGACAAAAGGCCAATATCCTTTATATCGACACATAAGTAACAATAACGCGTGTCCTGCATATGAAAGAAGGACACCACCTATTGGTACATATCGTATTATGTTGTGTACAACAACATTGTGTAAGCACAACACGCCACACACCACGTTTAATTAATTATTGAAAAAATGAAATTCCTGCATCACTTCTCTTTAATCAGAACATGAGTGAAGGATTGGCGCTGACGAAGCCGCCGCCGCGCCGCGCCGCTTCAAAAGTTCCTACATACATATCTTGCCAAAAGGCTTCAAACGCGATACAAGCTTATTTTATTGCATTGTTAATGCATGAAAAAATATTGAATTTGATATGATTGTAATGAACAAAATGTAGCTCGCAGGATTTATTGGTGAGTGAAAGAATATGTAAGTAAATAAAAGAATTCGAATAATCAATTTATGATAGCTCTTAGTTTACATAGTAGGTACATTGTAAATACCATTTACATGAAGGGTCTCCCAAGCCGTAGGTAACGAATTTTTCACGGCGTCAACGAAAACAATAATAATAACCACGTATTGTTATTATTGTATTCATCGTCGCCGCGGTAGAATCGATTCGGTCGGGGAGAGCTTTCAAATTTCGTTCATCTTTCAACTTTGAGTGATGGAAATAATGCCGCGTGAAATAATTTTGAAAATGGTTGTTTTAAATGAAATAAGTCCACGATTGGAAAATGAAATTAGACCCCGCAGTGTTTCAATTCTCATGAACGTTTCAATGAAAGCCAAAGCTCTATTACCATGTTTACAAGAGGTATTGAAGCGAGCTTCAAGCTCGCTACGCCCCTTTGTATACCTGTGTTGAGTTGAAATGAGCTTCAACCGACTCGACTCCGCTGCAGGAGCGGAGTCGAGTCGTAATTTGTGCTGAAGAACCTGAGTTGAGGAGTTGGTATGGCATTGGCAAAATGTCTGACGTTTGTGTGAGAGAGACACCAGCAGCTGTCATCTCAACATATTTTCAACTAAACTCTAACTGAAGTACTCAACTCAAATGACGAAAAACCTGGGTCGAAAATTCGACCTTAATCCGACTCGAGCTCTCAATTCTGCTTGTAAACGTGGTACATGATTGCTATAGCCAACTTGTCAAACAAAATTCGTTTTACTCATTTGCGTTTCAATGGCCGCGTTCACGTTGCATTGAGATATGCTATCTCAGATACTCGAGTATCCGTATATGTTTGTGAACGACTAAAACCGGATAGGTTAATTCTTTGTATATGAAAACTATAGTACTATCATGGTGGAAGTCGAATGGGGCGACATCTAATTTACCTATGCAACCCTTACTCTTTTTTTTTTGTGGAGAGCTTATGGAGGTTTTAAATGATATTTATTGATATTTTTTGGATGCAATTATCCAAAAAATAGTCTCCTCTTGCTCCTACCACCAATTTTCGACGCTTAAAGACTCCCCAAATCGAATTTTACACCTCACATTTTGCAGCGCCACCACCAGGACCTCTGCAACCCTAAAAAAAACTCGCCATGATAGTACTATAGTTTTCATATACAAAGGTTAATTTAGCTGTTTGGTTTGAATTCAAGTCAGCTGTTTTTGACATTTCTCTTCAGATAGCTGAACATACGAGAATTTTTTAGATCGGTTGAGATTTTTATTTTGAGAACAGATGTTTTATAATCAGCTGTTTTTTCTCAAAAGATTACAACAACACAAACCAATCTGGATTGCTTTAGATAACTTTGTGAACGCGGCCATTGATGACTTTCAAGGAATGATATTGTCGAATTCCTTTTGACCATTTGAATTCAATTTATGTGAGAACAAATCGATTTTTTGTCAGCAGTTACTTTTTGACAAAAGAAGAAAGAAATTTATAAAATGAAATAACATTAGATAATAAATAAACTGATTCCAATTGTGAAGTTAACTAAGCCGAAATGTAAAATCTTCCAAGATGTGTACATACAGATTTTGCTACAAATGAATATAATCGGTTGAAAAAAAACTCAAATCGAATGTTTTTCCGAGCAAATCGAGTTTTATTAGTTGAAAGGAATTCCATAGAAATAATTACGAAATTTTTATGAACTAATCGTTTTTTTAAGGATTTCCATATCCTTTCTGGAAGTCGAATGGGGCGACATCTAAAAAGTGGAGGCAACCCTTACTCAATTTTTTTTTTTGCGGAGAGCTTGTGGGGGCTTTAATGGATACTTATTGATATTTTTTGGTTATGGCAATCGAAATAATAGTCATCTCCTGCTCTTACGCCTTCTTGAAAGATTCCCCAAATCAAATTCTACACCTTAACAAATGCAGCGCCACCACAAGGGTCGGAGCAGCAGTACTCTGTTTTTCATATACGAAGCTATCAGCCTATCACTCGAACGCGCCCATAGATTGCTTTATGAGCAAAAATAAACATACCCATTTTAAACCAAACGAAATTGAGCAACATTATTGGTTCTTGTCTTTGATACGTTGTTTCGTTCCAAATTTGTGTTTCATCTAAAATTATATATTAAATCGGTATTCACTTTTTGGGCTAATCAATGAAACAAGCTTAAGACCCTGTTTAGACGACAATTTAACAAAAACTAGATTCGTTTTTTAGCTTGCAGTTGTCTTTTCTGTGTGGGTAGCTTCTGAAAATAGCCTTTAAAATCATTTTATTTGGATCTTAGTTATTATTACATAAAGACAAAAAAAATCGCTTTTATTTATCCAGTAAATATATCAACAAACACAAAGTTAAATTCAGAAATATTTGTACGAATTTACCTGTGAAATTCTGTCGTTTTTTCTTTTTTCTTACGGCTGACATTTGGCAACTTTCATTTATCTAATATTTTGTATCAATAAACAAAAGTTAAAAATTCAATTTGCCTTGAAGATTTCTAAACAATGCTTGACTCGGCCAAGGAACAATTTGCAACCTCAGTAGCCAAATTACCGCGGTAGTAATTGTATCGGTTTTAAAAGTAATCACACCCCGTGAAAATATATGAAAGTATTTTATTTTTATTTTGCACTTTTGACGGATTTCAACTATAATTTGTGTCATAATAATGTTTAAGGGATTCACATGTGCTCCTTAATTGCTGGAATGTACTTTCACGAGTGGTTGCAATTGTGGCGTTATAAATTTCAGCAATTTTTTCTCAGGTACTGTTTTTTCCGCCACAGTGATTCCATCGGTCGCCTTGTTTTCAATTATGCTCTTGAAATTTGTCACATTATCAATGAGCATGTTTTTTCCTGCTCTGTGTAGTTTTGGCTTCTTTCTCGTTTATTTTTACTTTTCACTCATTTTGAATTTAATTTTTTAAATTTTAATTGTAATGATTAAAAATAAAATTATTATTCACTAAAATCCTTCCGGCGGCCAATATTCTGATATCAATTAAAAGGAGTTTAGGTAAAAGCGATTATAGTGAATGCTCATGAAATCGGCCATAAGTCTGATTAAAAATACTTCACAATCAAGTAATTGTTTAATTTACTAAAAAATCAAATTGTTTTGGCAGAATTTAAGAGTCGAAACGTAGTGTTATGGGAAAAATAACTTTTTGTCAATAAATTTATGTAAAAAAAATATTCTTACATTGAAATTTAACTTTTTTCAATTTTCTTTAAAAAATATTTTCGGTTTTATCTTGTAACATTTTCATGCGTCCATTATCGTTTTATATAATAAGTATTATGTATATGTCATGACCTTCGTTTACTCAAGTATCTTATTTTCTTTATTTCGGTTTAGTAATAAATACCTCACAAAAAATCAATAAAACAATAATTGTTCAATTTAAATTCTTACTAAAACATATTTTAATTTTTCAGTAAGGAACCCAAAGTATTTCTTGGCATCACTTCCTCAAGTAGCCCAATATTTCGCGCCCAATTTGATAGAAACCTCATTCCCATCTCATTCCTCCAACTGGAACGACCAAAATGAAAACCCCACACAAGTATAATCATTTTGACATTAACACACCCACACACTCGCAATTCCAACGCAACTTTCTCTATCCATATACAAAAATTCACACCGTTTATCTTGTATGTGTGGCCAATTGGTCAATCCGCCATCTTGGAATTGTATGAACAAGAAGCAAAAAACGAGCAAGAAAAGGAGAAAAATCGAAACATTGACAGGAATAAAAAAAGAAAAAATCGCGTCAAAAAGAAAAAGCGAATCCGAAATTTATAAATTTATTTTTTTTTGTTCTCTCATCTCTTCGATAATTAAATAATAAAATGAAAATAAACCATAACAAAAACGTCTAACTAATAATTATAACGTTGAAACGCTTTATAGAAAAACAACAAATTCTAGTTCGAATCGAATCCGAAGTGTAAAAAAAGAATTTCAACAAGAAAAAAAGAAAAGAAAAGAAGAAAACCTCATCAAACAAACAAAAATTTTGTTCGTTTCGTCGTTTTCTCATTTCGGTGTGTGTGCGAATTATATTGAATTTTTTATAATTTTTTTTTTCATTTTCATCGAGAATTCCTCGAATTTGAAAAACCGAAATCCTTCTGCGGGAATTGAACTTGCTAAAAAAAAAACTCGAAACGAAATATTTACCGAATCGCCCACTATTTCTATCGTGTGAATTATTGAATTAAATTGAAATAAAAAAAAAACGATAGCTCATCTCGATTCGTGTTAAATAGAGAAATCTTCGATAACCCAAAGAAGAGTATCAAATTGATTTGGTGTCCCCGTCGTCGTCGGTAGAGAATCAAATAGAAGGATCGTGTTCTCCTCTTCAACACTAAACCAGCCACAGCCGCAACGGTGGAGCAAGCAAAGCAAAACAATAATTGCAACAAAATTAATACTACTTGCAATAGCAAGGAAGGACCACTACGACGAAGTACCAGATCGTCATCGTCGTCGTCGTTGTCGCCTTTGGAACAACCACGATAACCACGACACGACATCGAGTTCGCAGTTGAGCCGAGTCTGAGTTTGTTGCAATCGAGGAAAGATTTGCATTAAATTTCTGTCAGTTTTTCTAGACTATGTCTGAATACTTGTACAATCAATTTACATAGCGCCATGGCTGCGACGAGAAAGTTGCAAGGTGAGAACTAAAAAAATATATAAAATAGCTGTAGGTAAAACATCTAAATCCACAACCTCGAATATGGGCCCTAATCTGTCCAGCTGCAGAACGTTCGACTTCCAAAATATATGCGATTTCTATTTATTTGAAATTTCGTTTAAAATGTTTTTTATGTTGGGAAGAAAAATAGAAATATAAAATTGGAAATTCTTTAGCCGGAGGGAGGACGAGAGTGAGCGAGAAGACAGCAACAGCACCAGCAGCATGTAGAGAGGACAATCTTCTTGCACTCCACTTGATTTTTTTTTTTTTTTTTTTTGTATTTGATTCTTTTCTTCCTTTTTTGCCGTGAGAGGGTGGCAGGCAGGGTGGCTTCCTCCCTCTTTGAGTATTTTGGATGTATATTGTGTAGATGGGGTTGCGTGAATTAGGGGTGGTGGGAGGGAAGCATGGCATATACTATAGGGAAGGGGATGGTGTAGTGGGTAGAGAATTTCTCTGTTGGTCGTATTATGATGATCATCATCATCATGAAGAGGAAGCGGCATTTAGAGAAACAATTTAAGGAATTCCCTTAGTTGTTTTATTGTTGTTGCAAAATAGATCGTGCATAGAGCAGAAGTGCATCATAATCGTCGGTCGGTCGTTTCATCCAGTCATTTAGAGACACTTGGATCCGTTTGGGTATCTTTGTAGGCACTCAACTTTCCGGGTCTAATTTGTGTAATGAAAAATCACGTTTAGAGAGATTATATTTCATAAAAACCCACGTACCTACTTTCAGAGAATACAAAAAAAAAAAACAATTTTTGATGTGTTTGCAGAAAGTGATGTGATATGTTTATTAATTCAAAGAGATAATAGAAATAATAAATTTAATTGACCTCTCACTTACCTATTTGTTTTTAAGTTCAGTTTTTTTGTTTTTTGTTTTTGTTCTTTTGCACGCAGGGAAAAAATCGATCGATCTTCTGTCATTACTAAATGTACTTTTATGTAGGTAGGTACGAACCTACATAAAAGTTCGAAGGGAGAAAGCACGATCTGCTGATCCACTACTATATACAAAGGTCTCTTTGTTTAGGTAGTTTATGATTTCTTTTATCGTTTTTTTGTTATTCTTTCTTCTTTTTTTTTTGGTTAATCATCAGTAGCAGCAGGTGCAAGGTAAATTGAAGTTTGTAATTAATTTGGTAGATATGACGGATATTTGTTGCGAGAATTTACTTATGTAGGCATGCTTTCGAGGCGTTGAATTGTTCTATTTGTAGGATTTATAACCAGATAGCTTAATAAAGGCAATTTTTTAATTTAATTTGTGTAAGCAGAGAAAACGTTAAGACCAAAAAATATGAACGCAGATCTTCTGATAAACTTTGGTCATAAATATTTAATGGTCAATAGTAGTTCCGAACAAGGCAGCTATGCAAAGGTAAAATACATGATAATAGTGTATAATTGACTGGACTTTCATTAAATCCATACAAAATACCATATCCAACAACCTTTTCCTTTTTTTAAATTTTTTAATTTATTTCTCGAGTCGATAAATTCAAAAAAAAGTAGGTATTAAAAATTCTAAATTCACTTGCCCAACGTAGCAAAGGACCTTAACAAATAAACCAACCAGCCAGTAAAGTTCCAACAAAAAATATTTTGCCCGAGTACCCATTTTGAAAACTTTAATAATACCTGTTCCCATTTATATTGGTTGGATATAAAAAGTTTTTTAAAACAATCCTTGGGATATTTGTCCTAGTCTTGTGTCTTTGTAGGCTAAAACTACTCTAGGGCAATATAGGTACCTATATTGTTCAAAATTCTTTCTTATTGTATTATAGGAATTCATGGACGAAAACTGCACTTGGTTGAATTGACTTCAAATCTAGTAAAATTTTACCAAGTATACATATAATGAACATAATATGGGAATGAAGACCAATTGAAACTTGAAAACCTAAGTCGAAAATCTAAATCTAAGACACGTTTTATGATATACAACCGCTTTAGATTAATTTAATAATAAAAATATTGCCCATATTTTAATGGTTTTTTTGTATGTAAAAAATATAAAAAATGAAATCAAGTCATAACGTTAATTAATTGATTTTATAACATTTTAAAGTTATCCAGTACAAAATAAGCTTAGTGTGAAATGTAAAATCAATTTTCGCATTCAAGCAACATTATTTAAATAACTTAATTTAAACGAAATTCATTTCTCTTAGATGAATTTTAAAATATTATAATATTATTATTTGTGAAAACAAGTTACAAAAGGGGGTTTTAAATGCAAACACAACGTGTCAGTTTCATATTTAAAAGAAAAAACAGCCTACAGCCATATTATAGGCCTGAATAACAAATGGGTAGTGAAATAGACCGCAATTTTTGAATTATTATTAATTATTTTAATCTGTATTGATTATAACCAACATTATTTTTTTATTTTTGTTTTGTTTTGAAACAGGAGAGATAGATAGGTGTCTGAAAAAAGTCGCTGAAGGAGTCGAAACATTCGAGGATATTTGGAAAAAAGTTCACAATGCAACAAACAGTAATCAGAAGGTAAAACATCAAGCATTCATACTACTTGTTTCTTAGCAATTTTGATTGCATAATTTTATTTCTATCATTTGCAGGAGAAATATGAAGCGGATCTTAAAAAGGAGATCAAAAAGCTGCAGCGGCTTCGCGATCAGATTAAATCATGGATTGCGTCCGCTGAGATTAAGGATAAAAGCGCCCTCTTAGAGAATCGGCGTCTCATCGAAACTGTATGGCAATTTCATCATTTTTTTTTGGTCGTTCTTAACTTAAGAATTCTTCTTTTTCGGATTTTTTTTGTTTGTCGTTTAGCAAATGGAACGATTTAAAATCGTAGAACGAGAGACAAAAACCAAAGCCTATTCGAAAGAAGGCCTAGGGGCGGCACAAAAAATGGATCCAGCTCAGCGTATCAAAGATGAAGCACGCAATTGGCTAACCAGTTCAATTAGTTCACTGCAAATACAAATCGATCAATATGAAAGTGAAATCGAATCGTTATTAGCGGGTAAAAAGAAACGATTAGATCGAGATAAACAAGATCGCATGGACGAATTGCGATCAAAATTAGATCGACATAAATTCCATGTTACAAAACTGGAGACCCTGCTGCGATTGCTTGATAACGATGGTGTTGAGGCAGAGCAGGTAAATATACACACAATTGTAAGTAGGCAAGTCCAATTTTTTTTTCTCTCTCTCTGTATGTGTGTTGTAGTGTGCATACTGTGCGTGAAACAAACAAATACAAAAATCCCTAAAACTAAGAAGATACGAGAGAGAAGGTCCCAAAAGAGTCTCTTATGTTATTTAATTCGTCGCTTAAGTACGAAATTATTATTTTTATTTCATTTGATTTTTGCAAACTATTGGCAAGGTTCCAATATTTTTAAAATAATATTTTAGATAATTTTAGTGGCCGCTAGTCCAAATTTGGCGATAAAAGAGTACTATCGAGGATTAAAGTTTTTTTTTTCAATAAAAAATATAGGAGTTAGAATTTTCGAACACCAAAAAGATTACCCCTGTTTTCAATTAATGAACTAAATAGAGAATCAATTTTTTTTTGTGTACATACACATAATGTATTTTAGTTGGACTTGACTCCTGTAGGAATTTAAATGAAGATAGGGAAGCAAGTATTTAGTTGCTATCTTTTTTTGTTACAAAATGTATCGATTGCAAAAAGAAAAATTTCTCTAAATCATCCCGTTTATAAAATACCGAAACCCTAGCTCTCTCTCTCTTTGTATAAATATTGTGACAACTCTGCAAGAGTTTGATGGTCGAAAACATGAATTTAATCTTACTCTAAAGATCACAACGAGAAAGTGCTTCCGGTTCTACATATTGAATTGCCATACGAGTGAATACTAACTTTAATAACTAATTCTCATAAATATAAACACAGTTCCTGATTTTCTTCACGTTAAATATTGCAACATTAGGACATAGGTTCCTGTAGTGGGTATTCCGTAATAAATTTATTATCAACATTTTAATTCTGTATAAAATTGGCATTTTGGCTTGTAAGCTGTTTTTGATTTTTGACTTGTTTGATATTATTATATTCGTCGGTTCATAATTTTACAAAATATTAAAAACTGTTCTATAATTGCGTAGAATAGAGTGTGGAACCTCAGTATAGTGATAAAACTTTTGAATCTAATAGTGCTCAAAAGTTGTATTCGGAAAAAAGTTGAAAAAAAAAATTCCTATTTTAAGTTAAAAAAAAACGCATTATTTAATGAGCTAAAACTGGAAAAACTATTATCATATTATTATATAAAATTATATTATAATAAATGCTACAATGCGAAATTACTTATGAAGTGATGACTGAGATCATCATATTATGGCACTTCAAAACTTTAATTTATCAATACATTGCTAAATAAATTTTCACGTGAGATCATAAAAAGCTAGGACGGGTAAAAAAATCAACTGAATTTATTCCTGCAATAAATAGCGTGGTGCCAAAAAGCGACTTGTATGCCGAAAAAGATTTTAGCCCGAACCAAAATTATTTAATCGTTTTGGGTACAAATCAGTTTGCAAATAAAAATATGTATATAAGAAGAATATTTTGTTTTCAAGACGTTTTAACGCAACTTTTTAAATGGTGCTTAAAATAAGAACCCAACGAAAAACAAAGATTAATTGAAATATGAAATATCGAGCTGAAATATATTCCAAATGCAATAAACATTTTGAATTTAAGAATGGAATTGGATTTAGTTTATATGACCATCACGATTGCAGTGATCGATACTTTAGAGCCAATTACCCCCCCCCCCCCACTCTGTCCATCCTAACGTTGGCAATTTTGTGTTCGCTATTATTTCTAGAGCTATAAATCTGTTGGCTTGTTGGTGTACAACCGCTTAATGTAACCAATACGGAAATGACCATTTATAGAGATTATACGATTTCAGAACACCCTCTTTAGTTCCATCCGAGTTTGATCAAAATCAATCATAAGCGTGGTACGATAGCGAATTCCATTGACCGTAACATGGCAGTTATGACCTCTTTTAAAGGAGATCACAAATAAAATTACTCAAAATAAAAGTTGTGACCTTATAACCTTGTCACTTCTAAGTTGTCATTGAGGTTTGACAGAATAGGCGAGTTTTAGTAGACATTCACGCCTCTTGGCTTCAAATTCACCCTACACGGGAAATCTTTGGATGCAATGGAATTTATTTAAACATATTATGTTGATGATTAATAGATCATATTCTGCTAGTTAAAAATATCATTATGTCAACAATTAGTTGTTCATGATTTTCTTCAGCTTCTTAAGTTGAAAACACCTACTCAGAATTTTTTTTTAATTATCTTCAGACCTTGGGATTTATTGAACTTCATTATTGACATTACGAATTTCACATAAGTGAAATGACCTATCATTTATTTTGAAAGACACTAATTTTTTTTTTTAATCAATGCTACACGAGTTTCTTTTATCGCCCTCCATTTGGACACTTGCCATGATTACACAAAGAAACCAGTGTAAATATTCTTGCGTTCTCCGTTTTGGTAGTTAATTATATACAAAACGCTCTTGGCGCCGAAAAAGAAGAGCTCGAAAATAATTGACCTAAACTCAAATTCTATCGCAACTTGTGTACAATATCACTCAAATGTGCATACAGTCTGTTCAATTGAAATACAATTTTGTATGACTTCCATTAATTAACTCTATTATCAATAACTTTGAATCAACACAGAATTCACGTATTAAATATCTGCTACAAGGCTACAACACACCTCTTATTGATCGCCGCGCTTTTGTCATGCTCATCAACTACAAATAGTAACCAAAAGCTCACTTCTTCATCTCATCTTCTTTCCTCATGTTTAATACCTTTGCCATTCCAAGTGTTTTATGTTTAAACAAAAAAAAAATTAGCATATAAAATCCAGTTATTGAATTGTCCAATCAATATGTCTTTAAAGAAAAAAAAAGAAACAAAAATCTTCTTTTTCCAATTTGTCTCTGATGAAGTTTCTGTGTACTTTCAGGTGAATAAAATTAAGGATGATGTTGAATATTACATTGAATCCTCGCAAGAGCCCGATTTCGAAGAGAACGAGTTTATCTACGATGACATTATTGGCTTGGATGAAGTTGAATTATCTGGCACCGGTAAGATTTTATTTATTTTTGCTTTCATTCATTTTTGTATGCAATTTTTCCATACACAATGTAAATAATTGATTATTACCTCATTTGTATGCATTTACTAATTATCATGCATTTTCTCAAACACATACCAAATCCACTCCCAAAAAATCAAAAATTCAAAAAAAAAAAAAAAAACAAATGGTAACAGAAGGTGTTTCCCTTGGTATTCCATCATCATTAGCAACAACAGACAGTAACAACAGTAATGAAACTGGCGGTTCGCCAAGTAGTATAGCGTCTGGTGGCAGTCCTGTTCAATCGCCTCCACCTTCATCGCAACAGCTGAATAACTGCAGCGGCAGTACGGGAAATACAACAACCAGCAGCAGTAGCACTACAAACAATGCGAATAATCTGAACTATAGCAGTGATTCGACGTCTGTTGATATAACAGCAGCAGCAGTAGCGGCGGTGGCAGCGGGTGTAGCGTCAGCCGATAAGCGCAATAAGAACGACACCAACGCCAGTAGCAAAGTAAAAGTGAGTCAAAAATGTTCCCAAACAAAAATACTCTATTTATTTTTTTTTTTTTATTTTTTCTTTAGCAACCTGTTAAACCTACAGCGGTACGAGCCAATAATAACAACAATACCAGCGGTAAAGCGGCTGCTGGGGCGGGAGGAGATTCGAATCTTAACAACAGTGCAACATCGAACAACCTAAATAACTCAACGGCGGCGCAATTATCGCAACAACAGCAGCAGCAGCCAAATAAAAGCCTAATAAGTTCAACGCCTAGCAAAAATCAACAACAGACGAGCCATGCGTCCGGTTTGGCGAATAGTTTGCAAACAAATGTGACGACTTCAGTAGTCAATTCGGCGCAACAACAACATACAGCATCTGTAACGCTCCAACAACAACAACAGCAACAACAACATTCTAATGCACCTAGTTTGAATTCGTCAACGATAATTCAGGCCCAATCTGTGATTCAAGCCACACCACCAATTGCATTTGCAGCTGTAGCTAAGAATAATACATGTTCGTGTACAAAAATTTTAATTCCTATTTTAAGTTTTGTTGTAATTGTTATTTTGTTTTATAGCACACCTGGAAAATGGCCCAGTGCATCCTGCAACATCGTACACAATGGCAGCGCCAACGGTTGCATCGATTGTTGGATCAAATGCACAACAACAGCCGCAACTTACAAATCTTCAAACGAATTCCTCTCATCAAACAAGTGGTAAGCGCTTGCTAATTCACTTAAAATGCTTTGACACATTATGTTGTTTTTTTAGATTCCTCAACAACGCATAACAACACTTCCAATAACACCAGCATAGGAAACACAAGCAGTAATGCAGTGACATCAGGAGTTTCGGTGGATTCAGGAGCGCCTCTTGTCATCAATGCCCCGAGTAATAGTAACAGCAACAGCCTTGCAAATCGCATTTCACCCAATGGCATTGCGAATGTGACAAGTGTTCTAACAAACAACACCAGCCGAGGATCGCCCGGTCTGCTGTCACCGAAACATATGAATGGTCCGTTGAATCACAACAACAATAGTAAGGGATTAAATGTATCTGTGTCCGGTACGCAAATAAGCACCGACACCATGTCCACATTAAAAACAATGGCCCAAGACGCAATCAACCGATCTGGGTCCGAAACGAATATGCTGACGCAAGTTCCAAATGTCGATACAAGGCAACAGCAACAACAAGGATTACTGCAGCAACAGCAACAACAGCAGCAGCAGCAACAACAACAACAGCAGTCTCAGCATTTCTCACCAGCCGTAACAGATCCAACTGCCAATAATAGCACCACGAATGGTCCAACATCTGGCCAGGGTACTGTTAGTCTGACAAGCGGTATTGTTGGACAAAATAACACTGGCAGCGTTATAAGTACTAAACCGACAAATGAAGCCCACATCCCACCGCTGTTGGGTGTGGCGCCACTTGGTCCTTCACCATTACACAAGGATCATCAATTGCAATTCCAAATGATGGAAGCTGCATATTATCATCTGCCAATGCCAAGTGATTCGGAGAAACTGACAACGTATATTCATCGGAATCCAGTGCAGACACCGCCCCACTACCCGCAGGTAAATTGATAATTATACAAACAAACAGCAATTATGAGAAGTTTAATTATGTTTTCTTAATTTCTTTTTTCTATTTTATTTCAATCTTTGGAGCAGTCTCAGCTACCCCATTATGATACAGTGGAATTTTTCCAACGCTTATCAACTGAAACACTATTCTTTGTATTCTATTATATGGAAGGATCCAAGGCACAGTATCTAGCCGCTAAAGCTTTGAAAAAGCAAAGTTGGCGTTTTCATACGAAATACATGATGTGGTTCCAACGACACGAGGAACCAAAAATTATTAATGATGATTACGAACAGGTAAAATATAATTTGAAAATCTGCAGGAGGTACTGATCAGAAGTTTGGGTAAGATTGAAAAAAACGACGATTTTTACAGAAAATTAGTTTGTCTAATTATCTCAGAGATAACACAAATAGAGTAGATTGTATTGCTATTGTGCAAATTTTCACAGTAAGATAGCTATTATGGATCAACACAAAATAACGAATTGTTTTTTTTGGAGTTTAATTTAAATCGAACATTTTAACAGATTTTTTTATATACCCATTTATCAGAAACCCACAGGAACTTTAGTTACGAAAATGCATAACGCAGTTATTAAGTCTATTGAGCCTATTGAGTTGAGCCAATTTTAACTCTCTGAAGTTGATTTGGGGATCGATTCGAAATACTGCACAAAAATTTTCGATATTTAAAGTGCTCCAAATCAAAAAAAAAATACCTATGAACCGATGCTAGAACTACATTGCTCATCCACTTGTACAAAGCTTTGCAAATCTTACGTTGAGGAATCTGTTCACACTTGAACTTTATATAATTATATTATATATAATATAATATATATAGTATATTCTTTAAAAGTGCCCTGCTTTTTTTACAAGCAAACAATGCAAAAAATGAAGATTCACACCACAAGGCCGCTTATTCAAGTCCTGAAAATACGCGAACTATAGTTTCAATTATTTTATGCATAAGACGCAAGTGTGTTAAAGGAACAAGTACCTGTCCATAAACCGTGGTGGCCACAGAAATAGCATACTTTGTACCTGCCTCTTATTAAATTTAAACAAAAGGAACCGTTGAAGTTTCAATTTTAATTAACTCTGTTTTGACTCTACGACTGAGTTAAAACATTATTAGTTAAACCTGAAAATTAAATGTTGCATAACTAATTCCACAAGCTATTTTTTAGTCGTGAATGACACGAAACACGGTCTAATTGTTCCTTATATTCAAAATTAATAAAGATAAAAAATTACAAATTATACTCAAGTAAATACTTTTAATTTTGGTCGAATAGAAAAGTGTGTCGACAGAAAAAGGCTCAGTAATATTTTAAACGTCTCTTTTTATTTGATGTCCAACAATATATAAGTCCAGCATATGTAGTTCTCAAACTAAAATAATTAAAAAAAAAAAAAAATTTTCAATTCCTCTCCACTTTTGATCGGTAATGTATAAATTCTGTTTCATCCCAAAAATAAATTTAATTTATATTTTTTCTTTCAGGGTACGTACATCTACTTCGACTATGAAAAATGGAGTCAACGCAAAAAGGAAGGATTCACATTTGAATACAAGTACTTAGAAGACAAGGAGTTGAATTGATGGATTCATGTAAAAATTAAAATAAACAAATTTTAAAAAATGAAAAGAAGAAAAAGAAAATACAAAAAAAAAGAAATACAAAAACAAAAAAAAACTATTCTATTAAAAAAAAGATGAAATATTTGAAAAAAAAAACACACTTATGTTTTAGTTTTTACTCATAACTTTAGTTTTTTTTTATTACTTTGTTATACATTTAATTTCTCTTGCATTCGCGATCATTGAATATGTTAATCATTTACAAAAAAAAAACTAAACTGAAAAAATGTAGAGAAGAAGAAGAAGAGCGTGCATTGTGTATAGAAAAGATAAAAAGAAAACTTGAATATAAATGGGAAGTGAACCAGAAAACACTCACATTGAAAACAACATAAAAAAATAAAAAAAAACAACAAGATTTAGAATTAATAAAAACAAAACAAAAAATATTACATTATATATACGCTTGCTATATGTTTTCATTTCCTTATATTTATTAATTCAACCAACAAGCCCATTGAACACTTTGGATTGGGAGGGGAATATCATCTATAGAAAGCTGAGAGCCTCGTGTGAGTTTTTTGTTTTTTCTCTTTTTTTGTTTTGGGTTTTGATTTTGGTTTTCTTCTTTATTTGGCGTACTTACCCATTAGAGATTCTATATGTTGTTAGAAGCAGGTTGTCGATTGCCATTGTTAATCATACTTTTGATTCTTCAGACCTGTAATCTTTCATAAAGCTTACTACTTTGAAAATAGTTGTTTAACAGTTAGTTTTTGAATTTTTTCTTTAAAAAATTCTTAATACTTTGACACACCTCGTTCATAAGATCCACCAAATTTAGTTTCGCCAAAAATTGGTATTTTACAAAAATAGATAAAGAAATTTTTGCTGAGACATCCAAATTTTTGAAATTGTCACTATCTTTGAGTTCTCCTTAAAGTGAAGTAGGTAGAAAATGTTCAAGACAGTTGATTTCTAGCTTTTGGTTGAAGCTTTTAAATTAAGAACAACAAGTAGTAGGAAAAGTGAAATCACGGTTCATCTAACTTGACGATAATCCCTGGAGCTCAGCTCCTTAGGATGAGTTTTCTCTGTATAAACAAAATATTGTGTAAAAAAAAATGATATTTCATTCTGGAATATAAATACATTTTCTGAAGAAAATAAGTACATTGTTTTGTACTTTGTTCTATCTACGATACGCTAAATAATGACTAACAAGTTAGTATTTCGAAGTATCTTAAGGTGAAAAAAAGCTCACAGAGAAACTTAATAATTGTTACATTTCTTGCAATAAGCAGTACTGATAGCATGTAAAAAAATACCTATCCTAAGAATCTCGAACATGATTACATCTTAGAAAAATATACTTCGGACTGGGAAAATCATTCCGTAGATGAATGTTAAGTTTTTGGTATTTGTGCTTAAGAAACCAGACTCGTCATTGTTTTTATGTAAATAATGATGAAGTTTGCTACCCATATACTCGGCAATACTGCTTGTGATGTGATGCAACCATCAAAAACCTTGTGTCCTATTTCACAAACTCCAAACCTATAAATTACATTCAAAACATTTCACAACGTCGTATTGTGATTACAATATTTGTAGTTTTGTGAAACTGATCACAGAGGTCGTAGTGATAAGGCTTTTATTAGCTTCTCGTTTTATTTTTTTCAATAATTTCAATTTTTGTTCTCTACTCGTATTTGTAAAAATAAAATAAAAAATGAAATAAAGTCCTTGACTTGGGCGACAAAATCACAATTCAACTTATTTGCACTTTCTTTTAATTCAAATATTAAATATATTTATAATGATGTATTTAATATTTTATTTACATAATATCTCTTAAGTAAAATAAAATTTAAAAAATGATAAGCAGCTGCAAACAAGTCAACTAATTTAAAATAAAAAAAAAAAAACAAAAAAAAAATAAATATAATATAAATGAAAATTTTGCCAGAGAGTAGTTTTTGCATTTTTTGCGCATAAAATGAAAATCGTTTACTAATTATATATATAAAATATATGCAAAACATAATAATAATAATAAATTTAAATTGACAAACAAAAAATATATAAAACATATATTTGTAGTAAAAACAAAAGAAAAAGTAGTGAAAACATACCATAATATACCGTATAAAAAAAAGCAGACAAGAAACACACACTCACACATCCAACAGAAAATTATTAATACAAAATGAATTTCCCTTTAAAAAAAATATAATTACAAGGAGAATTATATTAAAAGATAAATTTAAAACAAAAGTTACATAAAAAATCAATGTAAATTATTAAAAAAAAAAACTCATAAAAAATGAAAAAAAAAATATTAATAACCTAAAAAAATGAAAAAAAAAACATTTTTAAAAATTACTATTAAAAGAATATACAAGAAAAGATGATTTATGAAAAATTGGTTGTGTTTTTCTCTAATTTATTTATCCTTGCTCTATTGAGTAAGTATTGGTTCAGCACCCGAAGATTTTCAAAATAGTTTTAGTAACCCATTTCAGTAGTTTTCTTACCAGTTAAACAAGCACTTATGATGATCCTCTGATTGTAGGTGCAGCTTGTTTTAAGCTCTATACAACATAGAATCTGAAGTGCTAAAAAAAAGTAAAACTGCTTTTCCACCTAACAAAAATATGCTATAAATACTGACATTTTTCTATCAAAGCTTTTATTTATAATCGAACAAATTCGATTCCTAGATTTCCCAAATTCTTTTTCTCTTCCATAATTAGCCCGCTTAGAAATAGCAAAACCCTGGATCACTCTTTAAATCAAAATAGTAGCAACACTACTAATGATGGTAATACAAAATTGCTTCCCCATTTCCGTATTAAATGATCATAGGAGTCAAAAATATCTAAAACAACAGCTTCATAAAAAAAAGATCCAAAATCTAATTGTTCATTTCAATTAATCAATTTAACTACTAGCAAAGTGTTTTAGACATTTCCTTTTAAAGTATAAGTCCCGAGAGCATCTGAGTTTCTGTGTTTGACTATTAATTGGTAAGGTTCCTAAAAACAAATAGATTCAAAAAATGGAGGTTAGTTTTAATACAGTTATATCATTTTCTAGTTGTTGCAGTTGTTTTTTTAAATATTTTTTTTTTCTGTTTTGGGTACTAATTTATTAATTGTCTCATTAATGTTTTATTTCCGAGTAAACTAATTTATTGATGTAAAATCAGAATTTTGCAAACTTAACATTAATGCAATTATTTTTATTTGAGTTCAAAAAATTGTAATATGTACATGTACATCGAAAATAGGACAGATTTTTTTATTATTAATTCTCATAACACAAAATATAATAAAATTGTCATAAAAAAGTAAAAAGTAGTAATAGGTAGGTACCGTTCGAAAAGCTAATTGGTCCTCTGCAAATAAGGTCTTACGTGATTTATTGATAAGAGTAATATTTGTTACTAAATTATGTATGTAAAACAGTACAAATTATTTGCATCTGAATTTCATTGGATGGCTTTCTGTAGCTGCAAAATTTTATAGTTAAGACCGTTGAATTTTCTATACAAAAGATTTAGAAAAATCATATGGAAAAAAGAAAATTACGTTGAGTAAATATTAAGGGCTCATATTTTTACAGACGTTTGTTCTTAACGAAACGAAATTTTTGACACTGAATCGAAGGTTTTTTTTTGTTTTGAAACTCGCAACACCTTGGTAATACAGAAAATGAAGCCTTGCGCCCATTTTTACTAGGTATTGGATTTTGCCTCATCACAATTAACCGACGAGCTTCACTCTTCAAGATGATGTTTTTTTTAAATTAAAATCTATGAATTTTTTTCTTTCTGAAAACCCGATCAAAATAAATATAAATCACATCGGTGCGTTTATAATTTAAATGATTGTCTACAGTTAATTCAAATGCCTTCATTATGAATATCGAATCGAATGTTCGACTCAAATCGAACGTTTTGGAAATTCAAGATACATAATATAAAGTAAACAGAACTGTGACGTCGCCAAACTATTATTATTCAGGAGAACATAAAAATGCGAGTCGTAATTTATAATAGGGGCTTTGTTTGCAATGCTAAGTAGTAATTTGGGCATGAAAACGAGCTGTATACATTGATCCAATTGGTTCATCGAATAATAAGTGACTTAAAGTAACGGCAAATAAATATTTGCAAAGCAACAGTGCTGTTGAAAAATAAGCGAAACAAAAAACCTGGAAATAATTTCTAAAAGAGTTAACTTTGTGATCTAAGAGGTGGAAGAAGAGCCAAATAAGAATCCCCTTAATGTGCAAGTCCGTATAAAGCAAAAATAACATTTTGTTAAATATTATTAACAGTAAAACGTTTATTTAAATTTTAATTTTTGTATTTATTCTTGTAAAATTTTTTAATTATTATATAATTTCATATGATTTGGGATCCACTCAATAATTATAATTACGATATATATTTTTTTTATGTTTATATTACAGGATGCTACATACATTTTGTTTGTTTTTATTTTAACAAAAACGATATATGTATATATAATCTTAAGAACTAAGCACAAAAACAAGATCTATTAACTTAATCACATTATAGAAAGAAAAAATGAAGAAACAAATGCCTTTTCCCAATTAGAGAAAACTATTATTGTCCCCAGTCATCATCTTCACCCCATCCAGTCTCGGCCGTTGTCTCCTCCTCCATTTCAGGTGCTTTAAATTCAAATCTGCTACTGTCAACTTTAACTTCTTCAACTGAAATATTTAATTTCGTGGGCAATGGCAGTTTTTCGTCAATGCTGGAGTTGCTAAGTAATGCTTCAGGAATGATTGTAGTTGTGCTCCTTTGAATGACAGGTTCCATATCTTTGAAGAAGTCAATGTCGTCATTTCCAGTGCCGGGTAGTTTCTGCACCTTTATATCCAATTCGCTGATGTCGTCGATTATTTTTGGTGTAGCCACTACAGAGTTTGAGGACGAGGTCTTAAAGGAGTCTGTTAGTGATATTCGGGGCGATTGAACAACTGACGATGTTGAGGTAGCTGGAAGTAGAGGCTCTATAATAAGGTTCTCGATGACAACGTCGGTGACCGGAGCTGCTTCTTGTCGTTCTTCGTTCTCCCAATCGCTCCAACCGTCTTCGTCTATTTCCCCATCGGTTCCATTGTGAACATCTTCTCCCCCATCAGGACTTAGGCGTTGTGGCATTACTATCCCATTTACTTCACCCAATGAATTATAACTTCCACTTACGTCAACATTATCTGGCAAAGGACTCCCTGAAACCATGTACTCTCCCCCACCCATCACAGGGGTTATTGAACGCGGTTCCACCCAATGACTCGTACTATCGGGCAGGGCTTGTGGTCGTCCATCGGCAAAGAGCCTCGCTCGATTACCTCCAATAACCATATCCGAACCCAGAAGGGGGACCAAATCAGCCAGACAGCGCAAAGTTTTGGCAACCAAAATGTCATTGGTATCCTTGATGCCAAGCAGAAGATTTGGTAGAATTTGGTCTTGCAATTCCTCTCTACTGAGTAGTTTTACATATTCGCCAAAGTATTCCAGAAGTATCAGTCGAATCTGGGCATCGCGGACGCAAAATATCTCCTTAATTCTCGGAATGATGTATTTTATATAAATGCCATTGGCGAATAAGGCAGCAGAGAGTTCAGATTTGGTCTTAAGGACGTACGGTGTGACACACAACTGGGCGGTGGTGTCGAGAAGAACCATCCGTGAGAGCAGAAGACTGCCAATTTGTGACCCAACAACGTTCTCGTCGAAATACCTCAGACGATCAATCAAACCCGTAAAGAAATCTTGTTTCTCTTGGGGATTCTTCAGTGGCAGTTCCATTAAAAATGAGTGAATCAACACAAATTCATGATTGAAGTACGGATGGAGGAGGACAGCCGAGAGTTTGGGTCGCATGGCGATGTTTTGATGTCGCAAATGAGTTGCGCAATATTCACGAAAGTCTGCGACGTAAGGAGTGTCTGGGGAGGAGCACTGTTTAAGGATTTCCTCGCACAGCACAGCAAAGGCGTATTGTTCAATGCAATCTCCTGAGGTTTTGGTTTCGTTTTCATCGATTGCTCCCTTGTAACGATATGCATTGGCTAGGTCCAAAAGAGTTTTGGTGACTTCTTTGGCTTTCCACACGTATTCGAAGCCACCCAATCGCCATGAGCCTTCGGCGTTGATATATATAGATGAGATGGCAATATTCAAATGGCGGGCTTGAGCCTAAAAATAATAGGTTACTAGTGAAAGCTTAATTTGACTACGACAACATACCTGCTCCACAAGAAATATTAAACTACACAGAATATTTCGAAGTCCTAGACAAACTTGTATATCTGTGAGTGTTGGGAGGGCAATAGATAGTGGGCGAACGCATTCTGTAGCAAGATGTTTGTGCGATCCTTGCTCCCAAGAGGTGATGTATCTCAAAATATAAGGATGACGGTAGATCATAAGATTCTATTGAAAAAAAAAGAAAAAAACATTGAAAGGAAATTTTATGTGTCACCCCTCCCATTGCTCGAGCGACGCACCTTAACTGCCCTTTCCATAGGCCCTTGACTTATCCAAACTTGGCCATTGACAACTGGTTCTCCTTGGAATATAGAAACCTTACGCAGTGCTTCGGAGTCTTGTGGCATTTCGGCATTGTATAGAGTCCAAAAATCGTTGGCTTCAATGGCATTTTTGTCGATAATTAAACCTTTCAATTTGCTCGTGTCGTTTCCCATTTTGGGAAGGAAAAGTTTTTATTTCTTTATTTTAGTTTTGGAAAAAAGCTATTGGAACATTTCAATATATACAAAATAATGTTTTTATACGAAAAACCTTATTGCAAGATATTAAATTTTTTTTTTTCTTTTGTAGACGATTGTAAATTTTGACAGAGACGATGTGTCAAAAAATTAAACGTCAAATTTGACGATACTCGAACCTACAAATCGATAGTCGCTTTAATAGAAGTATTCGAGAAATAGGGTAACTCAAAATATGATCAATATGGGTTTTCGAATTAAATTTTTCAGATTTACAAAATTAAGGCTTTCTAAAATTAAACCGAAGTTGAAAAGCGAAGAGTACAGCCTCAACTAAATTCAACTTTCAAAAGTAAAAAATTTGTTTGTCTTTCTTCAATTTCCTACAAATTTCTATCTCTTATCTCAAGTCTTCAAAATGTAAAAGATAAAAAGTTTTTAGCTTTTACTTTTTGCGAAAATTGAAAAACCACTCCACACAAACAAATAGCAAAAAAAGTGATTACTATATTCACTAATGTGGCGAGAACCGAGCTGTAGAGCATGTAGAGCAAGAATCGAGCTTGACAATGTTTTTTTTACAGGGATAGACCTTTGTATATGAAAACTATAGTACTATCATGGCGAGTTTTTTTTAGGGTTGCAGAGGTCCTGGTGGTGGCGCTGCAAAATGTGAGGTGTAAAATTCGATTTGGGGAGTCTTTAAGCGTCGAAAATTGGTGGTAGGGGCAAGAGTAAACTATTTTTTGGATTATTGCATCCAAAAAATAATAATAAATATCATTTAAAACCTCCATAAGCTCTCCGCAAAAAAAAAAGAGTAAGGGTTGTATAGGTAAATTAGATGTCGCCCCATTCGACTTCCACCATGATAGTACTATAGTTTTCATATACAAAGGATAGACCAAATCAAACTCAAATTACAGAGTTGGCCCAGATTAAACTCAAATTTTATTGGTTTTTTTAAAACTAGATGTCGTTGGCATACGGGTGGATCTGTCACTTTTGTACTTTTCACGAAAAGTAAGTAGAATGCAGTTATACTTTATATACATATAACAATGCTTCAACTCTGATCTATTTGATTTATTTTTAAAGCATGATCTGTGTATGGATTATTGGCTATTGTAAAATACCTAAAATGTGAAAGCGGTGCAAAGCATTCGGTGGAAATGAAATTGAAGAAAACATAAACAAACTCAAGCATCAATTTGGAACCTCAGTAGCCAAATTACGGCGGTAGTAATTTTAACGATTTATAAACCTCTTTAAATCAAAAATTGTTTCTTGGGATAGCAACATGTTCCTATTGTTGTTTCATCGTTGACTAGGAATATTTAGGCATTGGCAGTGTACAAATAGATTGAAAGATAGAACATAGCGATGAAAAGGCTATTATCCCGCATCGTAGCTCTGAAAATATAAAAAAAAAAGTAGTTTGCTGAACATATTCAATTGTTAAAACGGCCGAGTTCAAGCTATTTGGCAACAATCTACGAACACATCCTTCTACCACCTGAAGTTAGCCCCATTTTACATTGCCACATTTTTAAATAAGAAACGAGTCTCGCCAATATGTTTCCGTTCTCTGAACACCGACCATCTCTTTCTTTTCTTTTTTCACCTACGTGTGGAACATCGCGATTTTCTAACGTTGGTGTTTTACTTTTTAAAATAAGTGAAAAATGGTTAGTAATTTATTGATAATTTATCCACAAATTAAAAATAAAACATACCAAAAATGTGAATATGAATTTAGTGCGAGAAACAACTAAATGATGTTCGTGAATTTTTGTGATTTATATTGTGTGCCTCGATTTTTTTTTTCTTCTAAACTAATTATTGGAAATCATTTTTATTTTACTGTCTTAGGGTTTCGTAAAAGTTGTAAAGAATAAACAATACTTCAAGCGTTATCAAGTCAAATTCCGCAGGCGTCGTGAGGGTAAAACTGATTACTATGCCCGTAAACGTTTGATCTTCCAAGACAAAAACAAATACAACACTCCCAAGTATCGTCTGATTGTACGTCTTAGCAACAAGGACATCACTGTTCAAATTGCCTACGCCAGGATTGAGGGAGATCGCGTTGTATGCGCTGCCTACTCACATGAGTTGCCCAACTACGGAGTTAAGGTAGGTTCCATCAAATTTGTCGCAGGAAATTTATTTGACTCGAAATTTTACTGATTCTCAGGTTGGTTTGACCAATTATGCTGCGGCCTACTGCACTGGATTGTTGGTAGCTCGTCGTATCCTTAACAAATTGGGCTTGGAATCGCTGTATGGTGGTTGCACTGAAGTCACCGGCGAGGAGTACAATGTTGAGCCTGTGGACGATGGTCCAGGAGCTTTCCGTTGTTACTTGGATGTCGGTCTTAGCCGTACCACCACTGGTGCCCGTGTTTTCGGTGCCATGAAGGGAGCCGTCGATGGTGGTTTGAACATTCCCCACTCCGTCAAGCGTTTCCCCGGTTATTCCGCTGAGACCAAGAGCTTCAACGCTGACGTCCACCGTGCCCATATCTTTGGACAGCACGTTGCCGATTACATGCGCACCTTGGAGGAAGAGGACGAAGAGGGATTCAAACGCCAATTCAGCCGATACATCAACTTGGGTATCCGTGCTGACGACGTAAGTTTATTTCTTTTTATTTACAAGAGACGTCCACTACAAAATTACCGCCACGTTTTCCACCCTGAGACTGGTTGTGCCAATAGCGGACCACATTAATTCGACCTATATGTTCGATGTTTGTTGGCTTTAATCCCTCAGACTTCCTGTTATCGAGTCTAACATTTTAAACTCGCAAATAATCTTCAATCTATAACAAACATGCCTAACTTTTTTTTTATCATTTACAGCTTGAAGAAATCTACAAAAAAGCCCACTCTGCTATCCGCGCTGATCCTACACACAAGAAGATTGCCAAGAAGGCCATCACCAAGAAGAGGTGGAACGCCAAGAAACTCACCAACGAGCAACGCAAGGTTAAGATTGCCGAACACAAGGCATCCTACGTTGCCAAGCTGAAGTCTGAGGCTGAAGCTTAAGTGCGGTTAAGTTTGAGTGGAAGCTCTTTAGAATTTTCAACACTTATTCTAAAATTTAACACAAGAAAATAAACAAAATGAAATGACAAATTCGGACATGGATTTGACAATAGAATTTTTATAAAATTTGTGTTTTCTTGATCACTTTTTGGATATTAGAATTGTAGGGTAGATAAAATAGGATTTACTTAAAAAAATAATAAATGATTAAACTAACCGAGAGGACTTTAAATCGAATGATGGTAATGATGATTACGGTACTTATCTGTCCAAGAAGAATGAAACAGGGCTCCATATGGAACAAGAAGCCAGTGTGACATGCATATTCAATTTTATCTTCAGGGTAAGAAAAAAAATCAAGGTAAACCATCAGAAAAATTTTTTAAATCAATATTTTCCCCCCAAAAACGGTTATATCTTGAAAACTAGTGGGTGGATTTTGAAAAATGTGGTGTCTATAGAAAGACATAATTCAGTACAATATGAATGTCAAAAAAAAATATTGGTTTTGATACAAAATAACGGTTTCTAGGGCTTGAATAGGTAAAATTGGAAGTTTTCGAGTAAATGGTCGTTAACAAGCTCATTTTCGAACGGATTTTCAAAACATCAATTTCATTTGAATCTTGAACAATCAACGATCATTTTGGTATATTGAAACTTGGCATAACTTAGACACAAGGTTCAAAAAAGTGGTTAAAAGACGTTTTTGAACCAATATTTTGAAAAATTTTAGTCTCATGGATCAAATTATATTTTTTTGAAAAAGAATGAAATAGACCACGCTTTCAAAAATAATCCAGGCCACGCCCTAAAGTGTTGAAAATTACCAAGGCCACGCCCCTACATTTTTTGGAGAAAAAAAAACCTGCTAAATGGGCGTGGCCTAGTTAATTTTAAAATATTTGGGGCGTGGCTAAAATAATTTTTAAAAATTTGGGGCGTGGCCTATTTTTTTTTTTTAAATATATTTGGGCGTGGCCTAGCTATTCTTTTTTTTTGGCGGCTTGGCCTATTTTGAAAAAAAAATAATGGATTTTATCTTCAAAGTAACCAAAGTTTGCATCAATAAAATGCAGAAAAAAATCAAGGTAAACCATCAGAAAAATTTTAAAAATCAATTTTTTCCGCACAAAATCGGTTATATCTTGAAAACTAGTGGATCGATCTTGGAAAATGTGGTGTCTATAGAAAGACAGAATTCAGTACAATATAAATGCTAAAAAAGATTATTGGTTTCGATACAAAATAACGGTTTTTGAGGCTTGAATAAGTAAAATCGGAAATTTTTCAGAAAATTGTCGTTTTCAAGCTCATTTTCGAACGGATTTTCAAAACTTCAATTTCATTTGAATCTTGAACAATCAACGATCATTTTGGTATATTGAAACTTGTCATATGTTAGACACAAGCTTCAAAAAAGCGGTTTAAAGACGTTTTTGAACCAATATTTTGAAAAATTTTAGTCTGGGTCGATCAAATTAGTTTTTTGAAAAAGAAACGAAAATGGCCACGACAATATAGACTTTCTCAGAATGAACTATCACGCCCCAAATTGTTAAAAATTGCCTAGGCCACGCCCCCCAAAAAATAGAAACTAACTAGACCATGTCAGTTTTTTTTTTGAGAAGAAGCGTCTTGAGGGGGCGTGGCCTAATTTTTTTTTTAAATAAATCTAGGACGTGGTTTAGTTTATTTTTAAAATATTTGAGGCGTGTCGTCCAAGTAGATTTTTTTAAATTTTGGTCCGGGTCTTGTTAATTTTTAACGTGATCTATTTTATTGTGATTTTGATATTAAGGAACATATTTTATACTGACATAATTTGTATACCTACGATTATCCTTTATAGTTCAATCCTATAATGGCGAAGTTTTCAAATATAACTCGATGTTTTTGATAAATTTTCTAGTTTGTTTTATTTTGCACAGTTTTAAAACTAAAAAAAAAAGATTTTTTGCAACAATTTTTCAAAAAAAAAAATTAAATAGCCAATTTATTTAATATTATTTAAGCTTATAGTACTCGCGGTACATACATAAACAACAAATGTAAATTAAATATTGATTATGTGAATATCATCTCCTTAAATCTAATTTTTATTTTTTACAGGGTAAAGGTAACAGGTAGACAGTAATTTTTCGCTTATATTAGTTTATTATACAGTAGTAGTTTTAATTTTTACACAATATTTTTTTAAGTATCAAGGACTTCTTTGAAATTTAATAATTCGATAATAACTGTTTGTTTTCATGTGTACATACATACATATAATTCACATCAATTTTTATATAAAAAAAAATATTCGTTCAAATTCATTTGCAATCTACAAAGTTTTTTGTTCGCTGTAATGCATTTCACATTTGTTTAAAGTGCAATACAGGGAATAAAAGCTATGCTATTGACCTACGGTGTATACAAGGATCGATCAATTTTATCAACATTTTAATAACCTTAGACTCTATGGATCCTTGTAATTCAAGAGCCCAGGACAAAATCTAAAATTATATAAAGTAATATAAAGTAAATAAAATAGATCCGATGTATTGACTGATGGTCTGGAAAGATTGCTGGTCAATCTTAAGCCGTGTTTTATGAACAATTGATAGCAACTCAGCAAAAATTTTTACACACAAAAAAAAACAATAACAAAAAAGTGATTATAAAAACTTTGTTATTGTTTCTAAGCAAAACAAAAAGTGAAAATAAATTTATTTGTTATTGTTTGTGTGTAAAAATTTTACTGAGTTGCTATCAATTGTTCATAAAACACGGCTTTACTTATGAATTTTAACTACCTTAAAAATTTAATATTAGTATAATTTGTAATTTTTTATATACTTATTTTTTTTTTTTTAATATGTGTGATTTCATTTGTTTAATTGACTTTTGCAAAGTTTATTTTTATAATTGTTTGCAAAATTTTTTTTAAATTTAAGTCTTCTTATTCTAAGTGCTTAATATTATGTATAATTATTATTCTTTTAACAACCGTTGTTTTTAGCTTTATAAAAAAATCTACTAAAGCGTTGGTTTTATATTTAGCAAACTATCTAATACCTTTATCTCTCTTGGCATTTTATATTTTCATATTGTTTGTATAAACTCTTTGATACAATAGTATATCTAGCCAAAAATGAAACGGCATATAGGATAGGATTAACGCTTAAAATATTTAAAAAAAAAATATGTAAGAACATTCAATTTATAATCAAATAACATTTTTTTGTTTTTAATTTTAAAAATTTAATTGTAATCGTAGAACTTTATTCGATTGATAATTTTAATAATTTATTAGATTAAAAGGCGAGTTCAAGTCTTAAATATATTTAAATGTTTTATAAAATACAATTAAATTAAAAAAATTATGTATGTACAATTAATTAAAAATAAATAAAAATTAAATATTATTTAAAAAAATTAAATAAAATTTGGTTTAGATTAATTTAAGGTTGAAAGACTGAAGATGAAAGTAAATCAGGCATTACATATGTTGCTATGATATCCAATGCAACTTTTCAAAAAGCACGGTAGATTTTTATTTACAAAAACGATTGCATTATCCATTTGAATTAGTATGAAGTGTCAAAGGTGTTCCAAGTGTGAGTTTGTGTTTGAAATTAATAGGTTCTTAGGTTTACGAATGGAAATATTTAGGCAGTTGAGGTTTATAAAATATCAGCAATCTCTGAAATCTGAACGTAGGCACAACATGTTAGGGCTAAGAGATATTTTCATAGTGTACAATTGTCGGAATCAATCACTTAAGTAAAGCGTGGAAATGAGCCTTAGTACCTTTTGTTAAGTACTTAATGTAAATGGCAGATCTGTTGCTTTGAGACTAAGCCAGGGGCTAAAAATATTAGATTCGTTGCTTCAATCCAATCCTAAGAATTCAGAATTTTAAGAATAAGTAATGTCATTTGATTACCAGTCCAACATGACAATTAGTTTAAAAAAATGGAAGGACATTTTTTTCGCCTAAGTTTACTTTTGAAGCTTAGTAAGCTGTTGATGCAAAAAGCAAAAATTCTATTCTTGGTTGAACTATTCGCGAATATTTTTCTATAGTGCTTTTGTAATTATTTCTTTCTGTGTTAGAAAGTACAGAATTATTTTTTTTCGCATCAACAATATACTATAATAACCTCAAGAATATACATAAGCGAAGAATATGCAAATATACAAAATTCTTATATCTTATTTCATACTTACATACATGACATTGTATTGATGATGGACGGATACATTTTATTGTAGTGAGGCTAGCAGGCCCGTAAGAACTAAACTTAAAAGAGCATATATAATATAATGCATCACCTTTTAACTATTTCATTGACGTTATTTGTATAACGTGTGTTAACATAACTCCCACATCCTTGCGGTCTTTCTTTCATTTTAATTTTGTCATCATATTTTCTTGACTTGACTTAACTATATAGAACTCCTTTTCCTGGAAATCCACGTCAACAGGAAGCTGCCTTTAATGTTATGTTATGTGTATAGTCCAATTTTTATTTGTCAACAAAAAATGATTTCACTATGCAAAAGAATCGTATTACCTATGAAAGTAAAAAAATTGAAAAAATTAAACAAATTAAGGAAAATAAAATTGATTACAAATGTGTAACAATAAAATTATAAAATGTTGCTCTTTATATTTTTTGTTTGTGTTTTAATTTATTTAAGATAAAATTAAATCTACTTCTTAATTTTATAACATTTTTCTACTTAAATATTTAATCAGTTTTAGAGATAACTGATTTTTGTTTTCTCAAATATTTTATCAACATTTCTTTTACAAATTGAGATGTAATACGTATATTATATTTATTTATTGTTACAAATCTCAATGTATAGTATAAATAGATATTCATTTATGTATATTACTCTCTGCAGAATTTCAATTTATTTTTTGTTTCTTATTCTTCTAACTTCTACAATTTCTTTTATTTTTATAATCTCTCATAAATATACTCTTTCGTTATTGTATAGTTCTTTGTTTTAATTTTGAATATAAATAAATCATATATAAATATTTGCCTAGAGTCAATTATTATTGATTTCATTTTATAGATTTTTTTGCTATAATTGTATGTAAATAAATATTTTATTTTTTTTTTACTCAAAAAAAAAAGTAAACAATATGATTGATTCCTGCCAAACAAAATTATTTATAGTAATTTTTATAACACAGAAAGGGAAGAAAAAAAATTATATAATCTTTTCTTAATTAAAACTATGTATTATTAAAATTATAATATTAAATGTATGCAAACATTTCCAAAATATGTATTGCATGAATTTTTTTTTAGCTCAGCCAATGATTATTAGAATGCGGCGGCATTGTTGGTGTTAATGCATGGCATTCGTCATCTTCATATCATCGAGACTGACATGAACTAGCTGCGCTCGATGAAGAGAATCCCGATTGGAGGCTTGTCATTGATCCTTTGTAATTGGCTGAACTTAGAACTTCGTAGAAATAATTTAGTTGTGCAGGACCATCGGCACCGGTTGTTGGACTAAACCAATGAAGGATGTATGTGTCGGTGTGAGTTAACACGTGGGAGCCCTGTAAACAAAAAATTAAATTTCCATAAATATAAATATGTACTATTGGAATTAAAAATATATATTTTTTGAAAATTTCGTATACAATACTATGTTTGAACTTTGTAAATTTTTAAAGAAGTATGTGCATAAAAAATACCTACTAGGACTAGGCACCAAGTTTAACGAAAATCGACCAACTTATTTTAAAGATAACTAATCGGCGGCGGTATAAATGATTTAAATTTGTCTATACTATACTGGAACAGTAAGAAATTCCCTTCACATTCCGGAAATTTCTTAATACATTAAAACTTGAAATCGGTTTTATTTTTATTTATAGACCGGTATGTTATCAATGGGCATATAATAAAATTCTTGAAATTTCAATCCCCTGATTATTTTTACCCATTTTCAATTAAAATATAATTAGCTAAGATTTTGGAAAAAAAAAACTTACCTGAACACTTTCTTTATGGTGACAAACTGTAGTTGGTTCATCTCTAAAATAATTTTCACCTTCCACAAAACCAGAAATATCAAAGAATGATGATGAAGTATCTGTTAATTTTACAAACAAAATTTTTATTTAATATTTTTTCAAACAGAAAAATAAAAAAATTTATCTTACCATGTTTTTTGGGTAATTCTTTTGTTGTTCTATACAGGGTAAAATGCAAATCACTACGCATCACATCAAAATCCCAAGTCAGCACACTTTTGGGATCTTTATTTTTAATAACAACTTCATGAATATATCCAGCTTTAAGTTCGACAGTTTTGTAAAGATTCTGATGTTCATGGTGTAGGGTTCCATCAACTTGTGTCTCTTCTTCTTCACTGTTCATTTTGTACAGAGTTTTCGGAATTAATCCACCTTCATGGATGAGTGTCTGAAATGAGGGAAAAACCAAAAATAATAATGTTAGTTTAGGAAGATTTTTGATCTTTTTTTTTTTGTTGCAATTGAGACGAACAAGTGTAAGTGGTAGAACAAACAATATAAACGAGACAAGTAACTTTTTTGGGCTTTCAGCATTTAAAGAGGAGTATCAGATTTTTGGGAAAATTTAATAGAAAGAAGGAATAAGTCATAGGTTGAAAAAACGATTACAGGGGCCACGAAAGGCAACTATTTTGATGAAAAGCAAAATGTGCTTGCCAAAGGGCGGCCAAATTCAAAACATTTAAACTGAAAATTAGTTCTCAACTTGTGGGTTTTTCATATACCATAACTTTTTAACTGACTTTGTATGCAAACATTTACATAGGGTACTTTAAGTTATGTGGCTATCCCATTGTTTTTCGATTGAAACAAACCGAGGTAGATTTTATCAAGCACTACTCACACAACAGAGGTACAGAGAAAGAGTTTAACAAAGTTTTTGTACTCTTCTTCTTTTTTTTCAGTGCTGAACTGGATGAAATATGAATTTGGAATTATTATTACAGTGAGTGCATTGCATATTTATCTAATTTTATGGAAATAAAATTCCTTAAAATGTTTCAACATCAATTTTAGGAAGGGATTTCTAAATAATTCCTTGAAAGCATGTGTGCTGATAAGTTTTTGGTTTTATTATGTGGACATATAATTATACGAAAAATAGTGTTTTATTTTCAGAACTCAACTCAAATTCACTATTCTTACACAATCACAAGCAGCTAAATAGCATAATTTAAAATACTTCTGGTCAACTTTTTCCGAATTCGATGGTGTTTTGTATGACTATTAATAAAAATTGTTGGGAAGTTCATATTATTTTATTCTTTTATCGTCGTCGAGTGTTGCATTTTATGATTAAACTTCAAAAACAAATAAAAAAATGAAACTCACCTTGCAAGGTCCACCCAAGAAATCTGGAATAGTGTCAGACTCAATATATTGTTCTAAGCCGTCTTTCATATGAATACAATCAGGACCACCGTAGAATAGGAATTTCGAACGAGTGTTTTCATCTAGGTGAGAATAAAAGTTAAAATCAAAAAGGTCCTTAGGTTAAGTTTTGTAGACGTACCTATAAATGCACTAACGATTGTCCACGCAATTGGAAAGACACGTGGGGCACGCACAACCAACACTCTTCCCATAGTTTCAGGATAGTGTTGCTCGACAGTTTCGATAATTTTTAGAAGAGCTTTCACACCCGGTTGCCAGAGATGACGCATTGATAATCCCTCCAGGTCAACCAATAGGCACCAGCTTAGAACGGGTTTTCCTAATTTCTTGGCTGAATCGTTTATTTTTTTGATTCCCTGTTCGCATATGTGAATTGACTAAAAAATAAAACAATAAAACGTTAAAATTCTTTTCAAATTTGTAAAGATAACACCACTTACCAACTTCAACAGCCCTTCAGCGCCAATGGATTTAAGTAGTCCTTTCACATCCATATGGCCAAGTCGAAGAACATAAATTGGGCGTCCAGACTTATCCCGATGATGCCATCCTCCAGGAAAATGATTCACAACTACCGATGGAACCTTATATTCCTTGGACAAGCTGTCAATATTATTCTCAGCTCGCCATTTCAGTGAATCTTTGAGCGAGCTGAGTGCCTTTTCAACATGAAAATCACGTGCACTAAGAAACCGTAATAAAGTCTGATAGCTTGGAATCTTCTCGATTCCCTCGATATCTGCTACTAATTTTCTCAATTCCAACAATTTTGACTCTTGCATTGGCGACAATTGGCCCAAATACTTTGCAATAAAATCCCCATCTAACATAATTTCATGATTAACTGGTGAAGTTGGCTCTTTTGATACAGGAGATGCTGGTGCATCAAGAGGCGGTTGCCAACGTTCAACGTGTGTAATTCCTTCATTTTTCAATTCCTCAATAAAATACTCAATAATCTCTTTGCCTTTTAGTGTTGTCTGTGTATATTGCTTCATTCCCATTTTTTCCATAGAATTTTCAAATCCAAAGAAATTCTTTATGTCGAGCGTTGCTGTTTGATCGAAACATGTCCAATCTGGATTTTCCGGATGTGCATAGTAGCGACATCGTTCGAAAATTTCAATACGCGATGAGAAACTTTCATTGATGGCTTCAATGCTCAGTGTCCGATTGGCCATGTCCAAGAAGTTGGTTTGCAAAAAATAAACAACTTCGACACCGATTAGTTTTTTGAAAATATATGGAGCATCGACGGCCAATTTGCACCGGCGACTTGAGGTGCGTCGAGCGCCATTGTCGAAAACTTCATCTTTAACAAGTTGGCAGTCTAGGACAACGGGCATTTGTGGACATGTTGGGAAACGTTTTTCGTAGGCCTGTAAATAATCAAAAAAAAAAAAACAAATAGTTGGTAAGAATTTTATTTTCAAAAAATTCAAATTATGCAAATCAAAAAAAATTTTTAGGCAAGAAATATTTTAGTTCATGAACGTTTTATAAAGGTTCAAAAAAGGGAATGGAAGCATTGTTTACATTTTTGGGCGAAGTTATTAACTTGCCTGATTTATTTTTGGGTGATATGGCATAATGCGGTATGATACACTGGTGCTCCCCTGGTTACAAAATCAAAAGAAGGTAAAATAAGAGATAAAAAGTGGAATGATCGATAAGAAAGATATTTCATTTAGTAAAAATGAGATGTTTTTCAAGACGCCACTTCGCCCTAGTACTAATTTTTTTTAAGTGATTAGTTTTACCAAGTGGTCATATTTGTTTCCTTAAATCATCGATGCATTCGACGAGTATCGAGTTTTGACAACTTTTTATTAGAGGATCTAAAAAAGCAGTTATATTTTGGGGTGTATTTTGTGGGATAAGGATTCAATTTTTCGACATCATGGCGAGTTCTCCATCTACATGGATTCTTTTTGCGGTTCACCTCAACTTTGTTCCTCAATAATTCTGTTGTTGTTGAATATTTATGATGACTAAACGGAGGATATCATCATATTACCGAACCATTAACTTATTGAATCTCTAACCTAATTCAATACCTCATCCTCTCGTATCGAGACAAAAAAATGTCCTTGAAGAACTTCGACCTCGAAATCGAATGTTCCTTTTGACTTTAATTATTTAAACACGCTATCGATTTTTCCGTTCTTCTTCAATTTCACGGTGAAAAACTGATTAGGATTACCTTTAATTTTAAAGACGTTCGAATTATTTATGGAATGGAATTCCTTTGTAGGGTGTTTCTTATAAGAAAAAAGGTTTGGTGCGTCTGAAATTGAAGGTGTTTTGTATTTTGACAAGTTGGATTTACATCACTGTGTTTTTTTGCAAAGACACCTGTCAGTACGCGAGCAGGCAGGCTGAGATTCTTTTTCTTACTCTAAATTTTTGTGGGTTTTTGTGAATTTGTATGGACAAGGTTTTCACAAAAAAAAAAGAGCTTGGAGTAAAAAACATGTCCTCAGCTCTGTTTTCTGTCCAAGATAGAATAGTCTTTAGAGAGAAATTAACAGTTTCAGTTTATGTAAGCTTGCGTTTGCGTTTCTATGTGTAGCTTTGTTTTTTACTTGTGAATTTGTGTGCAGAAAAATGGAGAATCACGCAAATTACTGTTTGGATATCAAATTTCTTGTCAAGACACTTCTCTGACTGACAGTAAAACAACAAAGCTAATAAATAAAGAAAAACACCCAGTGCATACACTTAGAATGCGGAATGTCGATGTCCTACATACTATGTGCAAAGGTGTGTCCTAGGAACTTTTGTTTCAACTTGTTGGGGATAGTTTTACAAAATCTTTTCTACTTTTAACTTTGCATAGGGTACCTATACTGTTGTTGTAAGGTAATTAAATTGTTTTGAAAAGGACGACAAACAATCCAGATGGTAGTTATTCTCATAGATTTTTAAAACCACAAGTGACTTTTATAACATTGTTGTGTGTATTCTTTAAGTGGATTAGTTTGTATATGTAATGTATATAGGGTACATGGTAATTTAATGAGCAGGTGAATAGAGAATTATGCATTTTATTAGAATTGAAGTGTATAATACTCTACAAGGACATGTTTAATGATATAAAGTATAAAGTTTAAGACAGAACATAAATAAAGTGTTGTTATTTTATCCATAAATAAATTAAATTAGATCCTTAAAGGTTAAGTGGCAATTAGAAGTAGTTTTCAACATAGATGGGAGATGATGATTATTCCAGAGCCAAAACTTTTGTCTAATTGTTTAACTTATAAGTTATAACTCTGGTAATCTTTTATTTATACGAAGTAAGAATGTAAATAAATTTAAAAAATTGTGATTGAGATTGATTTAAGACCAACTTCAGAAATAAAATAATTCCTTCGATTCCTTCAGCCTTTAAAATTTTTTCTTCAAAATAAAATAATTCGGCCGATTTTCAAAAGATTCGCTCATAATAGCAAAGTATTTTTGCGTTTTCAATAAATATACTCGTAATATTTTAATACAAATATTTAAACAACGACAATAATATTCAAACAAAACAGAAGAAAAAAAAATAAATGGAACAGACTTTCAATGCAATATCCTGTCCTAGTTTATAAATTACATTAAAGAAGAAAAAAATATTCCTTATTGTTGCTCATATTTCTATCGATTAGTTCCTTCAGTCAATATATTTATGTATTTGTATTTTCTTTTTTTTTTTGTTTCATTAAATTAAAAGCCTAAGGACAAAGTCATTTCGTTTCTAAAATAATAAATGAAACCAAAAATAGCCTTGAGTGAAAAGTAAACCACAGTGAAGTCTCTCTTTATTGAAATGCAATTTTATTTCCATTTGTTAAGCTGTAGATAAACCGAAAAAAAACATTGAAACTACCAAAATTCCGTGTTTTGTGAAAAAATAATAAAATAGTTATTTTTATGTCCAATAGCTTTGAAGAAGGTGGATTTTACAAAAAAAAAAAACTTCGATTTTTTAAAAAAAAAATTTGTTCTGTTATTGAAAAATATTAGGAGCATGAAAAATGCTGGATGTGAGCAAATTAAAGAACCGACGCGACATAAATACTTTACGCAACATAAAGTGTTTTGACTGTCGAAAGATACCTCTATTCAATTTACTGTCATTTTACCATAAAAAAATAATTACTTTGCACAACAATACCGTCTGAAAAAAAGAGCTTTAGAGGGAGAAAACAAAATTATAATAGAACCGCGTATAGGTTCTGTTGTTGTCGTTTGAAAAAAATATTTTATTGTTCATAACATAAATCAATTAAAATGCTAAATAATAACCTTGAAATTAAAATGAATAATTTCTTACTATACTTTTTTTATGATGTGTATACGGCCTTCGAATTAGAGTATTTATTGAAATTGATGTACATTATGTAGGTATCTATTTATCGAAATAATCCTAGAATGACCCTTAATATCTGGACAAGGTGTGTGTGTGTCTGTCTGTATATTTATACAAAATGAACTAAAAACTGAAGCTACAAATTCATACAGAGTTGGATTTGTTCTTTATTAGGACTACGGAAGCTGCGCTGGCCGCCCCTAGGGGCTATACTTTAAAGGGCTGCAAACAGAAATGAGATTTTTCTTACCTTTCCACTCCGTTTTCCTTTGGAGAAAAACAAGTGCTTGGTAAGTACTTTGGTTGCTTTGATATTGAAAACAGAAAATGGTACCTATCAGTTCTCTGCCACCTCGAAAGAAAAACGGATAATGTGGTTCTGAAAGTTTTAAGAAATCTTGACAGGTTGCTAGGTATGGGTATGATTAATGTGCGCGGAAAGTAAAGTTTAAAATTTCATTCTGGTCTGGGTCAGAGAGCATAAATGAAAATAAGCACCTCTGTTTATCTATCTCCGACCCTGATTAACAGTGAATCTACAGAACTACTTTACACATATTGTGAAGAGAGTATCGAATATATCTTTTTGTGCAAACTTGGCTTCTCCACATAAATTACTCAATTTAGTTACATTTATTTGTTTGTCGAGGATAGAATCATAATATAGAATTAGTGACAATAACAGTCAACACGATTTGTGCGAGACTAAATTACTCAACGGCTGACCATAATTTAGATATTTTTGTGTTCCACAAAGATAATTTAATAATATTATTTAATGTATCGTATGAATTCCAACTGATTTCAATCACCTTACTTTGTTTGCAAATTGCAAAATATACATTAGTTGCATCCGGTACAAATATAAAGAAAACAAACGAATTCAATTTAATTTAAGTGTCTGATGATGGATATGAATAAAGAAAGATTCCTAAACTTATTTTTCTCTGGATTGCATTACCTAAATGGAAAACTTTCCAATTGCTTTTATCGTTTTATTTTTATTTACATATATACAATATGTATATTCTTTTTAAATGCATGTTAATGACAGTTTAAATATATTGCTATAATTTTAATGACCCAACAAATTAAATTGAGGTTTTTTTGGTGCGTAAATTAGCGCATCGGAAATTCAATTAATTGTTATGTATGTTATGTAGGGTTTATCGACTAGAGAATGCTTACCTTATGAAAACAGATTTAAATTATTCGTTGCCACGACTTTATGGTATTGTGGGTCTGGTTTTCGCGTTATCAAAATTAATTTTGAGTAAATTGTGTATGCGTGGCAATATATGTATTATTGACATAAATAAATAAACAAATAGACTGAACATGAGTTTTGGATAACACGGAGCATAAGAGTGATATATTTTTTTTTTTTGTGATGACATGCTTTGCCGGCCGGTTTTTGTTGGCATTGTGGAGTTTTTAGTTTATTAGTGTTTTTTTTTTTTATTTTTGTTATTTATTTGTTTGCTTGTGAAAAAATTGGATATTCTAGATTTTGTTTGTGTTTTCAATATAAGTATGTGCCTATTATGATTTCAGAACGATAGATAAATGTATTTACTGTACATTCCCGAAAAAGATAAATTCTAGACTTTACTGGTAAGATTTAGAATTTCGGGAATTTAAAGTATATTTTATATAGAAATATTATGTCTTTTGAAGTTTAATGGAGTATAATTTTAAGGCTTAACGACGACGAGGTTGAGAAATTAAATAAGAATCAGGCGCCAATTTACAATAATGTCATTGAGGAAAATAATTAATTGATTTCAATCTACATCGTTAAGAAAGCTTTTATTAGCACTCTTGCTATAGAGTATTAAATTGACTGTCTGTCTGGAGCTATTGAATATGTATCCAAATATACAGTGCCGGTGAAAATAATAGCACCACTGGTACAAGTTTCATTTTAACTTCTGCAATTGAGTGAATAGAAAAATATTTAAAGCAACTATACTGTCAATTGTTATTGCTTGAACTGTCACCTCTCTATTGTGTATCTATTTCTCTGGCACTAAAATGGTAACGGTTTTTTTTCACGAAAAAAATAGTTAAGTACGGAGGTTCGAAGATAATGGTGTTGGCTTTTTTCCTACTATGCAATTGGGCCCATATATTGGATTAAATCCATCATGGATCAACACGTTTACGTTAATATACTCCAAAACATTATGCTCCCTTTTGCAGAGGAAGAGATGCCGCTTTTATGGGTCTTTCAACAGGACAATGACTTCAAGCACACCAGTAAGAAGGCAAAAAAATGGTTCGCAGATCATACAGTTAATGTGATTGAGTGGCCAGCGCAATCGCCTGAGTCTCTGACGCTAGACCGTCAAGTAACGAAGCACCCTGGGGTGCGGTGAAGGTCGCCTGGGAGAATATTTCGATTGATGGAGAGAATATTTTTTAAATTGATGAATAAAAGTTGCAATTCTTTATTAAATGTTTTCTTTTTGCATATCCAAAATTTCCCTCAAAATATTGACATAAACTTTATATTTTAACGAAATTTGGTTCTCGTAGTGGTGCTATTTTTTTTACCGCCATTGTACATATGTATCCACATACGCTGGAACACAATAATGTCCATTGAGTTTTACAAACATAATTATATCACTCACTTTGGAGGTGCTTTAATTATAGTGAGGTCTTGTTGCAAAATTCTGAGGTTTAAAATTTTATATTAGAAAAGTGCAAAGTGGTGATTTAAAACTATGTGGATCAGAAATATTATTAAAACGAGTTATTATGAAGTGGCTTCGGATTTCTAATATTTTGACTTTCTTTTTTAAAAAATGTTTAAATTTATAAAAATAGTTGGAAAATCAAGAACTACATACATATGTACAATTTCAATTTCTGGTTACAATAGAAACTTTTTGAAATTTTCTTGTCATTTTTAAAATTCATGTTGGGAAAAAGGATTACTGAGAAAAAATAAAAAAGAATTTTAGTGACTCGACCAAACTAATAAGAAACAATTGCTGATGACGATGAAACAACAATATCAACACGTTGATTCGCGTTATCGTCACCGAATTCTTCAATTTGGATTCAAAGACTTTTAAAGCTTGCAGTGTCTACTTTTCAAATATTGAAATGAACAAATTTTACAAATTTAGAAAAAAGTACTTAAAATTTTTTTTAGAAAAACAAACATAACATATGCGGAATAAAACACTTTTGCACTTGCCGTGTCGCATATGTGGAATTCAATTCCTTGACTAATTGCTGACTTTATCTGTAAAATATTTTTTTTTTGGTTCTAATTATTTATTTATAAATACATATTGGCAGAAACAAAACAACTTTAAAACAAATGTCTGTTCGGTGAAAAGTTGCATCCTGCAATGAATAAACATATGTACATACAAAACATACTCCCCCGCCATTGCAATGATTTGGTTCATTTAAATTTGGCATTGAAACCTGTGGCGGTCCAGGCCACGAGTGCAAATTTAAAACAAAAATAAAAAAAAATCAATCATTTGTAGCGGCGCAATGGGTGAAAAACAAACACTTTGCAAAAATAAAAGTTAATTGAAATATTTTTGGTTTACATTCTAGAAATAGCAGGTGCAAAAGGAAGATGCCCTCTAGGTGAAATCATTTGGTTTTTATTTTCGAAAGGCGTTGATATAGTTTGATTGAATTCGATTTATGGTATTTTTTTCTTTTTTTATTATTTTTAGTCGAGAGCGTCTACTTATTTCAGACTGATGTTTGCAAAAAAAAAAAACAATAACAAAAAACATAAGTGGGTCGTATTGGGATTTTGGTGTTTGTTTATTTGCTATTCAAAACAGTTTTTAGACGTTTTTTCAGCGTTAATTTAAAAATGAGAACACATTTTTATTTATTCAAGGCTTTAATATTATTAAGATAAAAAGTAAAAAAAAAAAAACAACACCAGACGTTATAATAATGTATTAAAAATTAATTGGGTGTTATGAGAATATATTACAGTTTTTAAGCAATTTGAAATTATGAAGCAGAAGATACGACTGACAAACAGTTGGTCTAGTTCCAGAATGGTGTAGGTATATATGTAATATAAACAAACATTGCCAAATTTTGAGTTGAGTTGAATTTTGCAAATTCTACAAAATACATTTTATGGTCGAATACAATCAACAAAATTAAATGAAAACAGCCAATTTTAATATTTTTTTTAAATATATGTATAACATAATTTAAAATTTAGAAATAAATGTCTGAATTTTTTGGCAGATATAATATCAAAAATGATTCCATGGAAAATTAAATGAGAATAATACTTTTTGAGTTCTATATCTCATTTTTGTTTTGTTTCAATTACTTAATCAAACACAAAACAAAACAACAATAAGACAGAAATATTTTATCAGATTAGAAAAAAAAGAATATTAAAATAAATGATTTTATGTTTGTGCTTTTTAAAAGCCAAGATTTATTCTTAATAAATTTTAAAATACTTTCGCTGAAAAATTTATTCGAAAAATATCAAAACATTTTAGAATGATAATAGCCTAATAAATTTAATGCGTAGACCGTTCTGATTCTAAACAAACAATTAAAAATTTAAGAAAAAATTGTCGTTTTTTTTAACAAAATGGGTTTTGTAATGCCAGGCAACTCGATAAAATTTTAATAAACGAAAGCAGACCAACATTTTAAAACACACACCAAAGGTTCACAGGTAGTTTAAGTTTGAGTCTCTTTACTCTACAAAAATTTCATAAAAATATAAGAATCGAACAACATATAAAGAAATATTTCTGAGAAGATATAATTATCCGAGTCGAAAATTACAATCGTCAAAAAAAAAAAATCAAAATGCCAAACATAACAAAAATGCAACAAAAAACTTCTAACAACCCAACTGAGAGAAAACCTGGAACATGGAAGAATTTTTGAGAAAGCTATGTTTTCAAGGTATAAAAGAGTAAAGCAAACTAATAATTCATAATAATTTGGAATATTATTTGTTACTCTCGTTAATTTTTACAGTATGCTAATGTTGGTAAATAAGCGAGTAATTGGTTAAAATTGTGTGCATATTATAAACCTACTACATATATGTAAATAAATATATTTGAATTTCTGAAAATGATTTCTTTACGCATCAATTCTGAGCAAGTAAATCGAAAAACTTAAAAAAAGTGGGTTTGCTGAAGAAACACTCCGTTTGTCAACTATTAGATATTATTAAATGGTTCCTCTACGAATATTTCTAGAGCAATTATTTTCTTTTGTTTACACTACAGTAGAAATGATTTTATTTTTCCTCATGCCAAAATAATGACCTTCATTAAGTTAATATGTCTAAATTTTGTTTCGAACAAGTATTTCCACAATTACTTAAATTTTCTAAATATATATTATTGTGTGTACCTATTAATTATATGTAATAGGGGGAGTATATTGTATCATAATAACATAAATACATAATAATATTGAAACTATTAAATTCTACAATAGCAACACTGACAATCTTATTGTTTGTTTTTTACATATTTGTCTAGAAAGGTATTAACATCGTGATTCAGTCATGCGACTCGAAATCACCTAGACAATATCATCAGCTGCTTTGAGTGAAACTCTTAAATATATGTATGTAGGTACCTACAATAATATTATCTTTTCCATTTTCCTCTCAATGGGACTTGAATTACTTTCAAATTTTGAAACAAAATTGAAAACTACTTTCAATAAATCTGAGTAGGTATTTTATCATTTTAAAGATATTGTTAAATTATTAACAAGGCAAAAATGAGTTAAACCCTCTCTACTTTGCACTCTGTATTAATAAAGAGAAAAACATAAAAGTACCGACAAATGTCACGTGTGTTTGCATGGCGGCAGTGGGTGACGTTCGATTAATTAAAATTATTTATAAACAAAAAAAAAAAAATGTAAACAATAATTATTTGCCTTTGCTATTAGTGTTGCAAACAAAGAACAAACGCATTTTAACAAATTGTAGAATACACATAGAGTTCCCGTCTGCTTGAAAAAATAAAAACACGTTTTATATTTTTAAAAAAATCAGAAATTGACCATAAAATTATGCAATTAACATCAGAATATATCCAAAAAAAAAAAAGATTTGGTACAAAATGCAACAACCCCTAACGACTCTCCACATTTGCGTTTTCTTATCAAAGTACTAATGTATATATACCTATTAAAATATGTACACATATGTATTTCAAAACATTTCATGGTTCTTAGCTGTGATTTTTCTTCTAAAAGACGAAATAAATCCAAATATTCTCCAATATTAAATTGACATTTCTTAGAATTCAGAAACTTCAAAATTATTGCTAGAATTTTTCTTTAAATACCCTTAATTATACACAATTTATTCAATCAAAGCAAATTATAAAATGTAAAATTTATTTAATATATTTTTCTTTAATGTTACGAATTAAAATAAAAAAATGTATTCTTAAAAAAAATTTGAGTTGGCAACACTAAAAGAAAACAAAACCAAGAGTGTGTATTTGGCTGTGCAAAATACGAAAAAAAGAAAAAAAAACTTGAGTGAAAATTCCAAAGTGGTTTGACAATCCCTATCACATTCGGCCGAGTGGAGTGTATTATGTATAGAGTTCGACCTTTGGGGCTTTTGCTGTTTTCAGTGTGAAACGAGAGAAAAGTGAGTGAGTGTCTCGCTCGTAAATATTGTTCTGCTTGGCATGAATAACCTACACTCGTTGTAGTTTATTGTAAACGGGTTTTTGTCGTTTTTTTTTTTAAGTTGAATACGTGGTGTAGATATCTACATTTATGGAGAAAGTGCATTTAAGTTCTTAGATAGTTTATTTTTGACAATAGACACAATCGCAGTTAAGTCATCAGTTAGTGCGTGTATTTTTGTGTAAAGATAAACATCATCTCGTCGAATATGGCAGCAGCGGAAATATTTTGCGAATTGATTGCCAGTCACAGTGGACGCGATAAGGTTATGAAAGTATTATGCTACACTGCCAAAGTTCTATCCACTCCGAATTCAACAATTAAAGTCGACAATGCCAAGAAATTCTACATCTTTAGTTCGAGGATATCACAAGCGAGGGCGACTCTACGTCTCGTCGATGACTTGCCATGCATCCTCTATGCCCTCAAATACGGACTGGGACGGCAGGAGAAAACCCGATTCGACGCAGTTCTCGGTGTGCTGACTAACATCGTTGACATTTTATTCTTTCCCATCGACAAGATTTGCTGGCTGTCAGATCATAACATTTTGCAATTGGATGAGGCGAGGAAGAGCAAATGGGACGTCATCAATTCGGTGTTCTGGAGTTTGTCGACGTTCCTTAACCTGTCAAGAGTGCTGCGTGACTATCATGAGAAGCACATTGCTACGGCTGGCCTTCTAATGAAGGAACGTGGTTTAGTTGATAGCACGTCAATGAATGATGCCAAGGCAACACCATCAAGGAGCAGCTACGAACAACAACGTGTTATGGAATCGATTACGATATTGCGAATGAGTTTGGATTTGGTACATGCTGTCAGCTCATTGCCAAAAGGTTACCTCTGGGGAGGCGAAATCAAGAGTTGGAAAGTGGGTGCCATTGGATCCCTCTCTGGTTTGTTGGGTGTTTATCAGTATGTTGTGAAAATTAAGAAATCCAAAAAGCATTAAATATTTTTTTGTTATTCTATTTAAATAAAAGTTAATTTAAAAAAAAATAAATATTTTGATTTGCCTCTATTTTGAAAGTAGTAGAACGTGCGGCAGACTGTTTGTGATCTTTAGAGAGCAATAAGTTATTCGCTTACAAAAATATTTGCACTCGCATCATCTCCAGCCTTCTTCACTTTGGGTCACGTGAAACGAAATTACAAACAGTGTTGTATTAGTTGGTGGCTGTGTTGGGTATTTTCGTACACTACGTAACAAATTTATCACGCTTTTATTAATTGGCCGGAAAACATTACGAATGAAAGGGGTAAATTTAAAGTAGGTACATATATAGAAATTAATTTTAATGAGTTTTGTACACTGTAAAAAATTTCAGGGTCGTTTGGTTTATTTTCGAAGTGTTGTTTTAAAATTTAATTGAAAAAAACAACCCCAAATTGTTGATATAGAGATAAAAACATTAAATATTTGGTGGAATAAAAATGTATCATAAAATAAAGTCTGAAATTAAAAAATATAATGATCGGTAAATTTATGAGCTTTTTTTTAAGGAGATTAGAGGTCTGTGCTCACAATAAGAAGTAGATACAAATACAAAATGTGAAAATTACGTAGGTATACATGGCGCTCAGAATAATAACCTCTTATCTAATCTGATTTTAACGAGTTTCTGTCGTATAAACATAAATTAAATTTTATTTAAATTAGCAGCGATTAAAATCATAAGGGAGAGTAGGTATATTTCATAAAATGCAGCTATTTGCGGTCGGACCGAAATATTTGTGCACCGATATTCGATTTATTTTTTATTTTAGTTTTTCTTTCAAAAACTTAATTTTTGGTGTTAACCAAACATAAAATACGATATAAAAGAACATGGTTAGCCATTTAGCGAAGTTCTAGATATTTTGTTCGAAAAACTTAGTTTTCGAGTTATGTATTTAAAAATGAATATTGCCCCTTTTTGTTGACTTTTTTTGCTCATGAAAAATTATTTGAAACTAGAAAAAGATTTAAAAAAAAACATAAATTTGAAGATCAGAACATAATAATGTACAATGTTTTTATGAGCAGAAGACTCTAATTCGAAAAGAAGTCAAAAATCATACATTTGATCTTTGTTTTTAAACTGATCTTCTATCCATGGTTTTAAATAATGTTCGGATTAATTTTATTTCGAATACAATGAGTGTGTGAATATTATATACAATTTTATACCAAATTTTCAAATGAGTCATTTATGTAGGTTGTATTTATTTATGTTTATTTATTTTTTTGAAAAACAACTTAAAATATATCAGATACATATTTTCATGTACACAACATCAATTGATTCAACCACTCAACGAAATCTTTGTATCTTATGTGGGTGGAGAATATAAATAATATTAGCCGTGTTTTATGAACAATTGATAGCAACTCAGTAAAATTTTTACACACAAACAATAACAAATAAATTTATTTTCACTTTTTGTTTTGCTTAGAAACAATAACAAAGTTTTTATAATCACTTTTTTGTTATTGTTTTTGTGTGTAAAATTTTTTGCTGAGTTGCTATCAATTGTTCATAAAACACGGCTATTATTTATTTTGAATATTTTTCATGAGTCATATATGTTTATTTTGCTAGGTATTTGTACGAGTACGTAAATCATGTATTTCCATTGTGAATAAAATATTTAGTAATGAAACAACTTCATTATGATAAATAATATAAATTAGGGTGTTTCATAATAAATTAAATTAATTAAAATTAAAGTCGAACAACGCAGCCGGCTCTGATGGTATACACGCGGAACTTTTTAAGTACGCTAGAAATGATCTGATTAGGAGCACACATCAACTCTTCAACAAAATATGGTCGGAGGATCGTATGGCCGACGAGTGGAAGTGGAACCTTAGTACCATCTGCCTGATCCATAAAAAAATGTCCCCCAAGTTAGCAGACCAAGGTCAGCAGAACAAACTTTTTTGATGGCATTAATTAGTGCTTTTAAGTGCCGCAAAAAAAATTTTGTGCTTCAATAGTTTAAAAAAAAATTAATGAGCAATTTTCGAAAAATCGTAAAAACCAACGGAAAAAAAATTATTTATCTGGTATTTATAAGCTATTTAAATGTTCTACGAATAAAAAAATTTTTTTGAATATTTCAAAATTTCAAAAAAAAAAGTATTTTCATAGATATCCATGTTCTGCTAACTTTAATTCAATTTTTCTCAAAAACCATTAGAGTTTTCGACTCAAATCTCTTTGCATAGTTAATAGATCACCTACAACGAATTAAATGCTCCATTTTCAGAACTACGAGTATTTTCTAAGATTTGATGAAAGTTTTGAGCTCCTGCAACCTGTTTCTTCTATGCAACTTAGATTCTCCCTGAATACGTGCATGATTGCAGAAGAAATCTCAATTGAGCATTCCAACACATGGCCATTGTATATAAATCTTATAGTACTATCATCACGATGATTTTTGAGTTGTGTGCTGGGGTCGTCTGAGGGCGCACTTGTATATGCACAGAAACAGCAACCAGAAAATTAGTATGTGTTGTGATCGCCAGGGGGCCGACGTGTGGAACGTGCTGATGATAGTACTATCTAAATTCATATACAATGCACATGGCAATCATTTATGCTTCCAAGTCTTTTGTTTTCCGTTTCGAAGATCCTGTAGAGGAAAGGCCCGCACCTGGCCTGGTACGGGGCTGCACCTTTAGGACCGTTTCTGGCAATATTTTCTGGTAATTTTATGATTGAATTTTCACCTGCATCAAATTCAGATGCATTTGCATCCGAGGAAACAAACACAAGAACTTGTGTAATAGCATCAAAGGCGCATGCGTTCATGGCAGTGTTTCTCACTCATGAAAACGATAAGTGCCGACTTGATGAGATTCCTTGCAGCGCTGAGGTTGCTACACAGTATGATTTTCCCTATGACCCCCAAATAAAACTTAATCAAACGATGCTCATTTTTAAGGGCATTGGCATACATTTTTACGAAATGGTTGACGTCAATTCGAATATTGCATTTCGGAAGTCTACCGGCCAGAAATTCGTCGCAGTACTTTTCAACAGTTTGAAGTCCTGTGAAAGTCCTCACTATTGCCGTTAATAAAGCGCGGGAGGAATCTGTGACAGTTTCCGATGGAGGCAGAACTCCCGACCGCAGCCACTGCGTCAACCAATGCTGCAATGGTGGCGGAGTCGTGCGCCTCGGATAGCATTTGGGTTATGCTGGCTCGTCCACGGCCATAATGGACTACACCTATATATAAAAAATATGCTGACTCAGGGTGCCGTCAGATCTTAGTATCTTGGATACGAGGTTTCCAGACGCATCAATTTTCAAACTGGAAAATCCTGAGTCAGCATACTTTTTATATGGTGTTTTGTTGGTTTGTCCAATATAGCACAATAAAGGGTTCGTACCGAACTTGGCGCATGGAAAGCTTCTGAAGTGTCTCCCCGACCCGTTTCATTTTTGCAATGGCCACTACAGGATCCTTGTCTAAGCACAGAGAATCCAAGTACTCGTACTTTGCCATGTTTGGCACTGCGGATTACGGCAAAAATGGTGGAGTAATCAATTTTTTGCAGTGCCAATGCGAAACACCTCCGCTGATTAGTGAAGCGATTTTTCTGCTATTTCGCGTCTAAACGGTTGGCGCAGCTGCCGCTTCCCACACGTGCCGTTTTTATTAATTATTTCGGAGTGTAGAATAACGCACGAAGATTGGACATCCATTAAAATTTTTAGTTTTGTACCACATGCACATTTTCCTGAAATTTATAAAATTATTAAGGTTTTATACTATTTCGAATTAAGTGCTCCATTTTTAGAACTATTTTTCCAGATTTGATGGAAAACAAGAACTTGGGTAATAGCATCGAAGGCGCATGTTTTAATGGCAGTGAAGCTTTTTTCTCTAATGTTGGCAATGCCAACTTCCAAAGAACCGTTTTTTTAGAATTGGGAACTTTACATTGTTAGTGAATTGTAGGACTTCTTTTATGCGTGCCTCATTTCCCAGGTAAAGGCTAGGCCTGTTTCTTGTCTTTTTTGCCGTCACTTGGCCTCTCCAGTTCTCCTCATATAGTGCCGGAAGGATGTGAGTGGCCGCAACGGCTAAATGGCACTTTTGGCACATACGCTTTTCGCCATAGCATTCTTGCTCCCCGGGAATGGCGATCCTCAGAGCAACCTGACATAATGTGCACCGCTCTGAAACATGTAACACACGTATGAGCACCGCTCGGTGCATCGCCATTGGAGCATACAACACACAGCACGCTTTCGGCTTCTTTGTGCTGAACTGGTGGCACGTCCCCTAACATGGGATTACTTGGTGGGGCAGGTACTGGGCAGCTGGGCAAACTTGCTTCGTCAATGAGCTTGGCCTGCACAAGATTGGATTGACCATTCAAAATGTTTAAATGTTTTGCCACGAATCCGTCAACTCTTTGCTGCCAGCTTCATTCGAAAAAATAACGTTCTTTATCTTGTTGAATTCTCCTTCAACTGGGGCACTTGTGGCTGGTTTTCGGCCATACCCATATGTGTCAACATATACACACATTGGAAGATGTTTTGCGTCTTTCAGCAGCTGTTTCGAGAAAACTGGGCAGAAATTGGCATTTGGAGAGATTCCAGTCCCTAACTGGATCTCCAACTTAATGTTTTTAGCCCATTTTGCCCAGCTATTCGTCTCTTCTGCTTCTTCTTTCTCAGATGGATTTGTAAGGATTTCGTTTTCACCTTTTCTGTTGATTATGTCTTGGACTTCTTGACTTTGTTCGCTAGTGATTGTCATAGTTAAAATCATCTTGTGAACTTGTGATGATTGCATGGAACGTAATTTTTTTCATGAAGGCTACATCCCTTAGTCTCACTCATGGAAACGATAAGTGCCGACTTGATGAGATTCCTTGCAGCGCTGAGGTTGCTACACTGTATGATTTTCCCTATGATCCCCTGGAGACATAAATTTGTTTGCAGTGCCAATTGCCAATGCGAAACACCTCCGCTGATTTGTGAAGCAATTTTTCTGCTATTTCACGTCTAAACGGTTGGCGCAGCTGCCGCTTCCCACACGTGCCATTTTTTAAAATTATTTTGGAGTGCAGAATAACGCACGAAGATTGGATATTCATGAAAATTTTGAGTTTTGTACCACATGCACATTTCTCTGTAATTAATAAAATTATTAAGGTTTTATGCTTTTTCCATTTTGGAAATCTAATATTTACAGCATTAAAAAAATTGAATTTTCAACAAAATGTTATATAACTCTTAAACAAAAGCAGTTATCGAAAAAAGTTATTCAACATTTCTTGTAGAAAATTTGTTGTTTTAAAAGTTTCGTTTATAACTTTTTCAGTTAATTAACTGCAGTTAAAAGACTTATTGACTAAAACCAAAATCAGGCCAGTTCTGAAACTTTCATCTGACTTAAAAAGACTAAGACCAGTTAAAAAGTACTGCAGTCAATTAACTTTTAATTAACAATTAACTGCTTTTATTAACTGCACAGTTAAAATATTAGTACTAACTGCGACTGCCCGGATTACAGTTAAAGTCTTTTTGTAAGTTAAAATACTGAACGAAATTAGTCTTTTTCGTAAATTAACTGCAGTAAACAAAAGAATGCAGTCTTTACTACTCTGATCTACATTATATACTAGGGCGTGTAGGTTGGGTTGAGACAAGAAAAAAATCGTATGAGAGGGGTTCTATTACCCGCCTTTTAGCCGGGAGGGCAATTTTCGAAAAAATTGACTCAATATCTTGGATACGCGAATGACGTCGACATAATGGGAAGATCCAGAAGCGTACAAAATGGGTCTTGTGATCAATGAGGAGAAGACGAAGTATATGCTGTCATCAAATAAAGCCGACTCCTACCGCAGGCTTGGTCAGAACGTGTCTATTGACAGATATAACTTCGAGGTGGTCAGAGAATTTGTCTACCTGGTTACCGCTGTGAACTCTGAGAATGACATTAGCGCTGAAATTAAACGTAGGTTAACTCTTGCTAATCGATGTGTTTCTTTGCTTTAAGTAACCAATTGGGGAATAAAGCCCTATCGAGAAATACCAAGGAGACGCTGTACAAAACCCTGATCATCCCGGTCTTGCTATATGATGCAGAAGCATGTACCCTTTCCCAGGCGGATGAAAGCTCCGTTGGTTTATTCGAGAGAAAGATTCTACGCACGAGAAACAGAGGCAGACCTCATCTCCGGTGTCGTGACCAAGTTGAGGGAGATTTAGACAACTTGGAGAATAGTATTGAAAACAAAACCTATCAATTAAGACTCATTTCGATTTCGAACGTTTTTGGAAAAAAAAAGTCAGAAACTGTAGAGTTTTCCATAACTGTTTTTAATTTTTTCTTCGGATAAAAAGACCAGATTTGTATTGAAATTCTTTTGTCATTTTTCTATAGTTCTAGCGTTGTTTCCGGGAGCCCTAGTTTGATATGAAAGGATGCGCAGGCGGTGGTAGTTAATCACCTAGACCCTTTAAAAACACTTTAATTAAAGGAATTCTAACCCACTATCCGTAGCCATCTGAAAATACGATGAATCTACGTTATTTAATTTTTTTATTAACATATTCATTCAAATAAAAAGAGATTTATCGCATGAATTTTAAAAACGAATTTTCAATCACATTCGTTCTCCAATAACATTTACGTCATAACTCCTTAAGCTTTAAGCATAAGCTAAACAAATATACACAAACTAACCCAACTGTTATTCTATAAAAAAAAACATTCTACTGTGCATATAAATAAGATGTGGTTCTTACCATGGCCTTACCCATCATCATCATCTATTTTTGTTGATTTTTGAATTTAAAATCCATTTGTTGTGTTAGAATTTATTGATCCTACACAGACTACAACTTGAAAGTGATTTTCTTTTTTTTTGAAGCATACACAATCATAAAGAGATTTTTCAAACGCCATATAGTGTCTCCTTTGTAGTAACACATTCCAACGAAGTAAAGAAAATATAAAACCATCCTTGTGCTATACCCTTTTATTTTATTCCCTTAGTATTTTTTTTTCTCTTTCTATTTCCTTTCTATCGTGTGTCAAGGTAATGAAAAAATCTAATGGAAAAGCATGTTAGTATAGAACATATAGAGGAGTTTGGCAAATATAGAACTAACTAAAGGATTCCCACTCACCAGGCACTACCGCATCAGCAGCAACGCAAAGATGTGTGTTTGCCCTTTTACCATTTTTACACGTCGAATTATTTAAATTGTTTCTCATATGGAAAAACGCTGCTGCTCAAAAAAATATCACATATAGACGACGAACGTGATGTGATGATGGTAGGACTCTTTAGAAAACGGGTGCGGGCGTACAACGTACATAAGTTTCTATATGGAATGAACTTTTAACAATATATTTATGATATGGTTGGTATAAAGGGCATGACATATATAAATTTATGCGAATATGCGTGGGCTTGCTTATGCGACGAAACCATCGAATTTGAAAAGGCTATTATCTGTTTTTTTTTTATTTAAACATAAAAACCGATGAAAAATAATTTTTATCAAATGAGGAGCACCACTTTTGGTTTTTTTTTTGAAAGAAATTCGATCCATTCAAGGCAATTATATCCATTGAGAAAGACCTAAATAGCTAAAAAAAAAACTTGACTTGGCCCATTACAAAGGACTCTTCTTGAAGAATAGAAAACTTTTTGGCCCAAAGTAATTAGGCAGGTATGTACCTATGTAGTTGTTTTATAATGGACAATGGGAAGAAGCTTATAAAATTCAGACTACGCCCTATTAGTATTTTATTGAAAAGAAAATACGCACATCAAAGAATTAGAGAATGGTAAAACGACCATGGAAAAGAATTCGATTACACTTCTATAAATAGAGATGACATTTAATTTTGTAGACAAAATGAAAAAAAAAAATCCCGACTTTCCATTGACAACTAATACCTAGCTCCCAGGCCCCAACTATGGTATTTGTTTCCAAAAGCTTATTGTTTCTTTCTGTTGGCATCTTTACGTGGTATCGTAAATACCAACACATTTTTTTTCTGACGGAGAGTGGAGGAAAAGATACAAACTGTTTGAACCCTAGACACCATACCAGGCCAAAAAATTTAAAGTTCAACGACTAAGTTTGTTGGTGAGTAGAACGAACGAAAACACTTGATACTAATCTGGCGCAGAAAGACTTTTTCGAAGTCAACCAGAAGCCTACAGTATTTAATTAAAAAAAAATTAAATAGTTATTTAATTTTTCATAATAAAATAAGGCAAATCGGTCTTATTTAATTTTTCTATCGCGGCTTCATTTCACGAGGCCTTATTTCCATCTCCCGTATAAATCATCGACTAAAGAACTACATGTTAATACAAATCAATCAGAATTGAAAGATGATTAAGTTTTGCCCTATATTAAAGGTGACTACAAAAAACAAATTTCCTTTTGATAACATATTTCCAACTAAAAATTAGTTAAATTTAAAAATTTCGAAAAACAATAAATATGCCCTTTGACATTTATAGACAAATTTCCAATTTGCACTATGCCCTATGTACAGCAGTACAAGTTTAAATCATAGGGAGTGGTTGGAAAGCACACGCTGTGACACCCAATTAGTGCGCCACTGCCAAGCACTCCCCTACGTTCGAATAAATTATAACAAAAAAAAAAAAAAAACTATACAAAACCATTAAAAAAAGCCAAGTCTTGACATGGTAAACAAATAAATGATTGCCTAGTAAATCACGTGGTATATTATTTAACCGCGAAGTAATTATAAATATTGCAGTGTAATAGACTTCTTTCCCCCTGTTCCTATATCTGATGTCTGTCAAGCGTTTAGCTAAAATCCATATACATACATATATATGAAGAAGCATGTGCTTGGCATCATCGTCGTCGTCGTCATTATGCAAAATGCAAATTGGAACGTTAATTAAGCTGCAATGCATTTTGTAGAGTATAGTTAAAAGAAGGAAGTATGATGCTTCTACTCGTAGTACATGCGACACTTAAATAATTTCGTAAGGGTGTAAGAGAATTTCTATTTCTTACAAATAAAAAAAGAATAACAAGAACAAAAAGAGTGTGTTACTTGCAATGCTTCTATTTCTTGTATTCGCTTTCCCTTTTCAATAGACTGGCTTTGTTTATAAACTCATGTTTCTCATTTTTTGATATGAAACAAAATACTCAAAATGAAACTAGGCCACAGACGATATATCGATATCGTGTGTCATTTATTCGAGGGCCTTTAGAATGCATGTTGTGTTGGCTTAATACGTACGAGTACCTTCACAAAGCAAAACAAAAAAAAATAAATATAACCTACAAAGCCACTGCCGTATTATTTATTGGGTAAAATAAACAACTGCGTTTGGGACCTTCATTTTTGGGGGCATAATGATTTTGTCTATACTTTATTTATTTGTACATCAGGAAAGTTAGAGATAAGAATTTGATGCTTCCAACTGAATTTTGGTGGATCTTTATTTGAATGTCTTAAAAGTATTCTAAATTTGGATTGCGCAAATATTACTATCTTTTTCAAGTTTACCGACATTTCCTTTCGCCCTAATACCCTAAAAATATATTCATGGACAAAACCCCACTAAAGATTAGATTAAATATACTTAAACGTTACAATTTTATCAGTTCTAAAATGGATCTAAAAAGCTCTTACATTTATCCAAAATACACCACTGTTTGTGTAGTAAAATAATAATAAATACACAATGGGGCCAACGTGACCATAAGGCCAAATAAAATCACTTTAAGAAAGTGACAAATTTAATTTGTAACTATTAGATATCAGTAACACAAAAAAAGGGTTTTGAGTTAATAATAAATAAATAATTATAATTTTTTCATTCATTTCGACCTACGAAAATTTATAATGCAAAAATTATTTAAAACCAAACAATTTTTGTATTTTTATAAATTCCTAATTTTCCCAAAAGATCCGCTCCTGGATGAACCATAAAATTAAACCTCAAAACTGCCGCCGCTTATATATACATACACATTTTTTTTTTTTTGTTAAAATGTTTACATCAGTTTATTTTATTGTTTATAAATATTATTTCTTGAAAGAAAAAAAAAACTAAACTGAAGTGTCATTAACCTAGAGTACAGTCAAAACAAAGTGTAACTACAGACTTTCTATAAGCATATGTACATTTGTAAAATACCTTAAGTGTGTACCCTATTTTTTTTTTTAAGGTTAAGGTCAATACGATTTCTGATAAGCATTTAGCATTATTTTTTATGTTTGAACTTTTTATCAGTAATAAAGATTAACAAAACATTTTTTTTAACATGACAGTTATATAAAATGTTTACCGCAATTAAAATATTAATGTGATAATTCTATGTCAGAGAAGCAAACATTGTGATAAAAAATGAAACGTGCCATTAGATCATCCAGACAGACGGATAGAGTTTTGTTTTGATTTTTTTTTTTTTTTTGCACAGCAATATATAGTAATATATAATATGGGTACGTTATAAAAATAAAAATGCATTCTGTAATGAGGGTGTTAATTTATCATTAGGGTGTTTTATTATAATATAATTGTTGCAAATGCTAATGAGTCACTGAATTATTATGCACATTTTAAAATGTTTCCTTCTTGAAAGCGGCCATACATAAGGTTTACTGCTTAACCTTTGAAAAAGGAACTTTTTGTTTTTAAGTTCAATTTAACACACAACTAAAATTTGATGTTTCTATTCATTGGTTCACAGGTACAGATTCGATTTCCAGAATCTTAGCTCTTCACACAAATAGTAAATAGTAAACAAAACCATCACTTGTCTGTTGTCTCTTCAGTTATATTTCCGGATTTTTTCTTTTTGACAAACGAACTTTTGTTTTCACAGTGCATAACATATCTACGCATTTTTTTCGATTCATGTAAATAAATAGCGTTTTATGAAAACCTTGCCAAATATAACAAAATTATGTACGCTACGTAACAGTTTTATTTTTCTCAAGGACATTCTTATCCTTGCCAACAGCAGCAGTTGTTGTAGTCATATTTAGTTCGCATAGTTATACACAAATGGGGCGCGGAAATTGTATACCACCCCACTCCAACAAAAAAACACCCCAAGTATTTATTTTAAGTGAGCTCACTTCCATTTTTAATGATAGAAGTTCAAGACGAAAAAAAAACCAGAATATACTAAAGTTCAAGTTTAATATTAACATCAGATAAAAATTTTAACAACAACAACAACAAAAAAAAGAAAAGAAAAGAAGAAGCTTCTGTAAATTTGCAATTGCAATGTGTGCCACCAGAGTGTTGCACATATGCATTGGTTATTTTTGTATTATGCATTTTGTTAGTAATCCGCATTCAACAACAGGGTGGTGCATGTTGTTTGTTTTGGTTTGTTGTGTTTAGTTGGATATAGGAACTTTTGCAGGATAAAATAGGATTCCAACGGTCAGGGTTGTCATAAAAGGAATTCATTTATTCCTAATGCTTATGTTTAAATTGTGAAAATAATTTGAATGTTATTGTTTTCAGTTTTAAGAATGCGAAAGTATATTATTTTTTCAGCAGTTTTTTTTTCGCTGGCGAAAAATAATTATTCAAATCAGTCAAGTAGAAGACTTAACACTAGTTAATTAGACTTTTTGAATTATTGATTCAAAATAGCTTTAGTGCACAAAGTCTTGTAATTTCACTTGGACTCATCAGTTTACACTGACTGCGAATTTTTATTTATTATTTTTATACTCCTGAAATAATTTAGCCAACTATAAACCTATTGAACTTAGATTCCGAAACGAAGCTGTTTTATATGAAAGAATTTTGTATTGCTAAATATTGTACCGAAAGTCTTCTTGGCAAAAAGCCATATAGCAATCCGCTTAATTTCCAAAGATTGTATTGGCTTAAAACCCTTCGTGTTGTTTTTCTTCATGTTCTTGCAACAAATTATAGAATTTATTGGCTGCAAATATTTGGCAAAATATCGTAATCGCTAAATTCAAGGAATGCGTTGTTGTACATTTCTGTACTCTGATACTGGAGTGACCATGATTACACATTGCACATTTGTATCCACTCCAATGTGCTTCCTATATGTATTTTATTTTTCATTCATATTATCGAGAGAAACTTGGACTGGAAATACAAGTTTGTTATCTATACATTACTAAGTGTATTGTGGTACTGAAATAGATGCGTTATCTATCTCTGTTCCTGGTATTGTATACTCTAGCAATGAACATGAACACATCACGTGAAGAGAATTAGAAAAAAAAACTAATAAATTAAAAAAGACAAAAACAATATCTCTTATTAAAGTAGGCATGCATGATGATAGATACCTCTATCTTTTGTTTGTGGTGAAAACAAAAGTTCGCATGTAGGTGGAAATAATGTAGTTCAGTTTTGCGTGTAAATTAATAAAAATGTCTGCGCGTGGATGATATTTGCAAAATATAACAACAACAGAAAAAAAAATAACAGTAATAATAACAATAAAGACTTTCTTAGTCACCTCACAATTTATAGACAGAAACGCAAAGGTAAAGCAAAATGTTGGGGGCTATAATAATATTATGGTTCAGATTGTTTTGGAAGCCAAAAACAAGAAACGAGGAAAATCTTGAACTTAGTAATGAATGAACTTGAACTTACTTACACCTAACTGAACGATACTCAGGTAATATCCATACCTACATAGTTTATTTTAATTTTTTGAAAGGTTACACAGAGTTCAGGATTTTATTTTGCGTTGTTTTCGCTTTTATTCAAAATCCAAGGTCACATTCATTGTATTTGTATTCGTTATTTTATTGTTTATCAATTTTTGCAAAAATTTTTGTTCTCATTACAAACAAGCTAGTTCTATAACTTGATATAAATTTTTAAATTGATCATAATAAGAATTGATAGATTAAAAAAAAAAAAGTTAAAAGAAGTTCGAAACAGGGCACTTTGAAGAGGAATATGCCAACTTTACTGTGCACGCTTTAGACTTTGAAGTCGAATATACCCTATAAAGGCTCTTTCACCTTTTTGTTATATAATCACAATTTTTTGTCATTATTCAAAAAAAAAAAAAAAAAAAAAAATGAATATGAATATGAACTAAGTCAAAAATAGTCACATTTTAAAATTTGTCTTCGTTTTTATTGAACAAACATGTACTGTCATATGGGCAGGGATCGAAAAGTCATCAAAACTTACAAAAATGAATAAGCGGTCATAATTAATAATTTTAGAATTACGAAATGTGCTATAAAGCGATTTTTTTTTAAATGTTGACAATCACTAGTATGCACGCATTTTTATCTCAGCGACAATAATGTTTGTCATTCCAGATATTCTTATGTAACAAGTAGTGCGCATAGGAAAACACTAATTGCAAAGAAAAACTATTAGATGTTGATAACATCGAATATTGAATTAGTGGTATAGCAAGATTTCGAATCAACTTCCCTAAGGCACTCCATTAGTCGGATCGATTCAAACGAAGCTTATTTTTTAACTATTTGCAAAAGGCTCGAATGGAGATTTAAACTTCGAAGTACATAGTAAAGACATGTTCTTTGATTAAGCTATGAAAAAGGTCTTATCTTGACTAAAAGAATGAAAGATAATATCAACATGATGGATATCCGAATCTTCTGGACCTCTTAAATCTTTGGATTCTATTTTAAAGTACCGTTATGGAGATGCAGTTCAATTTTTATCTCTACTGGGTGCCAAATCGTCTTATATACAGACAAGCAAAAGATGTATAGATAAAAGTAACGAACAATTGTTTACCTTCTTTTTACATGCTCTGTTCTTTACCAAAGAAAGTCTAAAGACCTAAAAGAGTTCTACTTTAGTGATCTAGGAATTACTGGAATAAATAATATTGCTTTGTAAACAAGCTCAAAAAGGTTTAGGGATTATGTTTTGCTTGATTCTTGTCGTAACACAAAAAGCGAATCTAGTGGGCCTAAGTGAGTTCGTCTTCTCTTGACTGGCTGCATGTTTATCGATCTATTTGACTAATGGATGAAACTCTGTTGATATCTAGAAGGGTTTTCTATAAATAAAAAGAGAATAATTTCAGCTCTTATTTTCAAGTTAACAACTAATCCTGCGATTAAGAACTTTCCGGGATCAACGTGCAGGATTTCCTAACAGCTCTTTTATACCACTCGCTAGTTTTGTTCTAAAGGGTTTTCTAGTCTTAAGTTTTACTCAACTCTGATTTATTCAAATATACCTTTCATGGAGCCAGAATTTAAAATAATTCTACAATAGGTACCTACTTACAATTTGAATGTAGTTCAAAAACCCAAAAATTGACAATATGCAGATTTTAATGGCGAACTTTAGGAAATGGACACAATTGGACTGTGAAAGCTCTAATAAGCGGACACTCATGGTCCCCAAATTTTTGTCCGGTTATGAGAGCTGTCCGGTTAAGGGAAAGAAATAGAAATAAGGAAATCCCCTAAATACCTTTCAATATAACATTATTAGATCTTCGCGTCCGGTTATGGGAGAGTTTGTATGGATTTACTAACGTATTAACCATAAAACAGAAACAGTATAGAAAAAAGATATTCTGTTCTTTTCCCTTTCATTTCTTGATGCAAAAAAAATCCTTAAATTAAATAATGTGTCGGCGTATGGGAAGTTTTCTATCTAACATGAGCAAGCAAACGTGTCCGCGTCCGTTTATTAGTGTCCGTTTATAGGAAACTAATTTGTATGAGATTTTCGAAAAAGGAGTTCGTTCCCGAAAATATGTCCGTTCAAGAGAATTGTCCGCTTATTGGAGCTGTCCGCAAGTAGAGCTTTCACTTTAATTCAATATATAGTCTCTGTAATTAATAAAATGTTCGGTTAATTCAAATTGAGAATAAACAAGAAGACTCCTAAACAACAAATGAAAAGCATCGTAACTGTACTAATCCAAATGTCATTCCAAAAGCCTTAATCCTTGAACTTTTTCTTTTTAAGTTATTATATAATTTATTCCTTCTTCCTCAAATAGGTACATACCTCATACATTTCCTTCGTGCTCCATAACAACATTCTGTTGAGGATCTACCACATCTCTTAACTGCCACAACAATAAAGTAAAGAACAAAATTGAATAAAAAAAAATCCAGAAATAAACTCAACAAAGAGTTAATTTTATTTGTCATTCAGAATATTTTTTGGGGTCACTGTGTGGGGCGGTCAACTCAACACAATGCCACCAAAATTATCAAAAGAACAAAAAAAAAAACAGTAAAAAGGAGGAAAAACTATCTACCTACCTAAATATTATACGAGTATCAAGGAAGGTTTTTCCATTCAGAGAAGGTGACCTCTAGAGTTCATGTTTGCGTTTGGCCTACATTTCACTTTTGCCGCCGGTTCTGTTTCTTTTCTCTCTTAATGAACTTCTTCTTTATTGATTAAAAATAAAAAACCTAACAAAACAAAACCACACAAAAATCACAAGTAACTAGCAGTAAAAACTTTGTTATAATAATTTTGCTGAATATTCTATTAAATAGATAGGCACGTATAATATACCTAAGTACAGTAAATACATAGATAGAAGGCTTTTAGTTCTTTTGGGACAAATATTTGTTTAAAAGCAGAAAAAGCTAATTAGGATTATATTCCGGGTTGGATCCTCATGCTTCCACTTTTCCTCCTCCAACTCCAATAAGAAAGATATCCTTGAATCTAATTAGGTAATTTGTTTATTTATTTAGGAAAAGAAAAGCTGGCTATACAATTTACGTTGGGTGTGTAAAATTTTAATTGTTTTCATTGAAAATTTCCATACCCATGTCAAAAAATGTTGAGATACATCTTTTTTAACAGTTTGGAGAGAGGGAGTGTGATAACTCAGTTTATATGACAAAAAAGGGAAGGAAAGGGGAGATTAGGAAAAACAGCTACACAATTTCAATTCTCCATCCCAGTTTTTCTTTTTTTACAAACAAAAACAATTTATCCAACAACAAACTTACACTAAACTGACATACATACCTTCATAACCAACTCAAAGGGGTGTTTGTACACCCGGACGGGAGATTGAAACTTCTGCACCATTGTGACGGGTTTTTAACTTGGCTTGGCGTCTTTTCAATTTATTTGTTTGTTTTTTATTACTTTTGATTGAAATTATAAAATTTAGAATGAAAATCTTCGCTTCTTTCCAAACAACAATCACCTGCACTCAAAAAAACCACTCTACCGTAACACACAAGACGAGCTACTGTGACAAGATACAGCAAAAACACACAAAAAAATAACTGGAAAAAGAACCACTCACACTCAACGATGAAAAATATTTGTCTTTGATCTTTTTTTTTCTTGAGAGATTTTATTTTGCAGATAAAAGAGAGCCTTTGTTTCTTTTCTAAACACAAACAACAGATTAAGAATTTACGATGGAAATATTTTATGCAAAGCGGGAAAGAATTTATTTTTTTTTTATTAAGAAATTTTCTTTTATTTTTCTTTTATAACATGAAGAGTGAGAGATAGAAAATAAAAAAGATGCGCGATGCGAACGACGACCACGAAGACAATTGCATTCGACAAAACGCAATAAACAATTCGCGGTGGCTGTCTCTTTTCGATTGAAATTCGTTTTTAGATTTTTTTCTCATTTCTCCTTTGTTAAATTGAGTGGGAACTTTATTATTTTTTTTTTTGTGTATTTGATTTTGTTTTCAAGTGACATTTCAAATAAGGGGAATTTAAAGACAGGTAGAAATACCAGTATTTAAGTAAATGACAGTACGGGATGTGTTCATGAAATGTGTTTTTGTTTTCTTTAAATGATGCGATTTTGTCGTGGCGACGAGTACAATAACTACACAATGTGTTTGTTGTCGCCGTGACAGATCGAGTCGGTTTGTGAGGTTTAAAATTTGATTTTCGATTTATTTACCATTCACACTGGAAATTATATATGTATATACGTAACCGCCAATTCAGTTGCACAAATAAACCACTAAAGCGGTCCCTAGACTATCAATATTATTGTGCAATATTTGATATTGCACAATATTATTGAGAGTCTAGGGCTCATATTGAAGGGTTGTGCAATATATTGTACAAAATCAAAATCCTTTTGATATTTATTGTGCAACCAAATTTATTGTATAGTCTGTTTATGTGTTTGCACCATATTTTGTCATTTGTTTTGAATCTTCATAGTAATAACATCTCCCTGAATTAAATGTATGTTAATAAATTTTGATGAGTAAACACGTTTCGTTTTTTGTACCAGTCCTTCATCCATCTGCGTTTGTTTTTTTCTTTTTTTTTAATGAAATAGCAAGAGCAATTGCCACACAACAATAATCCATTTCACCGAGCATGATGTTGAAGCACAAATAAAGAACTGTCAAATGATTTATTGTGCGAAAATTTATTTAATGTGGGGTACCAGTAAGCCAGGAAATCGGACATACATACAATAGAAATTTCCAGTGCAGACCAAAATTTTCCTTTCTTTTTTTGGCAATAAATGAAGAAATAATTTAACGACTGTCAGTTCGACTTATATTTGTTATTATTTTTAAGTTCACATCTAGATTGAAGAGTTGATTTGGAATTTCAGGATTGAAGGTTGGAGTGGGAATTCCAGACATAAGCGATTTTTATTTCTATATCAGTTCTGTAACTATCGCATCGATAAATTTCATCGAGAAACGTTGAAATTTGGAACCAAAGTCATTTTATCGTAAATTTGACAGGCGATAATTATTTTATCGCATAGAACAATGTGGAATGAAAATCACTGAAAAGTGCGATAAAATGGTGTTCTGTAAGCTCGAAAAGCGATAACTTTAATATAACAACGATAACGTTAACGATAAATCGTATCACCACATAAAAGCAGGCGAAAAAGAAACATTTCAAAGGCAAAAAAATAAAAATAATTAATTTCAAAAGTTTATTGATGAATATATATTTTTAGAGATGCGCAAGGCATTGTATATAAATTACATAGTACTATCATGGTCATTGTATATAAACCTTATAGTACTATCATCACGATGATTTTTGAGTTGTGTTGTGTGGTCGTCTGGGGGCGCACTTGTATATACACAGAAACAGCAACCAGAAAATTAGTTCGTTGTGTGATCGCCAGGGGGCCGACTTGTGGAACGTGCTGATGATAGTACTATCTAAATTCATATACAATGATCATGGTGGAAGTCGAATAGGTCGGGGCAACATTAAAAAATACTCGCCATGATAGTAGGGGTATTCATGCAACGGTGAAAACACGGATAAACCTCAGAAACCAGATAATTTTATCTCCACAGAAACGAGCTGTCAAAATTTGTATGTGAAAAATATTCTGCAAACCAGATAAATTTATCTCCCAGAATTGATGCAGAAAGCGAAGAAATAAACCTCATAAGGTTTCGAGAAGTAATTTGTGACGTTTAGTTGTGACAGCTGATTATTTTTCACATTTATGCAAGAATTTTTACGGGGTGCTCATGCAAACGTAAAGCGGAAAATTATATCTTTCTGCAAAGCGGAAAATTATCTCGTTGCATGAATACCCTTAGTACCTTTGTATATGAAAAGCAGAGTAAAAATTTGTGTCTATATTAACATTTTAATGCATTCAAATTGGAACTAAAAAAATTTCTTGCAAGATTTGCGGGTGGGTATTCAAGTTCGTAGATTGTTTGAGATCAATTTTGTCTAGGAAAATGGTTGAATTGAAATTTGCATTTTCTTATCGTATGGAAACTTGCGCATTTATTATTTTTGTTAAAAAAAAATTTATAAATAGTTGAAAAATAATAATAATTTTATTCACTTCTACACAGGAATCTTTTTAATCTCAGACTTAGTTAATAACTTTATTGTTATTTTTATTGTTCCAGCAGGATATTTCACTTAAAAACAATATAAAAAAAAATTAAAAAGAAAAAAAATTATTCATTTGTTTATTTATTTCCAAATATCAATTCAACACAACACAATTATTGCACGAAATGAACTTCTTGATATAAATGAAGACATTCGCAAAACCATTATTATAACAAAATATTGATTGAAAATTAATTAATTAACAAAAATATCCACCCCCAAATGCCACCAAAAAATGAAAAGTCAATAAGTCGAATAATAACAAAACCTAAAGCTATACAAATATGTACATATGTAGTACATATATTTCTCCCTCGCACACACTGAAAATAAAGAACAGAAAAAAACTACAAAATGAGAAAAATCAAATAAAAAAAACAAAATGAAGTAGATACTTAGCTACGTGTCAGACATATATTTTTTGCTCGCCAGCATGGAAAAGGAAAAGCAAAAAATCCGATAGTAGTTTTTCTTATTCTCTTTGAATTTTCCATTCAATTCTTCTTTAAACTTTACATCCCCCAACCACATAATATAATCGCTTTCCTAACTCCCTTTACTACTTACGGCAATCGAAATAGTATTCTTTTCTCGTTCTTACTCCCAGTTACCGAAGCTTGAAAAATTGTTCTACTCAAAGTCTACACCTGAAAAAAGAGTTGACAGCAGAGCCACCACACGGGTCGAGGCAACGTAAAAAAATACTCGCCATGATAGACTATGTTTTTCATATACAAAGGATTTCGTCTAATAGAATGGATGTAGTCCAAGATAATTATATACTTGAACCTAATTCATTGGGATGCACAAAAAAACCCATGAGGAATTTTCAAAGACTTCAATCGGAAATTATTCAAGTATAGTAAAGCTGCAATAATAAAAATTTAGTTGAAGCTCCTTGCGATATGCAGTAAAAACAAAAATATTTTCTGAAAATAAAAAAGTATTTGAATTTACATTAAAAGTTTTTCTTCAAAATCAAATTAAAATTTGTTTTCAACGACGATGAAGGTATCGTTGGAAGTCGAATGAGGCGACATCTAAAGCATGGGGGCAACCCTTTCTCAATTTTTTTTTGCGGAGAACTTATGGAAGTTTTAATTGATATTTTTTGGTTATGGAAATCGAAATAGTAATCTCTCTTGCTCCTACTCCCGATTTCCGTGCTTTAAAGATTCCTCAAATCAAATTCTACAAAGCTACATTCCGATTTTATTGGAAATACTGTTGCACAATTTAGGTGTCAATCATAGCTGATTATGGAAGTCATCATTGCAAATCAAACGCAAATTAGTTATACGGCGGAATTGTTTCCAAAATAAGGATAGGAACAAAAATAGATTGAATGTTTGAAGCAGGAAAGTTAAGAGTAGTCACAGTCTTGAGAACAAAAAAGTAAAAATTTGAATAACAAAATATATTAAAGTAAGATCGGTTAAGGTCCATAAATTCTTCAAAATATATTATAAGTTTTCAATCTCTTAAAGTTATGTTTACAAGTTTAAATTTTAAAATAATCTCCCATGAACATTCGTCAAATGCAATTGGTATTCATTATTATAGTTCGTTTTGTATTGATCCTCCGGATCACATTCTGTACACTGATATATAAATTTCCCAGGATGCTTCTTTGTCGTAAGAATATGCTTTCGAAGGTTTTCCTGTGCAATAAAAAAAATGATATACTTTTAATAAAAAATTAATAAAATGGGAAAATGTTATTTAACTTACAATATAACCACAACTATAATTACAATGTGGACATTTATAAGGACACTCGCCTGTATGAACTCTTACATGTCTTCTTATATGAGCTGGTATCTTGGCTTTAAAATCACATTCGGGACATTTGTAGACTTTGCTTGGTTCCAAATGACTTTTCATATGTCTATAAAATAAAAATACAGAATAAAAAAAAAAAAAAAAAAAAAATAGATGCGGGCACAGTCATGATTCCCTGAAAAATTAAACGCACAATCAGAAGCTCTAGAAGTTGTCTATTTTCCGTCTGGTGAGGTGAGTCCAGCAGAGAGAGATCGACCGACCCACCATCAACAAAATCGCATCCAAAAACAATTTATTGGAAATCTTATCGTGGATATTGCACACGACGATGACTATGGTCACGACTTTTGAAATAGTTTTACTTACAAAAAAACATACCTACAAATAAAAAGCCTCCTGCTGGTGGTACTACGGTCTTGCAAGGATTAAGAAGAATTAAAATATATTTATTTTTTTTTTTTTCGAGAGAGAGAGACTTGCGGATTGTTTTGGATTAAGATTATTGTAATTAGGTGGGATTTGGGTGATCTATTTCGATGATAAACCGAAGAAATTTACGAGTCTTGAATTGCACTCGACTGATGGTCATGCTTAAATGGTTAGAGAGGTAAGTTAAACCGCGAGCTATAGAAAACAGTAGCTAAAATGAAATAGATAATCAAAATGCGTGAAGGCGTGCATCTTGATGGACAAAAATAATCGTTTTATTTTATAGGCAAATTACAATTAAAGTACCTACAATTGGGGGCTATTTAAGAATATTATTCGATTGGAGCATAGAACTCGTGATTTTTACTATTCAATTTGGATCTATTTGAGATTTCTAAAATAAGATATCTGAAATGTCCTGTTTTATGTTCTTTTTTTAAACTTTTTCTTCTTTTTTTTAAACTTGAAAAAGCAATTGAAAAGCATTCTTTTTTAAACAATTGATCAAAAAAAAGGGTGGATGCCTTATGGTGCGATCTCTTTCTCGGCTAAAGCTAGAAATTTACATATGTCACTACGGAGGTTGATATGACAAGGAAAAACGTTATTCCATTGCTGAAGCCTAGTACGCAGATCGGGAAAAATTTTTCTTCTCATACAAAATTTTTCCCAGGACAAATTTTGTCTTCAACTTTTTTCTAGGCCGTACGCAGTTCACGCGCAAATTATGACGTTTGGCTTGAAAGGTATATTTTTTCAAATTGCTGTCAAAACCAATACGAAAAAGACCCAACTTGGTGCAGATTTCTAGTTACCAAACACGCATAAGAAAGTCTCCACTAAATTTTTCCGGAAAACTAATGTCCGAAGCATTATTTTGCGGGAAATATTTTGACAGGTTCTACAAAAACAAGATTGTTCTTTTTTTTGATTGTGACTTTATAAAAGGCAGAATTTGATTTTATAAAAAGATAAAAATTTTAGAAGATTATTTGAAGGAAATTACTTATTACTTATTTCTCCAACTTCGCGGCAGTTGGAAAAGGTTTTGTAGATATTAGAATTGTAGAGATAAAATTTGTCTTTTCCCGATCTGCGTATTAGGCTTGAAGCTTTAAAAAGGAATGAAGTTATTAACATAGAAACATAAAAGCAGTCGAAAAGTTGTGAGTGTTACTTCTAGTAAAAGTTCAATTTTTTCCAATAAAATAATCAGCAATTACCGAAACTCCGCCCTACTTTTTGAATGGGAATAATTTAAGTCAACATATTCAGATTTTACTAAATCCTAGGGGTATGCAACATTTTTGACACCGTGTATATATGTAGTTGTCGTATGTACCTGTAGCAGTAATTTAAGAGTGGACCCCATTATACTGGTTGTAATGATGATGATAATGAAGACTAGGAAATAAACAGAACTATTGTGGACAGTTTTGAAATCCATAGCACAAGGCCCAAACAAGTAATTTTACACTGTTTTTTAAAGTTGAAAAATTTCATCCAAAAATTATGCTTTAAATAATCTAATTTACCGCGTTCTAGAATTCTTTTGTTAATTTTATACCGGAAGCCTAAAAACTATTTTAGTGGTCAATGAATTCTGAAAAGAATACTCGATCTTGCAGTTTATGAATTTTACCATTCTAACCTAACAGTTATTTTTAAATAAATTTCAAGCCAAACACCACACTGAGAAAAAATCTGTATGAAATTGCTTGCCATATTTACATAGCACACACTATCATACTCGAGCTCGTAGAAAAAAATCTCAAAACAAGATCAACTCAATATACTTTAGAGCTGTCCTCAAGATCATCCAATAAGTTACCCACCTCGTTTGTGATCTTTTTTGTACGTAAAAAAAAAACAGCCATAGCCACATCACATCACCAGAGCTATAACCACCCGCTCCTTGCAGCTCTGCACACTTAAAACTCCAGCAACAAGAAATAAGCATGCATTCCAGAACTCGACTTCGCCTTTTCTCTTCGCGGGAGGAAGATCAAGATCAATGTCCGTCGCTTTGTTCTTCGGTTCTATATGCTATGTGGTTGCCTCTTGTTTCAAAACCATCGACGTGTTCGACTGCTTCCAATTCCATAAATGGACCGCGTCTTCAATCGCGTACATACAGAGTACAGAAGCCTTTCATCTCTGTACCTAGTCTCGTCATTTCGTTCCGCCATGCAATCGACCGCGCGTCGGGCACCATAACTTCTCATCACATCGCATGCATGCAATAGCACTAAAATACATCAGAGGCATGTGTATCGGGCATATACCCTGCTCCACCTTCTTCTGTGCTGAGCCTGATGGTCTTATATAGTGAGAGGGACACCGGTCTGGCTATTTTTTTTTTTTGTGTGCAGGACCGATCATCATCATCAGCATCGTCATCAGCGTGGCCAACAAATGTTGCACATCGCAAATTAAATGAAAAACCGAAATCTAAGCTTGTGGAATCTCTGAAAGTTCCTGTAGATGAAACAGCACATGGGTGGATTTTGTGTTCAAAAAGAACTATGAGGCGCAAATTGGGCACTTTAAGCTCCCCGAATAGGATTTTAAATAAAACATGATTTTTCACTGATCAACTTTCACAGCAAAAAGAAAAAAAAAACTTTCAAGTACGTTTCCCAGTTGGATCTTGGGGGTTCGGAGTCCATTTGAAATGCTTGGAAAAAAGTGTGTTCAGGAAGATTCATTTATAACTGTATTAATTAATAATTATTGAGCCTACAGGTAGATACGTAGAAATGGCTGTGAAACCAATCTATAGTTCCGTGACCCAATTGGCTCTGGGTTCCGGAAAAAGGTTGAGCGCCCTCAACGAAGTACCTCTTCAAATCCCACCCTGCTGAAGCAACAGAAATAAGCAGCGCCTCAGATAAATAATCTGTCTGTGTCCATCCTCCCGAATGGTCGTCCCTTTTTCCCTGGATGTGTGTATGTTTGTTATGCGAAGGCTGCCATGTCAGGCGCGCAAACTCAAGAGTGCATCTCTAAAGAACATGTGCATATTGGTGATCTCGCACAAGAAAAATAACATGACGCGCCATTGTGTGGCGGGTGGTTATTTTATAGAGTAGAATATAAGAGTGCTCCAGCAACATCAGCAGGAGAACAAAACATCAACCTGACAATGAATATGAGGACGCGACAACGAAAACGACAACGATGGACTTGAATGTTGCTCCTGCTCCTGCTGCTGCTGCTGTTTGAGGAGTTTTTGTTGTTTTCTTTAAATTTAAACTTAGTCGTGACTTATCGATTGGAATGATATGGAAAATTTTTGTAATATTTCTTGGACTCTTCTTGGGCACAACGTGTCTTTTATTTTTTTCTGTTGTTATAGGTATTGTTGTTGTTATTTGTGAAGAACTTTTTTGATGGCGGCTTCAATGCAGATGCATTTAATATATATGTGGATATGTGTTGTTAGCTGCTGTGTGGTGATTTTTGCTGATGATGTTGGCCGTTGTGGACCAATCTGATGATGAGCCCCATTTAAATCTGAAGCCATTTTTTTTTGTGTTGTTCTTTTTTGTCTTCTTTTATAACCAGATTCATCTAATATGGCTGAAAGAGGACATGTTCTAAGGTAGATCAAAAACAACTAGCTGGTAGCTGCTGAATGGTGGAATCAATTTCAGTTCAATCTAATATACACTGAGAGAATTTTAAAAAGAATTGTAAATTTATTTGAATAACATTTATACAAACGAAAGAGCTGATCAACGAACTTGATTGAATTATAAGTTCGTGTGTTTTTATGTTTTTAATAAGACTTTTAAGTGTAGGCCTGTGGTATGAAAGTTGAAACTCAAACCTAGTGTTACATATAAGCAAAACACATCGGATTCTACATAGCTTCTGAATTTATTCAAGTTATCCCTCAACCATTTGAAATGGTGCAGTTATAGGCAATCTGAGTTATTGGTCGCCATTTTGAGTAAAAAATGTCAGTTCTGATATGGGATTCTAAATTATTTTTTTTCATAATCAGAGTTTTGAATATTTTATAAAGAAAACTGTTTTCTTCAGTGCATTCATGTGGCCCTAGCAATATTCCTTTCACGTGGTGATACTTCAATTTATAGATTTTCCAATGAAAAAAAAAATTGTGTCTCTCCAAGAGCTATTCACAATCACTTCGAAAGATTTCATTTCAATTTTTTTAGATTCGTGAAATTCATTTTAACTTTTTTTTTTAAACATTAAAAATACCACCGCACCGATCCTGGATGATGTAAGAGACCTTTTGTTATTTTTCTTGAATTTTGAGCCTGTGGATGACTATGGATGAATCGAGATTTGAATCCACAATATTTCATTGTGGCCGGCCACAGTCGAGCCGGCGCAAACAAGAGAAACCCTTTTCATCATTCTTTGCACACAACAACTGCAGAGAACAAAACAGATCTTCAATTAAAGATCTCCAATATAAAGGTGCTATAGCCAAACAGAGAAGTCGATTATTGGCTACTAATTAAGGTTCTACAAGAAAAATAATAAAAAAAACTAAGATAAAAATTCCTCGATGATGATAAAAAAACGCGGGTTAAGCTATACTTTATATTTAAGTGGTATAAGTGCGCCTTTTGTAACAATTAATTCTCGCAAAGAAAATACAAGAAGCTAGAGATTAGTTTTGTTTCGAAGTGGGTTTCGTTCTGTGAGCTATTTGGGAAGATATGATGATTACCCACGTTGAGTATTGTTTAACGAGCTTTAATTGAAAACGACTAGAATTTAATATATCTGGGGAGGTACGAGTGTAGCGCTAGCGCTATAAGTCAAAGATGATCAATCAAGATTCAAAAAATTCTCAGCTTTTTGTGTGGAATTCTTTTGAAAAGGTTACCGAAGCTGATGTATGGCAATAAAATGGGATAGGAATTGTTTTTTTTTTTTAACAGATGGAATTTGTCATCACAAATTTATTTGCGATGAACTAAATTGAAAAACTGAAGAGGGCAAATTAGTTTGGATTAAAATAGGGTCAAAATTATATTAGAGTTTAAATAAAGTTTCCATTGTCGTGTTTATTAGGGTAGCGAGTGAAACAGGTAAAAAAAAAATAATAAACAACATAAAATACATAAGCGAATTACAAGACGTACTATTTTCAGCCCTCTAGGTAAAGTTTTCAAAAACAGGAAAATTTTGTTGGTACTAAAATCCCCGAAAGATGCGATCTTCACCCTAAAAACAGCAATTGAAATTTTTTTACTAGAATCTATAAAAATCATACATCATTGAAAAGGTCTGACTCCCTAGATTACAGAAATGCTACTTTCAGCCCTCCTTAAGACTCCTTAAATTCCATAAGGTTAGGTTAGGTTATGTTTAAAATGGCTGTCGGGCAAGAAACCCAACACACTTAGACTCTTATGGGTCCATTGTGATACCATGAAACTAGCAAGGTAGGATCTCACTAGCCGAACCACTCGGAGCTTCTAATGCATAGGGATAGACTTTTAGCGTTCGTATTCACTAGATAACTAGTGTCCTCATAGAAGAATTCTCCTAGATGGAGTTTCCTTCTAGCTGAGAGAGCAGGGCAGGTGCACAGAAGATGTTGAACAGTTTCCTCTTCTTCTACGTCCATGCAGCTCCTGCAGCCCATTCGTATTGCGTGTCTACCTATTACACAGTGTCCTGTAAGGACACCTATGGTCAAACTAATATGCAATCGATTTAAATTTAACAACCCCTTTGAACATTTCAAGTCTATACTAGGCCATATTTGTTTGGTTGCCAGGAAGGTATTACTCTGAGTCCATCTGAGGTTGGTTTGCTTTAAAGCTTCCTGCTTTAACATGAGCTTACATGTAGCGATAGGTATGCCTACATATGTTGTTCCTTTCTGTTTGTAGAGGAGTGATTGCTCCTTGTTTTGCGAGTTTCTGCGCCCTACAATTGCCCGGAATGTCACCATGTCCCGGCACCCATATGAGGTGAATATCAAACTGTTCAGACATCTCCCTCAGAGATGTTTGGCAGTCGAGGACCCTGATTGATTTCGTAGTGACAGAGGCAAGAGATTAATAGCTGGTTGGCTATCTGAGAAGATCCGAATAACCGTGTTGTGAGAACTTACTTGATCGCCAATTTTTGCTTGGAACACCCTACAATGGTCTGGTAGGCGGAAGAAAAGACTGAGATTACGTTTTTCCGAAAATATGCCACTTCCTACACAATCGTTGGTTTTTGAACCATCAGTGTAGAAGTTTAAAGATTCTTTGCCAAAGCTCCGGTCCTCCCATACATTTCTGGATGGAATTTTATAAAGTTCATATTTATTGCCATAAATTTTAAAGAAGCTTTAAATTCTATAAAGAACCAATTTATGTTCCATAAATTAAAACGAAACCATGTACTTCGATATAATTTGCCTTTCTGTCATTAGCGAAATTTTACCGAAACTTTGCCAAAGATTAAATGGAAACTAAAATTTTAGAAATATGAAGAACGAAGAATGATGTTTTTGCAACATAACAAAAATTAAAAGCCAATTTGAACTATTTCCGAAATTATTATGAGCTTATTTATGCAAATAAAAGTTTCAGATTTTTTCCCTAAAATTTTGGACAATTCCTTCCGAACCGGAGTGTAAGACTGTACCTTTAGAATTTTCTATCACCAAAGTTTCATCCATTACAAAGCAGGTTTTCTGTTTGTATAGCCGAGCTAAACAAAACCAAAAAAAAAAGTTTCAGATTTTTTCCCTAAAATTTTGGACAATTCCTTCCGAACCGGAGTGTAAGACTGTACCTTTAGAATTTTCTATCACCAAAGTTTCATCCATTACAAAGCAGGTTTTCTGTTTGTATAGCCGAGCTAAACAAAACCAAAAAAAAAACAAGGACTACAACGTACCTCTTCAAATGATATGGACTTTTCCCTTCATAGTTGCAACCCATCTCTTCACATTTGAATTCAGTCTTCACTTCATGACTACTCAAATGTATACTCAACGTAGAACTATTTCTTCCGACATATTGACAATTCTCCTTTGGACATACAAATTTTCTATCACGTCCCGTGTGAATGTTGATGTGTAATTTTAGTGAGTACCTGCAAAGATAAGTAAAAAAAAAAATATTATTATATTATTTTCCATTTATAGTCAACGATTCACTTAAAATCTTCAACCCTCTCATATAAGGCTATAGTGGTTTTCCAGTTTAGAAGTTCTAAACTTGGTATTGCCCCACCATCATCAAATATCAATGCAATATTTGCATTTTTATAATTAAATTAATTAAATCGAACACACCAAAGAGAGAGAGAGAGAGCAAACCGGACACCCCATTCCCCATCTCATTTATCCAGGAGAAGATAGATGAGACCGTTGAGAAGGAGAAACAAACTTCAAGGCATATTTCTCCGGCATGTGTGATGCCAAGTCCACGTGCACTTTTTTGGGAGCACATAACATGGTTTTGCATTCAAAACGTGATTTTTCAGCAGCAGCGATCTTGAACAAGAGACCTGAGACACCATCTACTGACTGTGCCATCAGCAACTTGTGTTGTGTGGGTAGAAGCAATTGAATCAAAAACCCAGGCTAAAACTAAAATTGATTTTGAGAGATTTTCTCAGTTCTTTGTCAAAACAAAAAAATACACATGAAAATATTGTTGAAGAAGGTGCGACCGACCAGACGAACGAACCATTTGGGAATTCACCCAGCCAGATAGTTCAGATGCAGAAGAGACATCTCTGATTAATTAGCATACATAATTGGTGGTCAGAAAAGTTTCTTCCTTTTCATCGTGTATGTCGGTCGGTTGGTTTTATGTTTTTCATATACGTGATGATGGAACATGAGTGTTGTGTTGTGTTTTTCTTTTTTCGAGATGAAGGATTTGTGTAGTTTATGGAACATGAGCTGAATCCATAAAGTTATGTTTCAACTTTTAGTTTTTGGTATTTTAGAATTTTATCATTGTTCTGCCAATTATCTAGATCAGATATGTGCTTGAATTGCAAATGTTTGAATTAGGTCGTTTTTGAAGAATGACCAGGAGTTAAATAATTAGAAAGAGTTTAGATCAAAGTTTTTTTTCAAAATGATTTAATGAAAGCTGAACAAACAATTTGATGAAGGGCTGTGATTCCAGGAGGGAGTAAGAGGTGTTTCAGATATGATTGCAGGGTTCACTGAATGAACACTATTGGTGTTAGTTTACAGCCTTGCCAAACCCCACTTTGGATTTCAAACTCCCTCAATTATGAAGAATGTGACATTTGGATCCCTGGGATTTCCTCATGCACCAAGCAAGGCAGATAAATTCCCCATTTGACACTGCCGAATCGAAAGAATCCCACGAAATCAATCTCTTGAAAGCTGTTTTGGAAGGCTGCAATCCAACGAAAGGCTCCCGAGGACTTCAAGCTGCCTTTCCAGAATATAGTAGTACAGTTCACTTTAATTACTCTTTAAATGTTCATCTTCTACCGCATGAATTCTATCTCTAACTAGAGGAATGTCATTTTGGAACCTTCATTCCCGTCATCGAGAAGATTCTTCACATTCCAAAAACCCATATTTGCTGGGCATAGTAGCCATAAGTCGTCAATGTGTTGTCATTCCTTAACTGAGGGTTTCAGTAGAGGTTATTGATTTCAGTTACGAAGCTTACTTGTAATCATATTAACGTAGATATATGTAGAAACGCAAATAGTAACCCGGAGACCACTACGAGGAGGTAAAACAAACACTTCATCGTGACTCATTGTTGCAATCTGGACAATTTTCCGATGAGACACCTTACAGTTCCCCAAATTGCCCTTGGATTCCCTTAAACATCCAAGACCTCGTGTAAGACTTATTAAACCAACAATTGTCTTGAATAATCTACTCAATAAACTGGAACCTTACATAAACAAAGCTTTAATCCATTTTGGCAATTGCATTTCCTCTATAAACATCACAAACCCCTTCCCGACTTCGTTTTTTCTTTCAAATAAAATAATAATGTCTAAATATGTATTTCTTTCATTTTCTTTCTTCTTGCTAAGTCATAAACATGTTCTACCAAAAAAAAAAGAAGACTTGAAGTTTCTACAATTCTTTCAAATGTATCGCCTTCCCCGTATCATTTCTTATATCTATTTATGTATATGTATGGTGGAGTATTAGTTGTGTGTTCAAATTTTTGTCGATTTTGTCCATGTCGACGCCATTTTATTTCCTTAATGCTCTCTCCACCAACCAACCAACTGCATTTGACATAACCGCAGAGTACAAAGCATAGAACATATAAAACTGCAAACAATTTTACTCCAAAAGCGAGATCTTCAAGGCAATTATCATAACTCGTCTAAAATTCTGACAGAATTGCAAGCAAAAGTCCTTCTTCTCATACCTTGTAAATGTGTCCTCCTCGTCATCCTTCCACGCACCACAATCCACAACCACCGCCACCCGCCGCACCGCCCGCTACCGCCTCAACTAACAATCGTTCGTCTCATTTTCCCATTTTTCTCCAACACAACACAACCATCAGAAGAAAAAAAAAAAAAAAATTGTAGAAATAGAAAATTTTTGAAAGTTGGATTTACCAGTTAAAATAATATCCCTCCTTCTTCTCCTTTTTATTTACGTATATATGAACAAAGTGGTTCATGTTATGGTCCAGACAAGGATTACATATAAATATACAAGGACTATAAGCAAGAGATAGATAGAGAGAGAGAGAAAGGAGTTTCATATTAATTTAGAATTTTTCGTCCTTTTTTGGTCGTTTTCGATGCAAATTCAAAAGTGCTTCTTCACATCAGTCCCAGTTTCTTCTTCCAGCTAAAAAGTGTATGTACCCAAAAAAAAAGGACTCCTAGTTGTCGTCATCGTCGTCGTCGTCCTGATGATGAACCAGAGAGAGAAATGAGCGCCAAACGAATATCAACGATGCCGAATCACCGGATCCTGGATGATGTTTTGTGCTTTTCCACATCTCGACATTATATCACATTTATTTCAGAATTCTTTTTCGTCCTTTTTTTTTGGCTGTTGTGTTATATAGTGGTATGTTGTAGAAGGATATGGACTTCTCTATACCATAAGGCTGAAATAAGTTTTTTTTTTTTTTTTTTTGTGAAGAAGAAATTGGTTGGGTTTGTGTAGGAGAAAAGTCATAATCCAAATATTATCCGTAATGACGAGAGATGAAATGAGGACCAGAGCCAATTTGAGAAGGACGACAGATATACGAGGGTAATATTCATAATTTAGAAATGTATAATGTATTTTTGTCTGTTTGGATATTTCGAATGTTAATGTATATGAAAAAGGACGAAAGATATAGGAAAAAAAAGAGAAAGAGATAGAGATCACATAAATGAAGGCATTAGGTATACTGGTGTATTTCTTGGCTTCAGAGGACTTCAGAGAAAGAATTGAAGTTTTTTTTTTTTTTTTTAAATATATTTTTGCGCCTTTATTTTTGATGGGGCAAACCATTAGTTTGTTTCATGAATTTCATAAATTCCAAATGAGCTTTTCAAATTAATTCGCACGACGATTACTATGTTAAAATGACTTTAATAGTTGGATAGTAGAAAAATTTCGAATGATACTGCCACTTAATTTTGATATGGATCCTGCTGCTTGGGGTGAATATTTAAGACGCAGCTAGGTACAATTTGACTGCTTATAAAACTATTACCGGTGAATTTTGTGAAAGTTAATTTCACTTGTATATGAATTTCTTGAAATAATAACCTGACACAAAATCACTAATTTTGAAGTGTTTTGGAAATGTTAATTATTTCAAATAGTTCAAAAACCTTCTGCTCAAACATCTGATACTGTGTGACTTTAATAAAAAGCTTACGGTCAGTTTTTTAGGTGAATTTCTAAAAATAATATCCTGCGAAAAAGCGATTTTTTTTTTGGAATGCGAATTGTAACAAATAGTGCACGAACCTTCTGCCTAAGCGTCTGATATTATGTGAATCAAGTAAGAACTTAGTTTCAGCTTTGACAAAATTTAAAGATTTTTGTCAGTAGAAGTACAGGCCCTCTGGAAGACTAATGTATGACATGTGAAAAAATTGAGATGGTAGAAACTTTTCAACTTGTCGTATCCACAAGAAAGATGTTAACGTTTTTAAACAGATTTCTGTGCAACATCTTGAGGATTTTCACAACCCCATCTCCAATGATGAACTTCATACGAAACAGGCTAGGAACTCATTGCCTCTATCATAGACGTATCAGTCAATGAGTGGATTGCATCAAGCGGGCTGATCTAGAAGTACTTGGAGTAGAACGGTCGAAGAGGAATCTGCTCAACTGCGGAAGAGTTGGATAGAGCTGAAATACATCTTCAGAAACCATACACAATGGCGTCTAGGAACCTTGAAATAGTGAAGACCCTATTCCCCACAAAGGGAAATATATACGGTTCTGTAACCTTAGTAAAAAATATGTCGGCTACAACTCCGAAAAAGAAAAATATCAGAAAATTAGATACCATAAAATAAAAATATGGTGGCGCGACAACTTGTAGTGACCTGACCTGTAGGGCCTGAGCGACTGTCAACCATTTATTTGTTTGTGCGTATGACAGGAATGGAGGGCCTTGCAGGAGGTAATAATTGCTCGTGAAATTAACATTCTATTTAGGTGGCCCAGGGCGGGGTTCATTCCCTTCAGACATTTTTACGTCACACCGAAAACCTGGGAAAATATCGTTCGGGTCCCTTTAATGTAGTTTTCTCCCAGATGCTTTGGATGTAATTTGGTTTCGGGCACGTCACATCAAATCCATCTTCAAAAAACTTTCCAATTTCACCCAAACTACCACTTTTGCCAGAAAATAGTTTTCCATTCAAATAGTTCCAGAAGTCATCTTACTTTTAACTACACAACGACAGAGTCATATCCTAAAGTTCAAAACTCCCCATTATATGGATTTAATTTTCTTCTTCCCAAAAAATAAAAGAAAACCTATTCACCCATCTCCCTCCTCTCCTGTCACGACACACCATTAAAAGTCACCGAAAATGCATTTTAAACACATACCTTACCTACATTTTAAGTCAAGACGACAGCATCACAATAACAAAACTGTCTTATGTCTATTAACAGTTTCACTTGTGTCTTAAACTGCTTTGACAAAACAATTGCCAATGTCATTTAGTTGTGTCCTATGTCCTTGTTGCAGTGCCTCATCATAAAGCCATCCGCTCTCATCCTTTTTAAGCATCACTAACTTTAAACCACCAAAGAAAGGACACATAATATCTGCGCGCACACAATGAAAATGTGATATAAGACGATTAAACGACAATGACACCAGCTTTTTGCAGGATACGACCCTACCTTTAGTGTTCCCAAAAAGTTTCTCAGGTGATTTCCTATGCAGTAAGGTACCTACCTATTCTCTAAGTCCCAACACACACGCCCACCACCATCACATTACCCAACCAAAACACCTCTCTTCATGATGCAGGCATATATACAGAAGAGGGATATAAAAAGGACGTTGATGGCACTCAACAATGGCGCATTACGCTTGCACCTCTTAACATTTCTACCTTCTGTCTTGCCCCTTCTAAACAAAAACTCAAGAATTCAAGAAAAGATGAAATAACAAAAAAAAATTGAAATTGAGTTGGAAGCATTGGCGACGAAACAAGAAACACACGGCCATAAATATTTATGCTCTGAATCTTCTTCTAACAGATGGGGGTAGAGTCGAATCGGTGGTGGTTAGATAGAATGAGGTGGAGGAACTTTGTGAAAACGACCTTTGGGTGCAGCCGAAGATGGCGTTGCGACAGACGCGCGATGCCTCAGGATTCAAAGATTGAAGCGAATCAGGATAGAAAAGGAGTTACGTGCCATATCCTGACTTTTAATATCATCAAACCTTGAACTGTTGGTGTTTGTTTTGTATAGCAGGGCTGTATTTCCAAAAGTGGCGCCCGATGTGGGGACCTTTTAAAAAAAAAATCAATGAAAACACTCTTGGGAACTGAACCAAACATTGAAATTCGGGACTTTCAAATTTGAAACAAACTGTCAACTGTTTAGATCATGCCCCACGTTGGGCGCCACTTTGAAGTGTGATCTCAGCATTTTTCTTCGAAGAATTTTCATTTATTAAGAAATTCCAAAATTAAGTGAAGTTCGCTCATGTTAAAAACTCAAGGTGTATCTGCTCAGTTGTATACAAAGTTATTTAGAAAGAAGAAAGGCCAGCCAACGAAGAAGAGTCTCCTCTTATTTTTTTTTACCTTTGTGGACAAAAAAGAAACAACAAAATCCTGGCCATCTATTATTAGTTTCCATCCTTAAAACGTATAAACAGGATGATGGTGTATCTCTGTATCCGTTTGTCGCAGCATCTCGGGCGCGCAATGATAGCACAATGACAACGATGGTGTCATATAAGAGATAGAGGTAAAGAAGCAGAGGGATTGGCTTTATAAAAAGCATAAGTATGGGTAGTGTGAACCTGGCCATGTATCATGATGATGCAATGCGATATGAAAGTACGAATTCTTTAGAGATTCTCGTGGTCCTTACTCTTGTGCAAGAGAGGTGTCATTATAATATTCTCATCCCCAGAATTATCCCTTGAATGAATAAAAGGTTTACTTAAGTATACATTGCATTATTTGGCGTTTTGCTTCTCATCTTACTCGTATATGTTCACTTTCATTTATTAAGGATATGGTTTTCTGACTTTTTCTTGTTGTTTTTTTTTTTGTTGGGATATAGTTAGTTTGTGTGGGAATAATATGGACAGAGAGAAATTGTTTTGTGGCATTAAGAATGCATGAAGAACATTCTGTGTTTTATCATGAGGAAAAAGTCACCTTTTGATTGGATAAGAAGTTGGTTAATGGTGTTGTTAGTATTTGTGTTAATTGAACAAAATGTTTAAAGTAGAATATAAAGTTACATATGGAAACTCATTTCAAAAGCTTAAGCACTTTGATCGGCGCTTAAACTGACCTCCAGTGGCGTTCTGAAGGAAAATTCCAAATGGATAATCAATTAAAACGACCGGAACAAGCAGCAAATTGTCTTACTTTTCATTTGAATGATACGATTCTACAAGACCGAGTTCATTAGTGCTGACTTAAGCCAGAGTCAGATAATCCTGCAAACTTAACGCAACAAGAACGCAAGATTTAAATTTGGCGCCATTCGAAGTGTTATTGTTTGACATTTGAACAGTTATTATTGTTTGTTAGTAGGAGGTCATCATCATCATCAGGTCCTCTAACCCCGTACGGGGCATAGGGCGTCAACAAAACGTCTCCATCCTTCTCGATCTGCAGCTAGATACCTTAACTGTGGCCACGTCTTTCTCTGGGAGTTAGCTTCCGATAGCACCGTAGATTTCCCTGTTGTTCTTGGTCTTCCAACCCGCCGTGACCCCTGAGGATTCCATTAAAAGGACTGCTTCGCAATATCATCGTTTGGTTTCCTCAATGTGTGACCAATCCATTGCCATTTGCGCTTTCTGATGTCGATGTCCGCAAGCGCCTCTGACCTGTCCTACGCCACAATTCCTGGTAAGATATTGTTTGTGGCCAGCGAATTTTAAGGATGTGACGCAGACAGCGGTTCACAAAAGCCTGCGATTTTCTCGAGATGGTGGCCGAGACTTTCCATGTTTCACAAGCATATAATAGCACGGATTTCACATTGGATTCGAAGAATCTCAGTTTAGTGCGTGCGTATAAGGTTAATAAAAATGGAGCGCAACACGAATGAACAACGCATTCTCATTGTGAAATTGTTTTACCAAAATGGTGAAAGTTTTGCGGCACAGTTCGCAAATTGCGATCTCCAAAAGAGTCAACTGTAAAGCGATTATTTAGAAAAATTTGCTGAAACTGGGTCTGTCACTGATGTAAAGACAGCAACAAATTGAAGAAATGAATTATGGAGGGGATGTGGTTTCAACAAGATCTCATACAGCCAGAGAAACAATTCAATTTCGCGTTTTGGAGACCAGAATTGGCCGCCTAGATCGTGCGATTTAACGCCATTGGACTTTTTTCTTTGGGGTTTTTTTGAATTCGATGGTTTATGCGAATAAGCCGACGACGACTCAAGCCTTAAAAGAGGAAATTGGACGCTGCATTAATGAAATACCGCAGCATTTATGCAAAACGGTCATTGAAAAATTTCATTAAAAGATCGCGTATGTGCCAGCAAAGCCGCGGCGGCCATCTGCCCGATGTGTTGTTCTATACATAACCTCATCCTGTCTACTTTACGATATAATAAAGAATTCGCGATTTTTTTTTTAAATATCTGCGTTTTATTTAAAATTTAAATCTTGTTTTCTTGTTGGGACAGCCTTTATATGATCGACAGCTAACCTTACAGGCTATTTTTAAGTGGTAGAATGCTGGATGAAATTTATATAACTCAACATTTTACTAACTCAACATATTTGGTGAATTAACTCGAGGTTAACTTTAATCTTGCACTGATAAACTGAGTCTAAGAAGACAATAGAAATGTATCTTTCATTCGTCGGATCGGATTAACTGGGTTTTAACTAGGGTCTAAATTTATGATTGGCTGTACATTTTTTTTAGGCCTTAGAATCCCGTAGAACCATCTGGCAATTTTAAACTTAATTTTAAATTGAGGATAAGCTTTCGGAATTTCGTAAAGTTTTCAAGCAACACAAGAGCTGTTCACCTAGTCTTTAAAAAGTATTTTCAATTCAAAGGAAAAAAAATATAAAAAGTTAAATATAAATTTATTTTTATGTTTTTTAATGCTCATTTTCCAACAACATAGTCTACTACTGCAATAATATATTCCTTGAATAATATAATAAAACTTAATGACCAAAAAGACAGAGAGCTAAAGAGAGTAGGTATAGGGTGTCTATGTGTATAGGTATAAAAAAAAAACCTAGAAATCATCACAAAACTAATGCACACTAAATGCAATTTGCTTTCGTTAGAGACTCTATGTTTCTTTAGGATTCGGATGCATTTTGTATATATTTGGACTTATACTTTATACAAATGCACAACAAGGATACGAATCAAATCGAGAAATCAAATGGTCCGAGGAAATAAGAAAAAAACAGCACCTTAAGAATTTATAATGGAAGTTTTGCCTTCGTGTTTCGTGTGTTTTGTTTTTGCTTTGGCTATTATTATTCAAGAATGCTTGAATGTTAGAGATCTGTTTTCTTCATTTTTTTTTAATGGCGGTACATTGAGGATGTCATCGTAAATGACATACACTTGAGTTATAATTTGTCTGAATCATTAAATAAATGGTGTCCAGTGATGATGTTTTGAGAAAAACATGAATCAATAAAAAAAAAATGTTGACAAAGGGGCATATTTATTGTCAAACTTTAGAACCGAGTCCAACTGGCCTAGAGTCTACAGTTAACACACAGATTGGGGCATATTCATAGTTGTCTGACAAGTTGTTTCTTTGTCCCTTCTAAGCTAACCTGGCGTTTATGTTATTCATAGACAATTTACACTCGGGTCCAAAAGATTAACTGGAGCTCGAACTTTAAAAACGGCTGACTCTTTGACTAAGTTGTTTTTTGCTATCTGTCAAAAAATGGATTGGATTTCAATGGATTGACAGGCAATGGCACTAAAATTGTAGTAGAATTCTGTTTATTACTTAACAGAGCTGCCAAATTCTTTATAAATAGCAGGTGTTTCTAATCTGTGTGTTAACTTTAGACTCGAGGCCAGTTGGACTCGGGTCTAAAGTTTGACTATGAATGTGCCCCATTAAAAAAAACTGCTATTCATAAAGAATTTGCCAGCTCGGTTTAGTAAAAACAGCTTGAAGGTATAATCCTTTTTACCTAAAGCTCGCACTGTGTCTCTGGCATATAAAGGGTACATAAAATCCCCTTGAGTGCGCGGTAATTAAAAAAAAAATCTACTAAAATTTTAGTGCTATTGCCTGTCAATCCACTTTGTCTGTTTTGTTAATGCGGGTGCAAGAATAATTTTTGGCGAAACAAAAACAGGGTTAGTATTAACATTTATAAACATATTTTAGAAGTACAAAAAACAAAAAATATATTATTGCAGATGAATGATAGTATAAGGAAAACTTAAAAAGATCTAGGCAGCAGAACTGTTTTTTTGTTTTTTTGACAGATAGAAAAAAACAACTTAGTCAACCATTTTCAAGGTTTGAGCTCCAGTTTATCTTTTGGACCTACATATGTCTAAAAATTGTCTATAAAACATGAACTCCAGGTTAGCTTAGGAGAGACAAAAAAGCAACTTGTCAGACGACTATGAATATGTCCCAATAATTTCAACAACTGTTAGTTTAAATCTAAGTAGAGTAGAGTAGAGAAAGATCGTGGCCGAGAACGGACGTGTCGTGGGGTGCGCACATTTTTGTTTTAAAGTCGGGTTCTTCTCATAGTTGAAAATAAATTACTTTTTTCTTCATTTTGACAATTTTCGAAATGGCTTGCCTATACTGTAGTAAGAGGATTGATCGCAGTGATGCTTTTAGAATCAAGTGTACTGATTGTAATTTGTTTTGTCACGGGTCGTGTGCGAGATTAACTTCTGCTGACATCGAATTTTTTATGAATTCGAAAGACTCTTTCTTTCGATGTGCTAAATGCAGTACTCTGCGGCGTTTGTCTCTTCATCAACAAGAGACTCCATCAAAACCGTTGCTTCCAACAGCTACATCAAAGCCAAACTCTTCTAGTAAACACAAATCATCAAGAGAAATGCTAACTGCTCAGAAATCAACAAAAACAAAAGATGATGTAAATGTCAACAGATCATCACCTAAATTGCAATCGTCATCCACTCATCTCAATGCACTTGCCCCCACTAAAAACCAAGAGCATGTGCCTTGCAGTGCAACAAATGATTTTGATGGAAATATTGGAGATGCATCTGGTTCTTCATTTAAAACATTAAACGTAGAACAGCAGGTAAACGAAAGGCAGCAGCTAGAAACACATCGGCCTATCGATGAATCATCCGGCGAACATCAGTTCACAACAGACACTGCGACAAACGATCAACACATAAAAAACTCAATCACCTTGGATATGCTCTATGAGGAAATTATTTGTTTGAAAAAAATTAACTGTGACTTTCTCAGCACAGTCCAGCAGCTAAAAAACGAAAACCAAATACTTAAACAAAAGATTAATACTCTCGAGAGCAAATTAAATTGGAGAGAGCAAAAACATATGGAAAACATAATCGAAATTATTGGGGTACCTGGAGCTAACAACAACAATGCGATTGAATGCGCACAAAAAATATTTCAAAGTGGACTAGATGTTTCTGTTTCTCCAGCTGACATTCAGCAATGCTTTGTTAAGCGCGTATGGAATCGGAACTCTACTGACCCTTCATCAAATAAAAAGAAGTATAGCGATGTTCTCTGTGTTCACCTCGCCTCCCTACACACCAAACAATTGATTATGAAGAGCAAAAGGAAAGCTGTTAAGAAACTTAAATCTTCTCTCTTCGTTCCTGATGGCAAAAGTGACATATTTATCAACGATTGCTTTACAAGCTACACTCGGGCTCTATTTATTGAAGCTAAGAAATGTAAGAAAGAAAAAAATTATAAATACCTTTGGTTCCAGAATTCAAATATATTATTAAGAAAAGTAGATAAAGGTAGGGTAGTTACTGTAAGATCGTTTGATGATTTGGCGTCTTTGGAAGACTAATTTGTCTTTCATTAAATTTTTTAAATAAAATCCTTATGATAATGTTTAATTCATTTGTAAGCATGGATCATACAAGTAACAACCCAACCTCTACTACTATAAGAGATATAAGCGATAATGTTTTTTGTTGTAACTCTGAAGTAGGCAATTCTTTTTTTGTTGTTCACCAAAATATGCGTAGCTTGCGGCAAAACTTTGATTTACTTGTATGCAATCTTGAAGCTCTTGCATACTTACCAGATCTTATCTTTGTTTCTGAAATATGGATTTTTGATTACGAACGTGTTAGTTTTTCAATTGATGGTTATAATTTCTATTCAAAAACAAACGAAACATATTCTGCAGGTGGAGTGGGAGTCTTTGCACGTGAGTCATTGGGAGATAACGTTGTGCGTCACTGTTTGTTGTCCGCGGATGTCATCCAGTTCTCATGTAGTATATGTAGCAAGCTGTTTAATTTTATTTGTGTCTATAGACTTCATTCTCATAGTTTGGATTCTTTTTTGGATGAATTTTCATCTTTGTTAAACAATATTAAATCTCCTAATCTTGTCATACTAGGTGATCTAAATATTGATATTTTAACTTCTTGTACTGTTTCTGATTCATATCTTTTTTTGGTAGCTGAGCATGGTCTAACGTCCTTAATTAATGAACCTACAAGATCAGCCTCAGGTTCCTGTCTAGATCACGTATTTGCCCGTTTTAAAGATTTGTCTTTGAGTCAATGTTATGGTGTTAACTTTGATCTTCATATATCAGATCACTGTATGACTGGGATTTTGTTCAGCACCATGAAAAACTTGGAACGTAGGAAAAATGCTTCATCTTCAACTATTAAAAAAAGGTTAAATTTTGATCTGCTGAACAATTCCCTACGTTTTGAAAATTGGGATACAGTCTTTGCCGAAAGTAATGCTTCAAATGCATATGATTTATTTCAAGAAATTTTACAGTGTTATATAAATACCTACAGCTTCAACCTAGTGATTAAAAAATCAGAAATGAATTTAAAGCCCTGGATAAACCGTATTATACTGAAGAAAATTAAAATCAAAAATAAGTTACGTAGAAAATGTTCTCAGCATCCATCTAATAATGTTTTAAAAAATCGTTACAAAAAAATGTGCAAAAAGATTAACTACGAAATTAGATTACATCGCGATAGATATTATTCCTCTTTAATGAGTAGTTCGCAGGGCAACCCTAAAAAGGAATGGAAAGCTATAAACAGTATAATTAACGCTAATTCACCCAATATCTCCAACTCGATTGTACTAAATAGTGACGGTGTAGAATTTGAAGACCCTATAATTATTGCTAACCAATTCAACGACTTTTTTGGTTCTGTAGGTCAAACTTCGAATTCAGTTGATTTCTGTAATCGATGTGAAGCCGAAGTTGGATTAGTAGATAGCACATATCATAGTAGTTTCTTTTTTGACCCAGTTACTGGATCTGAGGTATATGGTTTAATCAATTCTCTCAATAACTCGTTCTCATGTGGAGATGATTGCATTCCAAATCAAACTCTAAAACAAATCGCACTGAATATATCTGATATCTTAGCTCATCTTATTAATTTAAGCATTAGCACTGGAGTTTTTCCATTTAAACTAAAATGTGCTAGCATTATTCCACTTTTTAAAAAAGGTAATAAAAAAGAAGTCAATAATTATAGACCTATTTCATTGCTATCCTCCATATCGAAAATATTTGAAAAAGCTGTTAAATATAGAATGTTGCGTTATCTTAACAAAATAAATTTCTTCAATAGTTCGCAGTTCGGTTTTAGAGAAGGGCTCTCCACTGAAAATGCTCTTCTTGAATTTTGCACTTTAATTAATAAAGGCTTAGATGACAAAAAATATTGCGCTGGTTTGTTTGTAGACATAAGCAAAGCATTTGATACAGTCGACAATAGCATTCTTCTTAACAAATTATATAATATCGGATTCCGTGGTTTTTTTCATAAGTGGCTTGTGTCCTATCTGAAGGACAGGACTCAAAGAGTGAAAATTGGAGATTTTTTAAGTAACACTAGGGTTTCTAACCTTGGTGTTCCACAAGGATCGGTCCTCGGTCCTATCCTGTTTCTCGTCTATATAAACTCTGTGTTCAGCCTTTCATTCGTTGGTAAGGTAACGGCTTTTGCTGACGATCTTGGTAAAGCTTATGCCTCACCTAGCCCTCTATGCCTTGTGGCTGATTTAAATTTTGATATCCACCTACTGCGTATCTGGTTTGCAAAACACAAACTTAATGTAAGCAACAAAACTAAATTAATGTACTTCAGTCTAAGAATACAAGCGATTCCAGATATAGATATATTATTTCATGCTCAAAATTGCCAACGTTATAGAATGTTAAGCTGTTCTTGCAATGGTAGTGGTAGTGGTAGTGCTCTATCGCGATTTGATGAAGGTGAAGTCTGTTCTGGCAATTGTTTTAATGTTGAAATAGTTAATGATTTTAAATACCTAGGTATTTCGATTGATCAAAATATGAGTTGGACAAATCACATTTCAAATTTGAAGCAATATCTACGTTCATCGATCCGTAGTCTTTACCACCTCAAAAAATTTTGCGATCATAAAACCTTAAAAACAGCCTACTATGGAATATTCCACTCTAAACTTCAGTATGGGATTAGTTGCTGGGGTGGTGCTTATCTAACTAAAATTCAGCCTCTGGTCATTTTGCAAAAATGTGCTATCAGAAAAATCTGCGGGGTCAACCGGTTGTATCCTTCTATGGTGCTCTTTAGATCACTGAACATTCTACCTGTGAGACATTTATATTATTTTAAAGTTTTTAAAATATTCTTTATGAGAAGTGGATATCTACAGAGTCCAAACTCGGAGATCAGTAATTTGCGAAGCAACCTTGACAGCTATGTATCCGTCCCCTCATTTCGAACGACTCACTTTAGAAACTTCTACTCCATTGTGTCCCACAAGCTTTTTAATATGTTTCCTGAAAATATTCGTTGTATTCGAACCTTAAAATTATACTTGCAAAATACTAAAATATGGCTTCTTGAAATTGATCATTACCAAATCGAAGTTTTGTTGACCTACATCATTTAGTTTTAAACTTAATTAATTGTCTTATATATCAAAAATAATGTTTATTTTTTCTTTTTTAATTCTTGTATTTAATTTTTGTATTTTCGTTATATTAATTTTTCCTTAATATTGTTCACCCCACATAAGTCATTTATTTATACTGAGTGTCATTTATCACTATTTAAATTGTTAAATATAAAATGTCACTATAACTATTCTTTATCATAATATCTCTTTTAAAATTTGTATAATTATCCTTTGTTACTTTCATAAATGTATTATTATAATAAGAATAATGAAAATAAAATAAAAAAAAAATAAAGTATCGATATGAAGCAAAAAATTCCTGTCACAAAAATAAATACTTCACTAATAACTTTAGCTTCACTAGAAAACTGCAATGAAAATCAAAATCTACTAAATTGTGTTTGCTCACTCACTTTTTTTGAATAAAATAAAATAAAATAAAATAAAATAAAATAAAATAAAATAAAATAAAATAAAATAAAATAAAATAAAATAAAATAAAATAAAATAAAATAAAATAAAATAAAATAAAATAAAATAAAATAAAATAGAACTTTTTTTGGGAGTGAACTTAGGAATTGAGCTCCCAAAAATAAAAAAAAAATTCTTTTATATCGGAAAATTCAACTGCTTTGATGCGACATCAAGAGTCATACGAAAAATGCAAATATTAAATAACGACAAAAGAAAAAATTCAGAATGAAGATTAAAGGAGTTTTAGCTTATATCTCTCTACCTACCTACTATCAGTACCTAACTGTTTGAAAAAAATCTACTATTCCGACAATAGGGGAATAACTTTTGAATATCTTTTCCAAGCAATTGAATTCTTTGGAAATTATTCTAAGCTTCAAAAGAACGACTATTTAAAAAAAAAATCATTCTTCGTCATTTAAATGATTTCTTCTTCGTTTTTCCTAGTCACTTCACAATTTTCCAACCAGCATAACCATTAACAAAGATTTAGTCAATAAAAATTAACAACAAAATACATTTAAAAGAAAACAAACCCTTCTACTTCTATACACTGTTATTTCTGATGTAACAAAAATAAAAATGAAAAAAAAAAAATTCTAAAACCACTCAACATAATGATCAAAGAACTCATAGTGAGACATCTCTAGTGCCATATCTGCTGCAGTAGGTATAAAGTCTGTTGAGGAGGAACCTACTACATAAGAGGGTTGTGGAGGGGGCTTTTGGCTATATATAGAGTAGGAAGTGAAGGTATATTACTTTTCAGAAAAATCATCAACATCATTCTGCGCTGCAAGTGTTTTTTGCTACTGCTACTGCTTCTGGTATGGTGGTGCTCACAAGAAAACTAATTTAATCCTGAATAACTGTTATATCCATCCACAACTTTATATACATATATCTATACGCCCGGCTTCAGTTTCAAGCACCAGCAGCAGCACAGCTCCGCAACAGCAAGCAATTGCAATTTCTTTCGTTTTTTCTTTGGGAAACAGAGTCATCGCATTATATCCTCCTCCTAGCGTGTCATTTCACACCACTCACAGTGCGCTACACATCGTCACAATTACAACATCCAATTGCAACAACTTGGAAAATAAGGAAAAAAACAAAACGAAACAGAAACTCCTTTGCAAAGTAGTGCAGGTCCTGAATCCTGATGTCAGAAGGATGTGCACAACATCATCAGAGAATCGGACAAAAAGTAAAAAACAAGATGGAGAAGACTAAGAGTTCATTTCATCTAACTATAGTTCTTCCCTGGCAGTGTTGATGGGATCCTGATGGATATAAAACTATGCATCAGAGTGGTACGCTGCAAAAATTGCATATCACATCACACACACAAACACTCCCAGCATCGCACATAAAATGAAACTCTTCCAAGAGGCAGCGATACATATCTTATATCCAGAATCGGAATTGGTAGGTGGACGCAAGTGGTGGCAATCACATTCATTCGTATACCTACTCCTCATGCAGCAGAACAAGCTTCAGCAAACTGTGAAAATGGAAAAGTTTATTTTACTTTAGGTATAGGTATGTAGTTTATCCAGTTATATATTTTTATTCTCTAAAGTGTGACAGGAAAGGATCATGATCAGATAGTGTGACGAAATAAGAAATCCTAAACAAACATCCTGTCCTCTATATCTCTCGCAACTATAATATGGCGTTCCTGGAATCGATCCAATCCACTTGTGCAAGGACTTAACGAAAAGGATTTTTGCAATGTCTACCAACCTATATACATATATCGGGATAGAAAAGGCACAGCTCAGCTAGACGAGAGAGAAAAGACATTTTGAATTTGATTCGCAGACGCTATCTATTGCAATTTACGTTGTATTGTTTGGCTGATGTCAGAAGTGGGATCGAATGGAAAAAAAGTGGCAGCGGCGGCGAAGGATTTATATTTTAAGGAGGCTAACGTCAAACTCAGGAAACTGACATAGGCTCGTCGCTCGTAGCGTAATGGTAGTCCTTCCGTAGGAATATGCCATGTTAAGGGTCTGGGATTTAAAATGTTTTTTTTTCACGCACTTCTACCTTTTCCGAGAAATTGACAAAATCACAGTTATTGTCAAACACATTGTGCCATCATCACAATTGTCGCAAGTGACACTTCAGTAGCGGTCTTCTGCGCCTTCTCTCGGGGCTTATGTCAACGAGCTGCAACGAGCAATTCACTTCATTGGTGGTGTTCTGTGCCTTTTCGGGAGGGTACAGCAAGCATCTTTCATTCAGCTTGGTCAATGTCGATCTTGTAAGGTGGCATGTGTCACTTCAGTAGCTACGCCTTCTCGGGGTGTTACTATAAGAAGCATCTTTCATTCAGCTTGGTCACTGTCGATCTGTTAAGGTCGCAATAGTAGCGGTCTTTTGCTTCTTTCATTCAGCTTGGTCGTTAGTGGTCTGTTGAGGTCGCATGGGTCACTTGATCTTGGTCTTCTTCTACTGCGCATTCTCTCGGGTCTTACGTTATTGATTCATTTTTTCAATCTTTAAAATTTGTGTGTTTTTTTCAAATCCTATTTGAATCCTTTTATATTCATTGACCATAGTTTTACCGTCGCCATTTTGATGGTAATTTCAAAAATCCCACTTTGCTCGCCACTCATAGGTAGCCAAAAGAAGAATCTATTTACTTATACGATGCGAAGCTTTTATATACAAAACTAATATATACATAAGTGCTTACGCTCGAAATTGAATTTCTAGCTAAATTGTACAATCTAGTAGCAAAAAGAAAAAAAGAAAGAAAAAAAAAACCACTCATCGTCATTTTCCGTTTCCTGAATCCTAAATCACAAGAGACTAATAAAGACTCCAAACCCAGGAAGAGAGAAATCCAAGTCCATTTCCATTCATTTTATCCAACACACACACACACACACACACACCACCCTTAAGGCCCTTAAGGTATATAGAAAATGTATAGGAACTCTCAACTTCAATATTGAACTTTTCGATTTTTCTGAAATGTCAATGATTTCCTCGGAATCCTTAATATGCGTTGTATTGCACGATGCATGCCACTCAATTTTTCCCATATACCAAGTATACCGAGTATGTTTGTATATATAAAGCGAAGCGACGACGAAGGACGACTAGGCATCGTGTCGTCCTCCACTTATCCTCTAATGCACTTATACAATCTAAAAGCTAGTGAATTGACTATAGATCCCCCGGTTTGCATCTCGCAAGTTTCTCAATGGGGAATCAATACCGATTTTCGTATATGTAAACCTTTTTCCTTCTATAAGTGTACCGTATACGTATACGGAAGGATTCCTTTGACTTTAGTCAGCCATCAGGATATATTCACATTTTTCGTCGGAGAAAATGAGGTCTTGCTGAAGAAAAGTTGATTCGATTTTCAGAGTGCTGCGACATTGCATTATATCGTTCTTTTTTTTCCCCGAAGGGAGCAAGTTTGGTCGTCACTTCAAAACTATGAGATAGAGAGAAAATAGCGATTTCTAGAGTGTATGGTGAATTTCACCATTACTTAGAAATGCTTTGAAAATTAAAAAAAAAAAACTGAATTTTTCACCAACTTTCGACTTAAACAACATTTCACACACAACAAAATCACTAAAAATAGCTCTTCACAAGAAAAGTCCATGAACTTTAAATTTTTTTTTCGCGCGAAATTTATCAAAATTTCAAATGAAAATAAAATTGTGAAATTCCTTCTACTTAAAAAGGCTTTAACATCAGAAAAGACTGCTTATTGAATCTCTGTATTGCAATGATGCAAGTGCCCTCTATTGGGTGTGGCGGATATTATTTTTGTGCATACATATATATCAATGTGTAACTCGCTCTCTAAAGCAAGTGCTCATTGCATTTACGTAGTATTATTACGATATAAAGTAGCTTTTATGGGTTTTTGGGGATTTTATAATGTTTGATGTGAACATTAGAAAAATATCGAGGTTTGCTAAAAGTAAAGTGGAGGACACATCATTGCATAGTATATAGTTCGACTGTACCATTTTGCAAAGTGAAATGTTTCACTCTATTTCTATATGTGCGGATGATGTGAAAGGGCAGAGAGAGAGGGAGAGAGATGGGTGATGGTGTATTGCATTAAATCGGTTAGTTTCATTGCAAATTTTTCACCCACTTTTGCCAGAGGCCATTAGGAGTCTTTGGCAATTGCATTTGAAAATGGAAAAAGCTATGGGATATATGTATGTATGTGCATTTACGGTTGGGACCGTTCTAGTGTGGCCGTAGATGATTGTGTATAGGAAAGCAGTATATTTTTTTTATGAGTACATCAAGGACCGTGGTAGTCAGGGCAATTCCAGTAGATTTTCGCTCAAAAGTCGTTCCATAAGTGGACGATTGAAATGTTTTTGTTTATTACACTACTCCTATATTATCGGTGTTAATGTGAATTTCACCGATAATGCGATTTGGCAATCAGATTTAACGATAAATTCTCAAGCTTAGATATTTTGCTCTACTTTTTTGATGATTTTTACAAAGCTGTCACAAGAAACAAAAAAAAACTGATTTCACTTTTCTCAAAAGGTGAAGTATATTGAGTCGACTTAAGAGCTTTTGCCTTTTGAGCACAGAAGTAGATCTTTGAAATTATCGTTCCAAAAAGAAATAATTCAATATTTTTTTTAAGACGACAACTCAGTGTGCAGTTTTTGAATACTAATGTTTTCGATAATATTTACAATTAATGAGTTACTCATGTAAAAGTGACATTTTTTCGACATTTTCAAACCAAGTTGTGCGTAAAAAAGTAGTTCGATTAGGACTTTTTACATTTTCTTCAAAACACCATGAAGAGGGCTACATTAATGATTTTATGTTTAATATGACTTATTTACATTCCCAATTTTTTTCAAAAAACTGAATTTCACTCAAAAATATAGCTCCCCACAAGAATTCGGCTTTATTAGATTTGTTCTCATTATTGAACAACAACTGCCTGAGGCAAAATATACAATATCCTTCAAGGAAATTTATACACAAGCCAGAAACAATGCAAAGTATTAAAAAACTAAGAATAAGAGTAACAACTGAAAGCCTCTCCTCCACATTGAAACAATAAATATCCCAAAAAAAACTCAAAACAAAACACCAAAATTGCAATAATCATAAATTAAAAAACACATCCTGCAGGCAGATGGCACCCAAAACGAACCTTAAAAATGTACACATTTCTACATATCTGTGCGAAAATAACTCATTAGATCCTGGAAACACTTGCAGCACATGCAATTCATAACAAATCACGCTTATGACCATAACAAAACGCCACGACTATTATAACACCCCGAGTTTACACGGATGTGTGATGATACATGTGATGGTGGTCATTAAGGATATTTTCTATACAAAACATTATAATAATAAAAAAAAAAAATAAGAATTACAGAATAAAAAAAATAAAAATTATTTGCACACAATTAAATGCAAGGATTTAAAAACAAACACAAAAAATTCATATGTGAAGTCATCTCTGAAATATGTATATAAATGTCCTGCAAGGATATGCATGCATTTTTAATGTCTTTTCTTTTGTTTTCTTTACATTTTTATGTTTTTTGTAGTACGTGTAAATATTTTTGTTTCATTATAACAAATATAGGAAAAGAATTACACTTGATTATGTTGTGTCCTTTTTTTGTTGTAATTCTGTCAGCCTGTCATAAATATCTGTTGTCTCCTCTGACAAGGAAAAACTGCAAATAATAAGAGGATATGTTGTGTTTCTGTTGGATTATGGATTATTTTTTTACCAAATAAATTTTGGATACTTTTTAAAATAATGTCAGATTCCGGGACCAAAATGAATTTCCACAATGTAGTAAAATCATTCATCTCAAATTTTTTGATTGAAATCTAAGTTAGAAATGGAGCGGCTTTATTTGCTACGTTGGCCGTCTCAATTTACAATAAATTTGCTTTCTCTTTCTATTTTGCTTGCAACATTTTTTCAATTAAAACGCCTAAAAGTCCACTTAATACTTTTTGAATGGAAAACATTACAGAAAACAGTATACTTTTAGGCGATTTAACTCTGAAATTATATCGGGTTTTTCAATAAGAGCGCTACGAAAGTTTTTTTTAAAATAAAATAAAAACGGTTTTGGATATCAATGAAATTCTTTATTCCTGTGAAAGTACGCTCGATGCCATTATGTATGGAACTCGATTTCTTTTGCATGGCCACCACGGGCACGCTTGCAGAAGTTCAGGCCCTGAACCCAATTTTCGACGCTTTTCAAGCATAAATCGGCCGATACTAATGCAATTTCACGTTCGATATACGTACCAAGTTCATCAATTGTCGCTGGCTTGTTGGCATAGACCATAGACTTGACGTAACCCCACAGGAAATAGTCTAACGGCGTCAAATCGCACGACCGAGGCGGTCAAGCGACTGGACCATTGCGTGAGATAACACGTTCTCCAAACATGGTATCTAATAAATTGATTGTGACATTCGCTGTGTGGCTTTTGACGCCGCCGTCCTGTTCGAATCAAATGTCCTCCAAGTCCATATCATCCAATTGGGGCCAAAAATATTCGGTTATCATTGAACGGTAGCGATCCCCATTCACAGTAACGTGCCGGTATTGGTCATCACGGAAGAAGTACGGCCCAATGACGCCCCCGGCCCATAAACCACACCAAACCGTAATTTTTTTGGGATGAAATAATGACTCATGGAGTACATGTGGATTGCTGCCTGACTAATAACGCATATTTTCCTTATTGACGAAGCCATTCAGCCAGAAATGAGCCTCATCACTGAAGATGATATTTCGATAAAAACCCGCTCTTAAAGTTGAGACCACTGACTCCGAAATTCGGTAGTAAATTTAAATAATTTTGACTCGTTGTTGGATCGTATATCATGATGAAATGGCAAATCTTACTCGAGAGAAATGTCAAGACAACGGGAAAAAATATGGCGTTCCCTAAAGCTCTTCTTTTATAGCGAACCTATTGAAAAACCCGTTACGAACGTCATATGAAAATTTGCTACAACCATGAGTAAACATTATTTTGACATCAAACTGAACACCTCTTACTTGTTTAGCCTGTATAGTGTATAATTGATATTGCTTCTATTTAAACTACCCAAACCTTAGATCTTTATTTATTTTTGTCATCATTGTCAATGTTTTCTGAGGTCAAATTTACAAACCAGGACTTACTTCGTAAACCAAACCACAATTTATGTAAAACAACACAATTAATTTTAGGCCTTGCTTTAAACATTTTTCGAAATAAAACTGAAAATTGTAATTAAAATTCTCCTTTTTCGAAAATGGACACTCATTACATAATTTTAAACATCTAAGTACAAATGCATAAATACATAGTACATAATTGAGTAATTTTAAAATGTACTCAAGTAATTTGCAGTTTGGTTTATGTTCCACAATATCACATCGATGTTTCTAAAAATCCCACCACACTATTTTGTTTTAAGAAATAAGATTACAAAATCCTAATATTATTACTTACATAGTCCGAAATATCTTGCCACATGTATCGCATACAAAACGTTCATCCGTTGACTGTCCGCCATTATTGCCACTGCCACCCCTGTGGCGTTTTCTTACTTTTACTGCATCCCCGCAAGGAACCGAATGCACGTATTCCATGTGTTCTTTGTAATTATTTCGCCTCGAAAATGACCGTTTACAAATTTCACATTGGAAAATCTTTTCGTTGGTATGCTGACGCAAATGATGTCGGAGTGAATTTTTCGTAAATGATTTCTCACAAAGTTGGCATTTAATTTTTGTACCATGAGACGATTGGAGAGCCTCCAAGCCACCCTCTGTATGGATAATCCGATGGAATATCAACTCCGATTCATAAGAAGAGCTGGAATTTTTCAATTAAATGGAAATTTATTATTATTGGTATTAAGTGTTTTGAGGTTTGTTGCTTTTCGGATTCTTGCCTAAATGTGCAATCTGAACATTTCCAAGATTTTTGGGCATCTTTTTGGGCATCTTTTTGGGATGTGGTTGATGATTCAATGGTTGCTGATGGTTTTTTAGAAGTTGAAGCTACACATTGTTTGTATCTTCTATGCGAACTAAGTTCTTGAGGGAGAGTAAAAGTTTCTCCACAAAGTGGGCAGATGTGTTTCTGTTCCGGATGAACCGTATTCAGATGGGTTTTTAACTCTAATTTAGTTGGGAAGTAAACTTTGCAATATGAGCACTGTCTCAGAGTGATTTTTTGTGCTGAAGATTTCTTGGGATTTTCTGGTGGAATATCTTCGATAATCTCCTTACAGCTTTCAGGATGACTAATTTGATGTAACATGGCTTCAACTTCTGAAGAAGAACTAAAAGGTAGAAAAGTTAGTTAACGAAGGTTAAGGCAAATATAAGGGATTTCTTCAACTTACACATGGTTGCACTTTCCGCATTTTAAATCCTTCCCAATTTCCTCATTCACCTCGGTCTTTCTTTCCGCCTTTATTTTATTCAACCTTGCATTGGATTTTTCTCGATGCAACTTAGTCTTTCGGTGCTGAACAGCTGCTTCAGGACTATTGAACTCTTCACTACAAATCGAACAAAAGAATCGTCGCTTGTTGTGCTTGAACTTTTCATGCCTCTGAAGAGCCATCATCGACTTGATTACTTCTTCCGGACACAAGGCACATCTAAATCTAGATTGATATTCATCCGATGCTGTTCCAATTGCTTCTTGTTCTGTCTTTACTTCTTCACACCGTAGGGCATGCTGGCGCAATTCTACATTGTACCGAAAACTTCGATGACACTTGAGACATTCGATGGAGACCTTTTTACTGATGATTATTGGAACTGATCTGTTTATAGCCATTATCACTTCCCGATGATCACTCCCAAGAAGATGACGTCTCATCTGATTGTTATCTTCACATTCGAATTGACAAAAACTGCACCAAAATTTTCCTCGACCCTCAGTTCGATCACGATGTTCCACTGAGTTCCAATGGATTAGGAAATTTTCTTCGTCATTGGCATAGAATTTACAAGGGCTACATTGAAATGGAGATTGAAGAACTATCTGATGGATATTATCGAGAACCATGCCGTATGATTTAGCTAAATCAGCACCTCTTCGAACATAGTGATAGTGAGATATTAAATGTTTGCCAACTAAAGTCCTTTGCATGCGATGTTTGCAAATTTCGCATTTTACAAAGGTTTTGCGTCGCTTTCGTTTATTTGTATCATTAGCTGATGATGATTCTTTGGCGGAAGAGATATTTCGTTTCAATAGTAATTCAGGCGGTACAGTAGGATGAAGGCTGTGCAAAGTAATTTCAAGTTGCTTGCCTACACCGGCTCTTTCTAGCTGCTCTTCAGTTTCGGATTTCCTCAAATGAACAGCAGATTTGAGGTGTTTGTCGTATATGCTTTTTGTCTTCAGTTTCCGACAGCAAATATTGCACCAGTAGTCTTGAAGAGGTGCTGGTGGTGCGAGAAGCTATGGAGAAGAAAAAGGTTATTTAAGTTATTAGACTTGAAAAAAATTACTCACATCATTTTTGAAGTTAAGTTTATCAATTTTCGTTCCTGGAACCCATTTGCCTTTGGTATGCTCAATTGGAGGATGGACACTATCAATATCTTCCCATGACGAATCATCCCAGTCTGTTTCAACTTTCGAAATTAATAAATCTCCTGATGATTTCCATTTGCCACTAGTTGATGGACCATCATCAAGTTTCCACTTCCCTCCGGATGATAATTGCATTTCTGAAGGCTCAATGTACCCTGATGTTTTCCATTTGCCACTAGTTGATGGACCATCTTCAGGTTTCCACTTGCCTCCGGAAGGTGTTTCAATTTCTGGTGATTCAATCTCATCAGATGGCTTCCATTTCCCACCACTTTGTGGGGTTTCAAAGGTCTTCAATGTTTTTGTTACACTTCCAGGTTTCCATTTGCCACCACTTTCAGGAATATGAAGTGTTGAATCATCTTTTGGAACAAGATCTTTTTTGTGCAAAAGCTTTGGACGATTTTGATGGTAATCCGGTTCCAAATACTTCTTCAGAGGTTTCCATTTATTACTTTCAGTAGCTACAAATTTGCTGTGCCATTTCCCGCCCGAAGAACTAGGAACAGCAAGACTACTTTGTTGATGGCTCTTGCCTTTCCACTTACCACCGCTACTTCTTAGTGGCTGACTGCCGGGTTTCCATTTGCCTCCGGTATATGGAGTTGGTACATAATCTTCGTCATCGTCGTCGTCTTCATCAAACTCATCAATATCATCATCTTCATCTTCACTTTGCTCTGCCTCTGGAAATTCATGAGCAAATGAAATTGGCTGAAATATCGGTTCGTACTTCTTCGTATCTCCAATATCCCTAACGGCCTTCATCAAACTGTCCGAATTATTTTGTTCTTCATCGTGCCAATCATCATCAACTCTTTCAGAACTGCTAGCAACTTTTCTCACAGGAGAAATCTGCTGAATAGAACTAGAACTGATGGTCTTCGCCCCGCCTACGGCACTCCCACTTGCCTGCACACTCTGAAGTTGCAGCGATGAAAAGAAAATATCTGCACCCAATTCATAGGGCAAGTCATACGGATCATTCAAGGTTTTAGAAGTCTTCCCACCAACTGCTTCTTCAACGTTCTTCACATAACCAGAAGCTCCGGGATAGTCAAAACCTCCATCATAGCCATCGTGTGAAACAATGGTGGTTCTTGTGCCACTCTTGCCACCAACACAATTCGTTTTGCGATGCTGGACGTAATTATCGAGGCCGACAATTGTGGCACTACATTTGATGCACAAGTGTGTATCATCGAGGTCCTCTTCGAGCATTATAATTTAGTATGTTGTTTGTTCGTTTCTGATGATGGAAAGAGAGAATTAGAATGAGAGACCAATTAAAAACATCCTGCTTTCGCTGTTAATCACTCATTCACCCTAGAATAATTTTCCTATCTAAGACTAAAGCACATTCCGTCGTCCTTATCGTGTCGTTGTCGTCATAACCAACAACAAAACAACAACAAAAAATCTTTCAAATGCTAATATCCTCTTGCAGAATGACAGAAGGATGAGCGCGATTTTCTGTGTCGTTTTGATATAGACATATGTTAATAGTCGCTCTAGGTTGTATGAGCTCTGTTATTCTACTTGTACTGTATACCATTACAGGGGAGCAGCAAAAACCAAGATTGAAAACGCTGGTTTTAGGACTTGTCTCTGCAAAATTAAACCATTATTCGCATTTGTCACCCTTTTGTCGTTCTCTTAACGTTACGATTAGTTCTCTATACAAAAAGGGGGATGCTTAAGAATGAGCTACAACTGTTAAAAAGTAAGGAAAAAAAAAATTGCACAAAACCATTAAGGGCGAGTTATCACCCAATTTACTACCGCAGTAGCACAGCACAAACAAGCGGAGTTTGTGACTATACAATTTTTTGTAGCTATGCTTTTGCTTGTTGTTTCCAAAAAGCCAATCTTACAAAACATTAGGCTCTGTGATTTTGGCAAAATGGAGGGAGAGATTGTCAGAGGAGGGAGATTGCTGTGATGCTGGATGATGATGATGATGGTTATTCACTTATTATCAGGGATCTGAAAATGAACGTTTTTTTTTTTTCTTTTTGTGGTTTGGGCTTTGTTTCGGTACAACAGATGGATTTTATTTGTCAAAGGCAATCCTGGAGAAAATGAAACTGTTTCAATGATGAGTATACAAGCTCTAGCAAATCTTCAAATTCTGTATTGTTTTTAAAATTGATAAGGGACTCATATTAAGGAAAAAAGCAATTCCTAGAAGATTCTAAATTTAACTTTTTGAAAAACGCAACGACACCTGCATTTGGTTGGCCTCAGAAATGGAACAATACAAAAATATAAGTCGTGTCGATGATTTCTGAAGTCAACCCGGCGAACCCGAACCTTATAGGGTTACTGGTTCCAGACGAGATCATGACAATCATCATGAATAAAGAAGATCAACAACAACCTTGCATCAAAGTTTTAAAATGGTTTCTACTGTACTACATCGAGGATCCTAAAAGCAAGTTCCACACAAAGATTTCTATCTACCTACATTCATTTGTCAGCAGGTGATTCAAAAACATCGCTGAATGAACTTAGTTTAAGATCATCAAATAAATTTCGACAAAAAAAAAATCATCCATAGTGGGATGGGAGCACTGTCTGGTATCCTCTTCTTAGTCCTTTTATATACTAATTCATCCCCTCTCCTCGTTTCTCCATCTTATGAAATTTATGAGAATTTCTGTGAAATAAACTAAATAACTCAAAGCGGTGCTTCGAAGTTAAATGCAACAAGATCGCGAAGTTATCTCATGAGTCAACATTTATTCCTCTCAGGAGTACCATTTAAAAGGAGAGAACATTCGATTGGGACTACCTTGATTAAGTTGAAATTATGACTGATAAGATGAAGTGGCTCTTTTAGGTGCTATCTTCTCATGCAATTATCATTACTATTGTAGGAAAGGTAGACAGATAGATGATCAAGAGAGAGGTGGGTTATATGGCGGCGGCGCGGAAAGCAGCGGCAACCTAGCGAAAAACAAACGTGGGTAGAATGCAACGATCTCGAAGGAACTTTAAGAAACTAATTGAGTTGCCCTATGTGAGCTGTTATACCCATGAATATTTTTTTATTGTTGATAGTTTAATAATTATTGAAATGAAGACATGAATTTTGGTTGTAACTTATATTAAAGTTCACATCTTGCGATTATTGATGTGGAAGTGGGCAGAGTACGATAGTTAAAAAGTTGTATTGAATATTGAAATCATAAGTTCTTGTGTCCTGTGGTTATACATTAAAGTTATGGCCTTATCGATTTGTAATCAAGAAAGAAGCAATCTGCCTTTTTTAAATGTGAAGAATCGTCATTCTGTTTCACTAATCGAAAACACCACTAAACAAATGTCATCTGTCAGAATTATGAAACATTAGGTTCAAACCTGGATTGGAAAGTCGAAATCATAAATTCCAATTTCTGAATAAAAATATAAAATTTTCAGAAGGGTTCTATCGTAACGCTTCTGTTTCGCCAATCGAAAGCACTACTAACCGATTGTTTTACAACTGTCAGAATTATGAAACGTCAGGTTCGAAACTGGATTGATGAACCGAAAACATAAATTCCAATTTCTGAATGCCAACACAAGTTTTTAGAAATATTATTCCGATTATTCTGTTTTATCAATTGAATACACCATCAAACGATTGTTTTACAAATGTCATCTGCAAGATTTATGAAACGTCAGGTTCAAACTTGGATTGAGAAGTCGAAAACATAAATTCCATTTTCTGATTGCCAATACAACATACAAGTAGGTATGTAGTTTTGTACATACCTACATTAAATATTATTTGTTGTCGCTTCCCCATGGTAACAAGTAACAACAACTTTCTTCAAATGACTGCCTTATCAATTCATCAAAGTCACATTTCACCTCCATTGCTCATTCTTTAAGAAAAAAAATATATTTCTTTTTTTCTTCGTCTTATACGAATAAGTTTTTCTTCCATATTTGACAGACGTTATTCAATTGTTTCACACAACTGAACAAAAGACATTGTGAGTGAAGGGGGATGAAGGATTTATGTACGAAAAGAGAAAAAGACACAATTCAACCATTTTATCTTCTGTCACTTCAATTCCCCCATTTTCTGTGAACTAACACAACCCATATATACTATACATACATATATAAATAAAAGGAATGATTAATTTCTATTTTATCCCTTCACAACTGTAACTTCTCGCATTGGATGAAATTGACAGTTTTCCAATGATGGCGGCGGATTGTGTCAAATTTGAGTGACAGCTTTAGATACCGTATCAATGATGGAAACGAGAGAAAAAAAAACAGAATAGCAAAATCGAAAAAAGGAAAGAAAAAACATGAATTACAAAAATGGCTGCTTGTCAAATATTCTGTTTATTTCTGTATTTGTGTGTTCGTGTTTTTTTTTTTTTTTTTTCAAATTCTATTCTGACATTGACATGTCATTGGGAAAATTTAAAATATTTATTTGAGGAAAATAAAAGAGAACAAAAAAAAACAACCTGCTGTCGCTTATGTGCTTATCTCTCAATCAAAAAAAAAAAAGAGAAATTCCTATTTCTATACCTAACCTTTAAATATGTTCATTGAGGTGGAAATGGGAATTGTAAAAGAAAAATTTCAACTGGGTTTCCTGCTGTTTTTTGTTTTATTTCATTCTTCGTAATTATTGACGTATGGGCCTTTATTTTATTCTTTTTTAGGAGTATCATAAAAATTTCTTAATATTTTCGTGTCAATATGATTAAGAATTATTAAGGACAAATAAATAGCAATTACCATTAGTGATTGGACATCTACAATTATTTTATAGCCTTCAACGTGTTGTAGATTCTCAATTATATGTTTTGGTATTATTGAGTGGACCTTGAAAAAAATAATCTGTTAATAGTTTTCAAAATGAAAGGTAGGTACAGAGAATATTACAAAATATGGACTTTTTATATATTATTACATTTGAGAATGAGGTTGGAGAAATGAAACCTGTGCAAAAAAAATTAACAGAGTTTTGAACTTCCAGAAGAATAATGGAAGAAAAAATCGAAACTTATAGCCCGAAACGTAGCTTAGTGCGTAGGACTGTCATGCCGGAAGTCTGGGGTTCGATTTCCAGTATGAGAAACATCTTAAGATTTTTCTAACCCTATCGTGTTATTCCAATGGATTGGCCATTTGCTTTGAAAGAGTAGCGAGTTCTATGCTAGTCAAGCGATGTAATGGAACCTCCTCACGCCGCGCCGCCACGCCGCGCCGGTCGACTAAAAAATACTTGGTGAAGATCGGTTGATGAGGTATCAGCACAACTGAGGAAGAGTTTTTTCTAAAATAACCAAGAATTTATCGAGTTCAAGGTTCTCCAAAGTTCACGGAATCTAAAAAATTCGAAAGCCATACCCTTTTTTTTTTAAGTGTTTCTTGAATTCTTAATATTTTCAAATTTCAACTGTCAGTTTTATTTATTATTTTACCAAATGAACAAATTTCAATCTCGACATGATGTTTGATAAAACATAATTTATCTTCATACTAAGCAATTTCACCAGTCTTCCCCATTCTTATTTTATAGGGGCGTGGGCACATGCTGTCCAGTCTAATGATTCTTATGTTCATCATCTGATGGTAGACGAAAAAAAAAATATATATAATTTCCGGAACAACTTAATCCTCTCAATAATGCATCCATCTTCTAATTTATATAAAAAGTTTGACAATTGTCGCCATTACGATGCAGCGTGCCAAGCACCAAGCAGCGTCGGCGTCATCATCATTGTCGGGCACGTGGGCATGGGCAATGACCATACTCCAAATGGAAGCACATCCTGCACCACAATATAAGTGTTTAAAGGGAGTCACCAAATTTGAGCTCCATCCAGAACACCACAACAACACGTTCCGTTCCGTCCATCGGTCGTCATCATGTTGTTGTCGCCCCAATCACTCGTACGCGGTTAAATATGAAAATTAGATGATTTACAATCGAGATGTTAACAAATCTTCTTCTTAATCAAAAAATAAAATGAAAAACGAAACAAACCAAAATTATTCAAATTGGTTAAATTCGGGATTCGAGAGAAAAAAAAATGGGAATTTAGAAAGAAGACGAAGAAACCCTGTTGCGCGTGGTCCAGTCTTTCAGTCGTCGTCGAAATCAGAATCAGACAGAGAGACTTCTTCTTTATGGGCTTTTGTCATCAGTAAATCATGTGTTTAAGCGTATTTTTATGTGTCAACTGATTAATTCGATGATGTGGCCATAAAAATGTTATTTCCCTCTCCCATCAGACCATCATCACAAACGACGACGCGACGCGACGCAAGTTATAGTAAGTGGCCCTCGCTCACTCTGGTCAGTCTCAATGATGTTGACGGTCATTTGGATTTGAATTTTGGACTCTGGATAACTGGGAATATTCTATAAAGCCTACGCAAAAGTCCCAGAGGGGGGCGACGACGCTATAGACGGACAGCAGAGGCTCATCGAGCAGAGTGACCGGCGGCGTGTCGCAACTCAAAAGCGAGGGCGATTATCATAAAATATTGAATTAGGAATGTGTGTATTTGCTGCGGATGGACATGACATGATACATGGCATAGAAGAGTCATCCCCCCATTATACCACATCATCAGGATGATATGTTCGGAGCCAATCGAAGATGAATAAAATCTGGAGACAATCAATGACGGCAACACGACGACATCACAGATGAAGCGAGTTTTATGGATGTTTTTCCAATCCAATCCGGTTCGCTTCGATTCAGATTTGTCTTTGGGATTGTTGCGGCTTTGGGAATTTTTTTTATTTTTATTGATTTTAAAAAGCCATTATTCGTCGCGACTCTTCCTCTCTTCGTTGTCGTTTTTTTTCCCGAGTGTGTCATTTTGGGAAGTCATTTTTAGGATTTTATAACTTTTTGATTTGATTTTGAAAATTGTACTCGAATTATCGCCGGACGGGGGAATAAAGTTAATGAATTATCACTTACACACATATTGTCACATGGAGATGTGCTCGTAAAATCGTTAAAAGTGAGACAATTTATCTCAGACAGATGGAGCGAGGAGAAGAAGAGAGTGATGCGAGAAAAAAAAAAGAGTTTCAAACATAATACTGATGAGATGAAGTAAGCCTATTTTATTGAGCAATAAATTTGGACAATGGGATCTCTCGGAAGAACGACAAATCGCTGTTTTTATTTGAGTTATAAAATTTTTGTACATCCCAAATGAGATAACCAACCGTGGCTTGTATATTGACCAGCTGCCATAGTGTTTTTAAAGAATTTTATATGATAGCTGTCATTTTGGCTTTTGATGTCGTGTCGTTCATATCGCGGTCAGTTTTTTGATGACTCAAACATTTCGAAATAACTAGTCAAGCATAAAATGTTTTTCGCAGAAGATTCGCTGGAAAAAGTTTGCTATTTCATTTTATTGTCGTTTCCGCAACATGAAGATTGACAGCTAATGGAAATCGAGGCAAATTTATATTTTAAGCAAACTAGCCGCCATTTTATACGTTAGCGACAATATTAAAGTTTCAAAATAACCAAATTCTTTTTTCTCTATCTATCAAAAATTTCCGATTATAATAGTCTTGTAGTAAAAAAATGCTACAGATTCTCGCAATTACAAAAAAAACCGTAAATTAAAGGTAGAACTAAGAAGTAAGAAACGAAGCGAATACGAGGAGTTTATATGGCGCGCCCATAATTGCGATTGGGTGCCTTTCGTTAGGCTTCGTCAGCTTTCGCTATCGATAGCAAGAGCGCTCATCGACCGCTCCTGCGAAAGCGAATTGACAGATATGTAAGTAAAAATCAAAATGGTGGAAGCACATTGTTATGGCTGACTTCTCCATTTGAGTGTTCGGAAGGCTAATTTTCGTTCGGTTCTACCTTAACAACTCGAAAAGCAAAAACCTCGTGTTTCAAATAAAATACTTATTTATACGCTCGCGTGAATGAAATGCGAGATTTTAATTTGCCAGATTGCGACTGATATTTTCAAAATTTTTTAGTGCAAGATCTAAATGAGAGATTTTGTATTATTTTGTGAGCTTTTATTTTTCGAGATTTAAAAACAACGATTTAAGAGATGGCATTCCCATATTCGTTAAACAAAATTTTAATTTGGGGTTCATAGCTGATTTATTGAAAAAAATTGTTCCAACTTATTCAGCTTTTTACTTCCAGTAAAAAATAAAAATAAATGAACAAAAAGTGCTCTCAAATCACCCACTTCTTCAGTATAAATGTTCACTAAAACATGACGGATGTTAGATTATACTTTTAATGATTAATTTTAGCTTCCGTCTTTTCTTACACGTAGTACAGAAAAATAATGCCTTGGAAATTGACGCACGCCGCCGACGCGTTCAACCATAACACCCTAAAAATTATATAAAAGGGTTATTATACTGCGTTTACATATATGAGGGTTATAAATATTTTTTTTTATTATAGCTGATGCTGTTTATAAGGCCTGTTAAAAAAAAACTCATATAAATTCACTATAATGACCTTTTTTTTACATGTTTTTAATGTGTCTATGTTTTATGTAATTGGATTTTATGTATACTTACTAGCTCATCAAATATATTGACAATTAAATGAACATAAAATATTTAACAAAATACATCAGACAGCATTTATGGCTCAGAGACATCAAAAAACTCTAGAAGAGAAATATATCAAAGTATTAAGGTACGGATTATGGTAATGTAGATGGTAAGGGCGCTGGTACAATTTAGGGCCCCATGGACATTTAATTGAACCTGTGGCCTTGTTGTATACGAAAAAAAGGATTAATGGCCAACATTTTCAATGCATAAACATGGCCAATGGATGATGTCTATAAATAGAGTGAGTGGCTCTCAAATGCCACCCCCCTCCATGTCGGCCTTGTTAAAAAAAAATCGATTTATTTCAATTCCAGTTGATCGGAGGATAAAAGTGAGAAAGGGTGTCGTGTCATATAAGTCACAGTCTGTGTAGTTCATGCGCACTCTATATTCTTAAGTATGAACTACAAAAGTTCGAGCAAAAGAAATTTAATGTTCAAAGTTTTAAGCTGAATATTTTTTTCCTGCATATCTCAATTACCTATATGAATCGAAATAATTTCAAATATGGTAAAGAGGAAGGAAAAGTATAAGGGGAGGTGTATCTACTAAATGATTTGATTATTTTTGTTAAGTCAAAACATGAAAAAAAAAATGAATGGGATACTTTGACGCCCTCTATCTCTTTGGTCATGAACTATAAAGAGAGTTGCCGAAACGTTTAAAATTTTAAGCTAAATATTTGTAAATTGATTTTAAAAAATAAAGGGAGCGAAATGGGGGTTCTTTATGATTTAGACTTTGATGAAAAATAAAATGCAAGGTCCCCCATCCCCCCGTTTTTCACCCGAATAAACAACTGTACGAGGAAAAATTGAGCTACAAAAATAACGGTAATCACTTGTTATAACTAAATAATAAATAGTAGGTATATATGTAGCAACCAAGAAAAAATAAAACTTCTCCAAACATTTTTATCCGACTGCCTAAATTATTATCCCCGAAAGAAGAGATTAACTATGATTCATGTGATTATCTCTCTCAGAACCATCATCATTGTGAAGCAAAAACACACCCACTACCCAAAACTCCCCCAAATATCCACTGCCATCTCGCTAAGCATCCATCCATCCATTCTCGTAACCATCAGCACATGGCCCACAATTTCCGTCGCACTGCCGAAGCCGCTCGTTTATATATAGCATAAACATAATTTACGAATATATAGCACGTCAAAAAATAAAACATACACAAGACCACCACCATATCTAGATATCCTTAAAGTTACAATGTATATTGTATGTGTTACCATAACTTACCCCCTTAAAGAAAAAAAAAAAAAAAACAAAGTATAAATCCTTGAATACTGAATTACAACATTCTGACGGGGCTTTGATGGAAAAGACCTAAAGATATCTACATTGTATATACACAAAATGGCAACCCAAACCAACAACAACAACAACAACAAAAAGTAGCAAATCAGCAGACGTCAAAATATACCCTTAAAGTCCTTTGAGAACAGAAAAAGAAAGTAAAAGAGAAAGCAACCAACGAAACGAAATTCTTTGTCGATTTTGCAAAAATATATTCGCGCCAAACTCAAGACACAATAGAATCAGGGGCGTATCTTGGAAGGGGAGAGGAGGTGGAAGACATCAGATTGAGGTTTTTTTGATTAGAAAAATTTTGAAAAAAAAAACTATAAAATAATTAGTAAAGAAATTGGATAAATTAAGTCTTTGAAAGTTTTTGTAATCTTTTCGCGAAACTTAAATTTTACCACCCGAGCAACGCAGAGGCGGGCCAGCCAGTTTCAAAAAAAAAACACTGAAAAATGGGATGAGATTGCTAGAAATCCTTCTCATCCACATTAGCAAGCACAAAAATTGACACTTAACCCCCTCAAAAAGTCCGCACCTGCAACCATATAAAATCGCATCAAGATATTTTATCTAAACCTAAGAAAAAGAAAATGTCACCCCTGTGTTTACGCAATAATATATAAGAAATGCGTACATCAAAAAGTCGACAGACTCTCTCAAGGAGGCAGGAATACCTTACAAAAAGGACGAAATGAATAAGAAGAATTGAACTGCCACAGGAGTGAGTGATTTATTGCCAACATAGACCGACGACGACGATGACGATGACGATGAAGAATGAAATTCTGTATATATGTATTTTTATTTTTGTTGTTATCGTTCTTAATTTTATACGTGTTTGTTTTTGTTTCATGGGGTGACAATGAGCTCATGGCACAACAGCACGGACGGTATATACGCGCGGCAACAACGGGCGGCCACCTTCATAAAATGTCCTTTTCATATAGAAAAACGCACTTTATGGTCTGATAATTGACGTAAAAACAATACGACCCCGTCACGACATTGGTACATACATTCATATGCCTTATTAACAGGGAAAAGAAAAGGACTCTTTTTTCTTCGACTTTGTGTGACAATGTCAGAATTATTCTATTGTTTCAATTGTTTTAAAAAATTCAATGCAGTTTTTGTGTTCAGAAGAAATTAGGGATGCGAGGAGAAAGTTTTTACGCAAAACAGGATGTTTTTGTTACATCACTATTGTATTCCTAGTTCTTAATCCTTGGACAACACAGAATGCAAATTTGTCGTCAAACACAAAGTTCATAAAAACCTTTATTTGAATGTCCTTTGTCTACTCTCTGTTCAATTTCCAGCAACCTTAATTCGTCACCTTCCGAGGATCTTAAAACATCCTTTTTTTAACAATTTTCTTGGAAATTTTGAACGGTGTACATTTTAAATCAAAATAAACTGATTTTGATATTCTTGTTTTTTTTTTTTTTAACTACATCAGGAAGTGTAGATTAAAAACGAATTAAATTCCTTCAAACCTACCTCCTCCCTTTACCTACGTGTAACAAAAAAAACACTCGAAACAATACCATTGTCGAAATTATATTTTATATTTATCGAAAGACCTCCCTACCAGATTACCTAACTACCTACCTACCAGTTATAAAGTTGATAATTTTAATCGTCTCAAGACT